>JAEQBA010001049.1:357731-516638 GCA_019434445.1 Phalangium opilio | reverse complement strand
TGAGCGAGAATGGAAAACTTCATCACCGGAATCGCCTTCATTGTATCGTAACTGTCGTCGTGACGTGGGTGGTAACCTATAAAAACTAAAAACATTTATTAGTTAAAATGTCCAGTGACACCCCTTTAGTTTTAAAAAGCATTATTGGACATTAAAAATTAATTAATACGACGCTTTATGCTCTGTGCTTATTTCCGGTCTTATCCGCGGCCGAGCTGACTGCCTGGCAGCCTGTCGTACGCTGTGGTATTAAGGTCATGTTCCTTACGTGTTTGCGCTTGTATTTAGTTAATTTAACCAAGTTCTCGCGTTAATTGCAATTAAAAATGGTTAAGAAGTGTACAAACCACGATTCCGTGAAAGAAACTCTCGTGTTTATTCAGATCTATAGACCAAAGGTAATCGAAAAAGCAATGATTAAGGAAAAGAAGGACCAAGGTTTAAGCAATGACAGTAGGGCCAAGGCTTAGTTAGAACGGAAGATAGGCCTATTTAAGTGTAATTAAGACATTTTAATTTAATATTAGGGGCAACCCGCTGCTATAATGGATGTAAACAACCCCTCGGAAGTGCTTGGGGCGTCGTGTTATGCGAGTAGAAGCTGTTATCTTCAGTCAAACTCGAGAGACATGCGTGGCGAGTTGGCACTTGGCAAGGAGCTGTACAGCTTTCTCTGCTGAAAGATAACTTGGTGGGGGCTCACGCAGTTTTAAGAAACTCGAGAAACTGTTCGCTTAATGCCTGGTAAGTACCTCTTTAATTAATTATGGTGTCCAATTATTATAGCATTAAAATTGAACTAACTCCAAATGGTTTACGTTAGGCTTAGGTTTTATGGCTCGTAACTCTTGTTCTACAAGAGATACGGGGATGCCCTTTGAGTCCAATTTGTCCCCATCTAAGCGTACTATAAACTTAAGGCTAGAGACAAACAGGGGCCGAGTAATTAAGCAAAAAACGTGAGCAATAGAAATAGCGTTAGATTATACTTTGCAGGCTCGTAACTCTGTTTCTATCCTATAGTCCAACGGGGCAGTCTAAGAAGGCCAGTTTCAAAACTACTCACCAAGGGAAAGTCTATGAAGTTTCAAAAATACTCGCGGATGAAAGTCTATGAAAACTCATTCAAATTTGTATTTTTTAATAAAATTGAAGGAAAACTCGGTGAAATTTTTTAATTCGGTTCTGAAAGCATTTTTTTCCTATTCCTCGACTTAACATTTATCAGGTAATATATTTTCCTTGTTAATATACCGTAATTAGACGCCTTAATTAAGGAAAATGCTCAACTTGGGGTTAGACTGTTACTTATAATTTTCACACTAAACTTTGCAGGTTCGTAACTCTGATATTTTTTCTCTTTCGAGAAATATTTTTGCCTCTGAAGGGTAGTAAAGTATTCATCCTGGGAGTCCTAGGAAAGGAAGGAGGGAATTATAAACCTAATGTGTTTACTGTCAACTAGGGTTGGTTGTTGAACTGGAAAAAACCAGTTGGAAGTCGCAACGGGGGTACGGAGAAAGAAAATATACTATATCTTTTTTTTCAGAACGAAGAGTAGTAGATAAAAATAGTAGTATATATTTTTTTTTTAACAGAATGCGAGTAGTAGCATGGCTGTGGCAAAGAAGTATTAATATCTATTGGAAAATAACATACGCTGCCAATGCTCGAAATGATGGAAAATTCAAACACATTATTTGCTGTCTAAAATTAGTTTAATTAATTTTCACAACGATTTTTTAGGTAGAATAATGTTAGTTATGTTTTATATCTTACAATGGAGTTTGATTTGTGTTGGTTAGCCCCTTGAACGCCTGATATGGTGTTTCTTCTTTAATGACTTTAATTAGTTTTATCTTAATTAAAGTGATGTGTTTTTGGGTATATTGGAGCAAGTTATTGAACTGTAACACGCGAGTTTATGCAAAAAAAGTACGTGAAAAAACCGTACGCAATTAAAACCATTTTTTTCGGATTCCTGAGCCTGAATTTAATCAGGAAAAATCTTTTTCTTGTTAAATGACCCTAAATACGAGCCGTAATTAAGAAAGAAACGCAAAATAAATCCATAAAAACCTTAACTTTCCAAATGCATGAAACCTCTAGGGCTACAACACTGGAATAAAATCTCGATCGAAGAGTATTTTTGGGAGAACTTTTCATAATGTAGCTTTACGGTTATTTTATTTTGTTGTCATAGTAATTAGCTTCGATAGTTATTGAATTACATGAAATCTGGATGAATCGGACCTCACAGTTCCAATGGAGCCAATTTCACCCCTCTACAACTAAGCGTTAATTAATTATTATACTAAATGTCCAAAACTAAAGCGGGATTTGTATAACATTCATGTTTTCAACGTATATTTAGCATTAAAACAGCAATTAAATTAAATTTGTTTAGTCTAATCTGTCTTAAAAAGCCTAAGAGGAATCCAATGGAAGTAGTCCCAGGATCATAAGACAAGCGCTTGTTGAGCTATTTCACTAAATAAATTAAATATATTTCACTCGAAATAGTCTGAACATAAATACTATGAACGGCTACAGTAAATTAAAGGGGAAAATTGCAATTAGAAAGTAGGTAAAAAACAAGACAAAATATATTAACTTTAGTTAGTGCACTTCTATAAAGAATATTCAGTCTATCGCTTATTGGATAGACAGGGTTTAGGGCGTTGAGAACCTTTGTACAATATAGATGAAATATAAAACCTAAATCTGTTAATAATCAACGAATTCACTTTAGAAATCTGAAATATTTCTTTTATTTTAACTTTAATTTCTTAATTAAAAAATTAAACGTTTTTCGGGAATCACTTTCCTAGCAGACGACGATTCAGACATCGCGTAATTTATTTTTAAACCCCGAAGTTAAGAGGGCTGTAAATAAATCAAAATTATTTTCAACAGGCAAATGATTTTGAAGATATTTGACGTAATATAAAAATTAAACATTAAATACGCAAGGAATTAACTAGCGCGTGTGTAATTAGTTTAATTGGCAAATCCAGTTTAATTTAAGATAGGTAAACAAGTAAATTAAAGTGTCTTTAAGGAATCTCCACGCTAGCAGACGACGTTGCAGACTAACAGTAACCGGCAAATGATTTTGAAGATATTTGACGCAGACTTAGAAATAAGGATAATTTTTAAACTAGTCCTTGGGACCAGTGACCCCCCTATTGTCCTAAATAATAAACCGGTCTCCGGAGTGGTCCCAGCCTTTGTTCTCCTATAGATTTGTAATTAATAAACTGGTCCCGAGGACCAGTAACCCCCACTTTTTGAATTAAAAAACTAGTCAAGGCTTGGTTTTGGACCAGTGGACGTGTGCTATTTCTAAGTCTGATTTGACGTAATATAAAAATTAAACATTAAAGACGTAAGTAATTAACTAGCGCGAGTGTAATAGTTCAATTCGCAAATCCAGTTTAATTTAAAATAGATAAATAAGTAAACTAAAGTGTTTTTCAGGAATCTCCACGCTAGCAGGCGACGTTGCAGACAGCGATTACAGATTGTAATTAAGGCGGGCTGTAAATAAGTTTTTCATCGCTGCTAGGGCTAGCTCAGCTGTTCTTGTCTTGTCGTCTGCTTACTGTACTGCTTCAGGATGCAATTATGGCTGTTTTAACTCTTTTAAAACTTGAAATCTACCTTGATTTAGTGCGGAAATGGTTTTTTAGCCTCTCATAATAACTATTTTGATAGATATAATCAACGAGACGTCCATGTCCCCCATGAAGACGTCTCCTATTCACAGACTCGTTTTCCGTTGCCTAATTCCCCCAAGTCGCTAATGTTGATTTCTCATTTTTAATTGAAGCAAATCCTGTAATTAAATAGAAAATAAAGATTTTTATTACCTCGAAACAATTACAGCGCTCTCTTTTCACTCTAAATATTTTATTGAAAACTCTAGATTCATTATTTTGCAAGAAAACGGAAAATTTCTACTATTTTAAAATTTCTTTAATTTTAATCTTATAATAAATTCATTTAATCAGGCTCATAAGGGGTTGAAACAAACAGAATTAAAAATAACGATTAATGTTCCATAAATTTTTATCAATCACAAGATTAGTGGGAAAAACTGGATTTTCTGGTTGGGATTGTGTTGCGGTGAAACCCTTTGTAAAAGGAAACCTAAAACAATTTAAGATTATTCAAATTAACGGTTAAGCTATTATGTACACTTTAAAAATAATAAAAACCTCACCGTAGTTGTATTAAATGGTCTGAAAAGAAGACATCAGCGAGTTGAAAATAATGATAAGGACGTGACGAAAGAAAGTCTTGGTTCAAAGAAGCTTGGTTAGTTTTATTTCGAAAAACTAATACTTCGGAGAATCGGCGTTGCAATCTCGTGAATAACAAGGACTTTGTTGTCCATCTCACTCCTTGGGTAGTCTTTGTATCATGGAGTCACGTGGTGCCTTTGACATATTCCAAAGAATTCTTATTCACCGGTGAAGCCTTCTTTGCAAAAGAAACTGCAGGAAATAAAATATGATTTGCTTCTTTTTGGTTCCAATTAATTTCCAACATTTGAACATTAATTCTTATTCTATTTCGTGTCCCTTTAAATAATAATAATAATAATAATTAAAGCTTTATTGGATATCCCTGTTCAGTCGAAACTGGTTTACAAAGGGGTCCGTTAGTTAAATTAATTGTTAAACATTAAAAATATGCTGTTTTACATCTCTCTTAAACTCATTAATGTTAGCTATATTTTTTATATCACATGGTAAGTTATTCCAAGATTGGATTCCCCTGTTTTTTAAACTTTTCAAGTTGGTTGTCGTTAATTTTGATGGCAGAACAAAGGTTTTAAGATTTATGCGGGTATTATAGTTATGATCGACTAAATGAAACATATCAAGGATATACTTTGGCATTTGATTATTATAGATTTTATACATTAGTACTAATAGCTGATATTCATATTCTTGAGATAGGGTCATCCAATTTAGGTTTTTAAGAGCCTCTGTGGCAGATGATCTCTTATTTCGGAGTAATATTAATTTGGCACATTTATTATGTATAATTTGAAGTCTATGTAAGTATTTTTTGGGGCCAATATTGTAAAATAAATTACCGTAATTAAAGATGGGTTGGATCATAGATTTATGTAGCGTAATTTTACTTTGAATGTTCAAACATTTATAAAGTGGATGGACGAGCCAGAGTCTCTTATTTACCTTATTTAGTACATATTCAATGTGATCAACCAACCTTTTCGACCGCGTTACCTCCTTTCAAAGAGTTTTCAGCTTCGTCTAGAGTGTTCCTTCAACTACACTCGGCTCTCTTTTGCAATATACCAATGATGAGAAACGCAATAAGTTGGCCACTTTTCTGAAAATTTGAGGTTGCAATTTTAGTCTATAGAGCAAGAATTGGAATTAAATGAGTATAATGATTTCGCAAAAGTCTGTGACGTTATTCTAATTGACTGTGTCATACTCAAATTTCGTGTCCCTTTAAGAGGGAAATAGGGAACTTTTAAACAATAATCGTTAACAACGCTTCATCGTTTCCAATTAAAGTGGCTCGAAATCTAGGGGCGTGGTCTAGTACTAACTACAGAAGCTATGGGCGGGGCTTCATCGTCTAACAGAAAATAAGAACCTCCCGTGCATCCTTGAACTAAATAGCTAAAGCCCACGATAGTACTAATTGCGCTTCATCATTTCCAATTAAAGAGGGTTGAAGTCATGGGGGCGTGGAGCATTTAAAACTACAGACGGTATGGGCGGGGCGTGGTCTATTTACAGCTACAAAAGGTAAGGTATGGGCGGGGCTTCGTCTATTTACAACTACAAAAGGTAAGGTATGGCCGGGGCGTGGTCTATTTACAACTACAAAAGGTAAGGTAAGGGCGGGGCATGGTCTATTTACAACTACAAAAGGTAAGGTAAGGGCGGGGCATGGTCTATTTACAACTACAAAAGGTAAGGTAAGGGCGGGGCATGGTCTATTTACAACTACAAAAGGTAAGGTAAGGGCGGGGCATGGTCTATTTACAACTACAAAAGGTAAGGTAAGGGCGGGGCATGGTCTATTTACAACTACAAAAGGTAAGGTATGGGCGGGGCTTTGTCTATCATCAAATAGGAAACTACCATGTCTACTTGCGCTAAATAGACAGCCTACGCCATTGAGAGACGTTTTTGCGGCGAAAGGCTCTCGCCCCACCCCTTATCATCAAGTCATAATGACAATGGTGGCTATCAATCATGTTACATATTGCCGCTACCGATATGCTCCAATTAATAACAATTATTTACAAATTTTCAGTGGAAACGGAACGGGATGAAGATCTTTTAGCCTAAAAAAAACATGCAAGGTTAGTATGTTCTGACGGGAGTTTCAGATAAAAATGAGATTAGTTTCAATTACTATGACGTTTATTTACCGTTATTTGAGTTAATTTGACTTGATTAAGGCGGGGGGGGGGGGGTGTAATGATTAACTCCTAATCTTCTTGATGTTCGTTGAAACTGCAATAAGCAACGGCTTTCAGTGCTCCGTAGTTAAGAAAAATCTGAAATTATGTAGTTTTTTTCAATTTTAATTAAATTAACAATGGAACTATGCATTTAAGAATGATTCCCCTTAATTAAAAATGCAAAATATGTATTTAATAACGCGAAACCGCAAGGAAAACAATCCTAAGCCTTGGTCGATTATCATGAAAAACAATTGTTATTCAAAATACTTACGTTTCTCTCGCTTCGGTGATGTTGAAACAAATAAATTAAACTATAGAAGGTTGAAACATATAGTTCTGAAAAACATTAGTCGCATAGAATTAAATATAAAATCTTCAAACTGCATCTAAATTAATTCTACGAGCTACTACGAGACTAGTACGATTCGAAGGCAGCCATCTTTTTTATTTATTTAAACAGGAAGTTGGGGAGTATAACCCGCCTAAAGAACAGCCAGCCTTTGGCAGTGCATTACGAGAATGATCATTGTGGTCGATATTTGACTCTTGGAATACCTCGAAAATAGATTCCAGCTCGCGGTAGATTGCCACTACTAACTCGACTGTGCACTGCGCGGGCGGAGCACGGCACGGCAGCTCACAATACAATAGCAAGCCTTGAACGTCAGGGAGAGATTTGCTCGTTAGGGGGCAACACCCCGCGCGCGCCAGAGACATGGGCAATGTTGCCGATCGATAGCCCGAAATGTTACGTTACGTAGCGGCAATCCAAATCCACCCCTTCCTATTCTCAGGCACTGCACTGCCAGCGTCAATAGGGAGTAACTATTATGGATTTTTGCGTGGAGTAACTTTATCGGAGTGATATGAGACTTTTCTCAAAAATGGCGGGGTGCATTATCGTCTGCTTGACTTCGGGTTAAGAACAGTCCGGGAAATAAGGATAAACTATTATGGATTTTTGCGTGGAGTAACTTTATCGGAGTGATAAGAGAGACTCTTCTCAAAAATGGCGGGGTGCAGTATCGTCCAGGGTGAGAAATAAGGAAAATTTTTAAACTGGTCATTTGACCAGTAGAGCCCAAGGGTTTTAATTAAAAAACTGGTCAATGACCACTTAATATTTCTATATACTGTCAGAGCTGCACTGAAATGGCTCTAGGGATGGTTTTATTATACTGTTTATTTGTTTTATAAGCATTAATTTCTATAACCCACTTCTGGGAATTATTTTTTACTAAAGAAGGGGAATTTAAAAAGTGGTCACGGTGACCACTGGACCCCCAGGCATTTAATAAATAAACTGGTCAAAGCAATTTTTAAACTGGTCATTTGCCCAGTGCCACCGCCTTATTTCTCACCCTGCTTCGGGTTAAGAACAGTCTGGGAAATAAGAATATTTTTTTAAACTAGTCCCTGGGATCAGTGACCCCCTAGGGTACGTTCAGTAACGAAAATCTCAAAGAAATCGCTTTTTTCTTGATGTTAGGTTGATGGGCTCGAGACGTCATAGTGACGTAAAAGGTTGTTGAACGGAAAAGTGACATTTTGAAGTTAGCGATGTTTTCGAAAATGGAGTTGGGGGAACGTCTTACTAGCCCTCAAATCATTACGAAGCACAAGTGGCTCTTTGCAATTATTAATAAGCTTGCAAATAATGAAATTGTTTAAGAAAATTATGTCCATTTAAATGGTAGAAGTAGTTTTGGAAGAAAACGAATACAATTACTGTAGGAATAGAATTATTGGAATTTAATTTTTAAATCCCGCGCCAACTTTTCGTCTGTCAAGTGTTCAACAGTCAAGCGCTACGTCACGCCATCAAAAAAACCATCTAATCGATATGGTTTTTTTTGATGGGCAAGCGCTGAGCATCATGACGTCAAAACCGGAAACGCAAAAAAGCGTACAGTAGGGAAAATCTGACATCGCTGAGTAAGCGCTGTCATCAAAGAGGGTTACTGAACGTACCCCTAGTGTCCCAAATAATAAACTGGTCTCAGGACTGGTACTGGTCCCCGCCTTCTTAGTTTTAAATTAAATAAATTTTAGAAGGGTTAAACCGAGTTTTCAAAGAAGCCAGTGAGAAAGTTCAAAAATTCTTCATCTCCTTACTTTTTCCTCCTTGACGGACCATAAATCCATTTTAACATGGCTGTCTCTGTACATAGTTTACAGACTAGGAGGATTCATACCATTTACACAGGGAGGCAGGCTTCAGGAGGACTGACTGATTAGGTGAGTCCAAAGCCAGGCCTCCTTGTGTAAATGGTATGAATCCTCCTAGTCTGTAAACCATGTATAGAGAGCTCTCAGTAGAAGCAAGTTTGAAGGAGGAGCTGAGTCTCGTGACATAATTTACGCTTCCATATTGGTGGGTTTAAAGCATGAATGAAGCTGAGACCACCCAATATGGCTACCCGAACAGCAGTAAGACGTGGGAGCGTGATGACGTACTGCTATTCCAATAAGTCCCAATTTCGCCGTAAATTATCCGAGTATTTTAAGTCTTTACCTTAGCTTAGTTTCTTGATCGTTTGTTTCGCCATACTTTCCTCCCCCTATAGCAGGCCCCTCCATTCCAATTGTATCTTAACTTAATTGTTCTCTTTAAAAATGTATATATATATTCTACTATCTCTCATAGGAAACGCATGTTATTATCGCTGCTCACGCTTAAGCCACTCAGCTGGCTCTGTGGGCAATTGTCTTGTATAAATAAATAAATAAAAATAAATAAATAAATAAATAAAAATAAATAAATAAATAAATAAAAATAAAATAAATATGAAAGTTCTCCAGGACATAGCCCACTCGATCACACGCTCAACGACTCGAGCTGCTCGCGTTAGAAGCCAAAAAGTGCAACTTTTGGATTATCAGCGGGAAATTTCAGGTCATTTGGACCATTACATCCAAAGATATCGTAGACTAAATACGGAATTTAGAATTTTAAAATTGGAAATTAACTTTCATTTAAAAAAACTATCCCCTCTAAAAGCTTGAATTCAGCTTTTTAGTGTAATAGAATAGATTGTAATACACCTCTCATTAATATTTCAGGTCAATTGGATCGTTATGACAAAGGATCTTGCCATAAAACCTACCTCCTTCCATAGAACGTAATGTTCATTTTGGGTTCCTCCGAATTTTCTTCAGCAGGAGTCGCGCTGATACATGTAAATCGAATTCTTCGAAGGCGAGCAACTTGCGTCGTGGAGCGCGTGATCGAGTGGGCTATGAGCAGGGAGCAAAGAGGACGGTAAAAGATGGAGTGGAGATGATGGATGATGGGCGATCTGCGGCAATTAAATTGTTTTAATTTTCGTGTAAAGGTTCTGAGTTTTAAAACGAATGGTTCTTCTCCTAAAAATTCCTTAAAATTTTGTTTAGGAAGTAAATAAGATCTTGGCGACAGCGTGAGAAATAAGGCGGTGGCGCAGGGCAAATGACCAGTTTAAAAATTGCCTGGATCAGTTTAAAAATTAAATCGAGGAGGGGTCAGTGGTCCACTTGACCACTAATAAAATTCAAGGGTAGCCAGAGTCCAGACATTATCTCAACTATTTTAATTATCCACTTCTTTAGTTTAGCAGACGACACTCCCTGGTCAATGGTCATGGACCAGTTTATTTATTCCAGGCCAGGCGGGAAGGGTCGCTGGTCTACTCCAATGTCCAGTTTAAAAAAAATCCTTATTTCCCACCCTGCTTGGCGACGTGTGATCCCATGAAAACATTTTGCTTCCTCACTAGACTGGAAGTAAATTTATTGAAGTACCGATAATGGCTTAATTTTATATCAAGTTGAACATCTTTAATTGTACATTTTAGCAAAATATTTTATTGGTCATAAAAATTTTAAATTTCTAGAAAAAATAAATGACTTCCACGCCCGTGAAAAAGAAAAAAAAAGACATGGGCAATTTTTTTTTACATTTTACCAAATTACTTTTTTGGTCATGTGAAATACAATTATGAAAAGAATTTTCCCTGAGTTTTTTTTAACACTTAAAAAATTGTCTTTTGAAATGAAACATTACGTTTTACCAAATTTTTTTATGACATACAAAATAAAAAAAGTTGAAAAAAAAAAAAAAATTCACATGAAAAATTATTGGAAAAATATTCCCTTGAATTTTTTTCACATATTCCCAAAAATATTTTTTGTCATATGAAAATTATTGAAAAAAAATATTCCTATGAAATTTTTTCTTGTCACATGAAAAATGTAGAAAAATATTCCCCCTGAATTTTTTTCACATTTTATCAAAAACGTCATACAAAATAAAATAATTATGAAAAAAAAATACTTCGCCTGAATTTTTTTTTCCATTTTACCAAAAAAACTTAAAAGGGTCATAGGAAATGAAAAATGATTGAAAATGTAAAATTTTTTTTGCATTTTAGAAAAAATGTTTTTTTTTGACATGCAAAATAAAAAAATTATGAAAAAAAAATACTTCGCCTGAATTTTTTTTTAACATTTTAGTTGTTACCCAAAATATTTTTTGTCATATAAAATGAAAAAATTATTGAAAATGTTAAATTTTTTTTTTACATTTTAACAAAAATGTTTTTTTTTGACATGCAAAATAAAAAAATTATGAAAAAAAAATTCGCCTACTTTTTTTCCCATTTTAGTTTTTACCCAAATTTTTTTTATTGTCATACGAAATAAAAAAAAATTACTGAAAATGTTAAAGCTTTTTTTACAATTTAACAAAAATGTTTCTTTATGCAAAATAAAAAAATTTTGAAAATAAAAATTAGCCTAATTTTTATTTTTTTTTTTTACATTTTACCAAAATATATTTTGGTCATGTGTAAAATAAAAACTTATAGCTTATCACGCGAGCTTAACATGACAAGTGGCAACTCGAAAAAAAAAAAAGATTACGGATGCCTTACTTGGTTGTAGAAAAATGGTGTAAAAATGGCGGCGTTATTGAAGAATGGCTGCCCTTGATAGGGAGGGACCCCTGGCGGTTGAAAAATAAACGGTTGCGCATATTGCGCGTTATGGAAGATCACATTTGGTTGGGACGGAACATTAGGATACAACATATGAGGATTTGGCACGGTAACGGGGACAGGAACCCACGCAAAATTGTTACTGGTAGCGGTAGCGGCGACGCTTATCACTTGACTAGAACTTACTGGTGTTTGTGTGGCAGAAATTGGAGCCACATCTTGAACATGTTCAATGGAAATCGACTCATCAGTACTAGTACTAGTACTAGAAAATTCAACTTCCGGAAAAAGTTCAGCTTCGCTTTCCATTGTTTGACATAATTGACGGTAATACTCAAATTGTTCAATGACTGACGTGTATTCCAAATGCGTTGCAAGATTGAACTCTTCTTCGCCAAGTCGTTTGGCAATTGCCCGTCTAGACACAATTAATCAAAATATTCTCAAGATTGTTTGCCCAAATAACATTCCTTTCTGTTACAGGTGTACGTGTGATTGCGATTTTTTGGGTATCGAACCGGTTACCGAATAATTGAGGCTAATACTCGCGAATAGTTGAGGCTAATACTCGCGAATAGTTGAGGCTAATACTCGCGAATAGTTAAGACTAATACTCGCGAATAATTAAGATTAATACTCGCCAATAGTTAAGACTAATACTCGCGAATAATTGAGCCTAATACTCGCGAATAATTGAGCCTAATACTCGCGAATAATTAAGATTAATACTCGCCAATAGTTAAGACTAATACTCGCGAATAATTAAGCCTAATACTCGCGAATAGTTAAGACTAATACTCGCGAATAATTAAGCCTAATACTCGCGAATAGTTAACCCCCAATACTCGCGATAGCTAACCCTAATATTCGCGGTATTCGATTGAAACAGTCTATAAAAGGAGTAAAATTTACCTTTCCTCCTTCAGTTTCAGAAATTTGTTACGAATGAATTCGGGAGTTTCGATTTGATTCGAATCATTGGAAGCGACGTCACTGTTTTTGGGCTGAAGGTTTTAAAATGACCATTAATTTCGGGGAAGGGGTTCAAATTCAATCTCGATCCTAAGCTTGCTTACCACCATCCAGCACGGATCAGATGGGTCGAATTGATCTAAGACTTCTTGTATCGCTAGCCTTAGTTCTTGCTTAAGGGGTGATTCTTCCAAAAGTTTAACGCAGCTTTCGAGGGGAATTAAGGTTATCGATAAACAAGTTCGCGCAGACGCATCTTCAAAACCACGGACTTTATATCTAAATTAAAAACGTATTAGAAAAGAAATTCAAATATTTTAGTTAAAATTAAATTGTCTAAATAGAAGTGGTGCGCGAGTCCCGGTTTTTCGGGGGTTTCGAGCCGAGTCGAGTACTCGTTAAAACATCCGAGTATCGGGTCGAGTTCTCGTTAAAACATCCGAGTATCGGGTCGAATACTCGTTAAAACATCCGATTTTCGGGTCGAGTACTCGTTAAAACATCCGAGTATCGGGTCGAGTACTCGTTAAGTATCGGGTCGAGTACTCGTTAAGTATCGGGTCGAGTACTCGTTAAAACATCTCAGTATCGGGTCGAGTACTCGTTAAAACATCTCAGTATCGGTTCGAGTACTCGTTAAAACATCTCAGTATCGGGTCGAGTACTCTTTAAAACATCCGAGTATCGGGTCGAGTACTCGTTAAACCATCCGAGTATCGGGTCGAGTACTCGTTAAACCATCCGAGTATCTGGTCGAGTACTCTTTAAAACATCCGAGTATCGGGTCGAGTACTCGTTAAAATATCCGAGTATCGGGCCGAGTACTCGTTAAAACATTCGAGTATCCGGTCGAGTACTCGTTAAAACATCCGAGTATCGGGTCGAGTACTCGTTAAAACATCCGAGTATCGGGTCGAGTACTCGTTAAAACATCCGAGTATCGGATCGAGTACTCGTTAAAACATTCGAGTATCGGATCGAGTACTCGTTAAAACATCCGAGTATCGGGTCGAGTACTCGTAAATTAACTTCGGCGATCGATACTCGAAACTTAACGAGTACTCGCGCATGCGCGCCACTGCTAAATAGTTTCATTCATACTGTTTAAGTTCATTGAACAAAGTGGGACACTCGTAGCGAGGGATTTTTATCTTCTCAACATTTTGAAATATTTTCAGGCGTTGAAACTAAAAGAAGAACGAAACTTTAAATTTCAACATATCACCATGATGATGTCCGTAATTCAGGGTTTTACCATTTTCGGAGATCCATAGATAAATTGGGACACGTCACTACACGTCAGACATAATCTAGAACGATAATTAATCAAGTGCCCTTGACAATTCAATGGCCAATTGACTCTGCAAAATTTACTTTGTCAATTAGCAAATAGCGAATAGCGCCATTTAACATTACACGTTACATACTCTTTCACGTATCTTCGCGTTGACACTTCTTGCGAAGCTCCTTTTCTCGAGCTCGTAATGGGACTGCTTGAGCTCGTAATGGGACTGCTTGAGTTCGTAATGGCACGGCTTGAGCTCGTAATGGCACTGCTTGAGCTCGTAATGTGACTGCTTGAGCTCGTAATGGGACACGCTGGCCAAGGGACCGTATTTACCGAATATCTCGCACAGTTGCTTGAGCTCTTAATGGGACTGCTCGAGCTCTTAATGGGACTGCTCGAGCTCTTAATGGGACTGCTTGAGCTCGTAATGTGACTGCTTGAGCTCGTAATGGGACACGCTGGCCAAGGGACCGTATTTACCGAATATCTCGCACAGTTGCTTGAGCTCTTAATGGGACTGCTCGAGCTCTTAATGGGACTGCTCGAGCTCTTAATGGGACTGCTTGAGCTCGTAATGTGACTGCTTGAGCTCGTAATGGGACACGCTGGCCAAGGGACCGTATTTACCGAATATCTCGCACAGTTGCTTGAGCTCGTAATGGGACTGCTTGAGCTCGCAATGGGACTGCTTGAGCTCGTAATGGGACTGCTTGAGCTCGTAATGGGACTGCTCCAATCTCGTCGCGTTGTAGGAGGCCGGGACGCTTCAGACTTTGATGTTTCAGTTATTGGTTGTTCAGGAGAAGTGTCACCAGAATCTGCTTGTGAACTATGACCAGATTCGGTTCGAGAAGTGGGACCAGAATCTGCTTGTGAACTATGACCAGATTCTGTTTGTGAAGTGTGACCAGATTTGGCTTCAGAAGTTGGACCAGAATTGGCTTGAGAAGTATGACCAGATTTGCCTTGAGATGTGGGACCAGATTCTGTTTGTGAAGTGTGACCAGATTTGGCTTGAGAAGTTGGACCAGAATTGGCTTGAGAAGTTGGACCAGATTCTGCTTGTGAAGTATGACCAGAATTGGCTTGAGAAGTTGGACCAGAATTGGCTTGAGAAGTTGGACCAGAATTGGCTTGAGAAGTTGGACCAGATTCTGCTTGTGAAGTATGACCAGAATTGGCTTGAGAAGTTGGACCAGAATTGGCTTGAGAAGTTGGACCAGAATTGGCTTGAGAAGTATGACCAGAATCTGCTTGTGAACCATGACCAGAATCTGCTTGTGAACCATGAGCAGAATCTGCTTGTGAACCATGAGCAGAATCTGCTTGTGAACCATGACCAGAATATGCTTGTGAACCATGACCAGAATCTGCTTGTGAACTTTGACCAGAATTTGCTTGTGAACTATGACCAGAATTGTCTTGAACAGTGGCGGTTTGTCGCGAACGTTGAGAAGGAACTCTTCCAGAGGTTAAACTTGGATTGTACCCCGCTGGAGGATAATTCTCTTGCTTCTCTTGAGAACGCATTTTCAACTGCGCATGCGGACAAATTCGCGATATTAAGATGAAAGAAATCGTTAATGTTAATCGTTAATTTGAACAACGTAACTTCAGCATTAACTTACTAATTCGAGGCGGTCAGGCTTAGCGTAACCCTCGGCGAATAAAACGTCATTAACGCTAAAGTAATTCCCACTGTCATCTTTAACGCGTAACACAACGGATAATCCCGTCTCGTACTAGAATGAGTACAATAAAAAAGGGTTAAATTAATATTTGGGAAATATCTAATTAAGCCTTTTCCGGGAGACTTTTTTAATTACATCGTAAGAGAGGACTTTGCATCGCATTTTATTCTCTTTCGTTAATTCCAGAAGACGACTAAGATTACCATGATTCCATTTACCAAAAGACTAAAGAAATAATAATATTATAAGGAATGGAAATAACAAGTGAAGTGGTGGGTACGAGTCGAGTTCGAGTATCGATAAATATTTCTTATCGAGTATCGAGCCGAGTACTCGATACGATACTCGATAACAACCTATTGAAATGCTCGAGTATCATTCAGGGTTCATAGAACTTTTGGGAAACAAATTTTCCTGAGATTTCCAGGTTTTTCCCGTATATGGAGTATCCTATGGAGCAAATGTTAACGAAGGAGGGGGGGGACAAATAGGACTATCACATACTCAAAGGACATCCCTGTATCTCTATTAGAACCAGGGTTATGAGCCTCCAAAGTTTATTGTAATGCTATTCCTATGAAGGGTGATATGTTTATGAACATTTTACTTAAATACTCGGCCCCTGTTTGACGAAAATTCCCCTGATTTCCCTGAATTTAACTAAAAATTCTAAATTTCCCTGAGGTTTTTGTCAACTATTTATTTCCCTGATTTTCCAGGTTTTGTATGAACCCTGTACTCGACAAGTCAATATTCGAGACTCGATAATTACTCGAAAGAACCAAAATTTGCCCTATCTAAATACTCGATACTCGAAAGAATTTTTGATACTCGGCTCGATACTCGAAAAGAAATTAGTTTTTATACTCGGACTGGCATAAAACTGAAAATTACCATGCCAGGCTTGGAGACGGCCAGTCGAGCTCGAATGGCTTGTGAATTCAAACTCATGAATGTTTTCTTGATTAATCGAATTTCGTCCTTTTTGACATTGTAACCGTAAAGTTTTAAAAGTAGGAAAGGGGCCTAACTTCACGATTCCACAAAGATAATTAAATAAAAACTAGAAAACTAGAAGTTCCCAGGTTACCCGCTTAAAGATCTTATTGATCAAGACTAAGTATTTACCAGATAGTCCATTGTTGTCAATGTTGTCAATAAAACGCCGTAGTACTTGAACTAATATTTTTATTCCGAAAAAAAACACGTCTCGACCTGCAGACGGAATGTGTAGACTGAGCTACTGTTACAGTGGCGGCGGGGGTTTTTATCCCCGCCAATTTGTTTTTTTCTTTTAAGTTTTCTACAAAACGTTAGTGGAGCTTAAGGCGCCACTCTTGGTAGAAATTAGAAACATAAATAAAAAACATAAATGAAGCAGACGGCGTTGGAGGGGCGGCTGCTCCATTACACTCTCCCCCCCAGAAAAAGGCGTCCGCTCACGGGGCGTCGGACGCGGGGGAGTCCTGGGTCCTTCCGGTGGGTGAGGCTTCACCTCTTCTCCTTGAGCGATTTCGATGGCGAGCCTTGTAGGCCTCGGTTCTCTTTGGCCGGGGCTTGAAACAATTCTTTTCATGATGGCGCCCTATTTGGCACCGGCGACACAAGGTATACCGCTCGTCCGGTACCATATTGGGTGGCGCGGCGCTGGTTGGGCGGCTTGCGGAAGCTGCGGGTGGTGGAGTCGCGGCGGAGGCTCCTTGTCCGCTATCCGAGGTCGCAGCTGGGCGCACTTCCGTGGTGTCAACAGGGCGGAACAGGGGGAGCCCGAGCCCTCGACCACGGCCTCGTCCCAGTGGTGGCATCTCAGCGGGTCGATTTCCTCGACCTCGTCCAAACGGTGGCATGACGTTGGGATGGGTTTCTCGCCCTCGTCCCAACGGCGGATTTTCGGCTACGATGTTCGCCACTGGCGACACCCGACCAAAATCGGATGGTCGGATTCGCGTTTCGGGAACGGCGGTTGCAGCAGCAGATGGCGGAGGCACGGCGGTCGGCATGAAGGCCGCCGCAAGAGGCTCTGGAGGGGTCCAGTTTAGGGCCGCCTCGTATTGCTCCAAGGCTTCTCTCGTAGGGATTAAGTCCGCTTGGACTTCTTGGTGATGATGGGGGACGGGGTCAGTCTGGACTTCTGCGGCGGCAGTATCGGCCGCCGCGACGATGAAACCCCGAGGAGGGGCGTCCAACGCGCGAGTCACGCACGGCGCGAAGAGGAGTCCCTCACACCGTAGACATGGGCAGATCATGGCCCTTAGTTGCCTCAAGCCGAAGAGGTCCAAAATGAGAATGGGACTCTCCTCTTGGAAGATGAGAGGGGATATTACTGTGGACGTCTCATCTCCCACCCTCGAGATCCTCAAGGCCGGCCCTTGGGCTATAAGCAGGTCCGGGGGGCTGTCAGGCCATCTTTGGCGGAAGGCGAAGATTTGCCAGGCTTCTAATCTGGTTCCCCTGCGGCGCCGAAGCAGCCGCAATGCCCCGAACGATATTAGCGGGAAAGGGGCGGACATCATGACGGTGGCCGGCACTTGCTCCGAATGATACGGGGCGTCATTTGTTTCTATCACTAGCACGAAGGTGCCCATCGGTCCCTGGAAGGTATCAACAGTTTATTAATTTGCGGTTCGAACCGTTTCCCACGGTTCTCGCGATATTGCTTGCCGCGCAAATGTAAAATCACGCGAAGTCACATCGGTGAGGTTATGCGCGCGCAAATAGTTCGCAACGTCCGGGCGAGACCGGAGAGTCTTATGCGGATATTGTTCTGGAGGATGATAGTAAATGTCCATCTCCGGACCTCCAGGCTTAGGATTCTTCCTCAACACTATCTCACGTCTCCATCCTCTTCGAAAAGGATTGACGAATCTCATAGGATTGACGGGAACAGGGTTAGACAATTCCTTATCGTCTTCCTCAGATTCGGAGGAAGAACTGGAATCGTCAGGGTGAGATAGAGGAGAGGGTAGAGGGAGAGACTTCTCCCTCGAGCTCCTATCAGGAGAGGAAGATGCAGAGGGTGGAGGGAGAGACTTCTCCCTCGAGCTCCTATCAGGAGAGGAAGGTGGAGAAAGGTCTGGCGGCATCCGATTCACTCGGAAAACCGCGGGAGGATCTGAGAACAAGGCGAATGCGTCTGGCTCAGATTCCTCAGGAAGATCAGAGACTTCTGGGAAGGACTCTGGAACTTCTTCCGACGGGGAATCAGAGGATCCATTAGTGGATGAAGCTGAGGGTTGATGTCTCCTCGTTTCTTCTCCAGACGACTCGGTCTGCGCTTCTTGGTCTTTCAACAGTCGTCGTCTTCGTTCTCGTCGAGTCTCACGACGTTCGTCACCAGTACTGACTCCAGCGTCCTGAAGCGTAGGTACGGACGGTGACGAGGTAGAACGGGAAGATGAACTACTTGACGTTGAGGATGACTGGCCTCCGGCCGGTTGGCAGACATCCTTGTTTGACCAATAAAGCTTGAGATGAGCGATATTCTCAATCCCTTTATTTTCTCCGGTTTCTGGGTCTTCTAATCTGTATCGCAAGCGGTCTAGCTTCTTCGCGATCTTGTAGGGACCATCCCACTTGGGACATAACTTAGCGGCGACATCACGTGCCGCTTGAGACAAAGGATGCGTCTCTTTCCAGACAAGCGCACCAACGGGAAATTCAATTCCTTCCCGCCTTTGGTCGTAGTAGCGCTTCTGGTGTGCTTGCGCTTTCTTGGCAAGCTCTTTAGACAAGGCTAGTTGCTTTGCTAAAGCTGAGAGCGATGCGGACCTTTCAACAAAGTCCGCTACTGGCATCCCCACGTCTAAGTCCCAGGGAAATCTCGGTTCCCTACCCATGTTAAGGTAGAACGGAGTTCTTCCTGTCGTGGTGTGAGTAGTCGAGTTGATGGCGAACTGAATGAACGGTAAGTTCTCATCCCATCTTCGGTGATCTCGACCAACGAACATTGAAATGATTTCGCCCAGAACGCGGTTTGTGCGCTCCACGATGTTACTCTGAGGATGATACGGAGTGATGTATCGTGGCTTTACTTTGAACATCTTAAGAATGTCCTTCCAAAGTTGAGAAACGAATTGTGTCCCATTGTCGCTTACGATGGCTTTCGGACATCCGTAGCGAACTATCATGGAGACGAGTTTCTTCGCACACGTTCTGGCGGTGATGTTCTTCATCGGGTATAGTTCGACAAATTTGGTGGCATAGTCCGTGAATACCAGGAGGTATTTATGATGGTGACGGCTTCTTGGTAGAGGTCCCATTATGTCCACCCCCAGCAAATCAAATGGCTCAGAAATGGCCGTAGGCTGCATGAGACCTGGACGTTTTCTATTGCGGGCCTTGTGCATCTGACACAAAGGACATCCGCGGACGTACTCGGTAACGTCCTGCCGGAACGATGGCCACCAGTATCTGGCTCGTACTTTGTCGAAGGTACGATCTCGACCTCGATGCCCAGATAGAGGGTGGTCATGAAATAAGCGGATGGCGTCCCGCCGGAACCGCTGTGGCAAATAGAGTTTGGCTGGTTGTCTACCGTAGGCCTTCCGATACAAGACATCGTTCTTCACTTCGTAGTACCGATGTCTTTGTGGATTATCTCCTGATAATTGGACTATGATGTCATGTGTGGCTTGTTCATCTTGTTGGGCTTTCCGCACTTCGTCCAGCGTGAAAGAGTGGTACAATGCGTGATTGGCGGGAGGAGCTAATCCGCTACTGGTTGAGGACGAGGTCGACGTCATTGAAGAGGACTCCGCTGGACTGGAATCTTCTGACGAGGACGGTGAAGTCATGTCTTCCAGCGACATGGCTAATAGCGAGACAGGCGCTCTTGATAATGCGTCCGCAACCTTGTTCTCAACTCCCTTCTTGTGTATGATCTTGAAGTCATACGTTTGCAAGTACATTGCCCAACGAACAAGACGAGAGTTCGGTTCTTTCAGTGTGAACAACCACTGAAGTGCTTTGTGATCAGTGATCACAGTAAATGGAATGTTTTCCAAGTATGGTCTGAACTTTCCAACTCCCCAGTAGATGGCAAGACATTCCTTTTCCGTGGTGGTATATCGTCGCTGGACGTCGGTCAGTTGCTTACTGGCATAGGCTATAGGTACCTCGACGTCATCTTGGATTTGCGACAGGAAAGCTCCAAGTCCGGCGTCGCTAGCATCCGTTGTTAGGATACACGGCAACTTTGGGTCGTAAGCCGCTAAAGGAGGCGCCATACAGATCGCATCCTTGATGGCTTGGAACGCTTTCTGCTGTTCATCTTTCCACTGGAATGGAACGTCTTTCTTCTTAAGATGATTTAACGGGGCAACGATCTTGGAATACTGCGGGATGAATCGTGAATGCCATCCCGCCATGCCCAGAAATCTTTGGATTCCTTTTACGTTTTTCGGGATTGGAAAGTCTACTATGGCCTTAGTCTTAGAGGGATCAATGTGAATCCCTCGTTCATTGACTATATGTCCTAACACGGTCGCTTCGCTTTGCGCAAAGCGACATTTCTTAGTCTGAAGCGTAAGGCCTGCTTCAGACAGTCGGTGAAAGACATATTCCAAGGCTTGAAGATGGTCGGCCCACGTACTGGATGGAATGACGATGTCATCCAGATAGACACAGATGGAAAAGTGATGTCCATCCCTGAAGACTTCGTCGATGAGTCGTTGAAACGACGACGGCGCATTGCATAGACCGAACGGAAGTACTTCGAATTCGTACTTTCCCGCATGCGTGATGAAAGCA
Source organism: Phalangium opilio (assembly GCA_019434445.1). Lineage (NCBI taxonomy): Eukaryota > Metazoa > Arthropoda > Arachnida > Opiliones > Phalangiidae > Phalangium > Phalangium opilio. The sequence goes on along the minus strand of JAEQBA010001049.1, from coordinate 495,503 downwards.
GTCTTCGCTTTCGCTTGCGGATGGAGATCTATCTGCCAATAGCCGCTCTTTAAGTCCAGTGCTGTAATGAACTTTGGGGCGCCCATTTTTCCTAATAGTTCCTCTATTCTCGGAAGCGGGTAAGGGTCCTTCACGGTTACTTTATTCAAAGCGCGATAGTCGACGCAGAAACGTATCTTTCCGCACTTCTGGTGGACAAGTACCACCGGCGACGCGTAAGGACTAACGGATGGCTTCACGATACCGTCGCGGATCATTTCGTGAAGGTGGTCTTCAATTATCCGCTTTTTCTCGTCACTAACACGATACGCGCGTTGACTAACGGGAACATCGGTGGTAGTGTGTATCTCGTGATACACTAAGTTAGTTCGACCCGCTTTTTCCGAAAATAGTTTAGGAAATCGTAGTAGTAAAGTTTTTAAGTCTTCCTTCTGTTTAGTACTCAGTGTAGGCGACGCGACAGCTTGTTCTACATCCTCGATAATCTGAGGTGTTGGAGTCTTTAACCCCGGGAGATTTAACACGAATGGAAACGTTGTTCCGTCAATCTGACAAGTTTTTGTACCGAAGTCCAAAATGGCACGATGTTTATAGAGGAAGTTTTTCCCCAAAATAAAATCGTTTGGCAATGACGGAACGACGTGAAACTCTTGCTTTAGTTTTAACTGTCCTAAGCGGAAGTCTATTCGCGCGCGTCCCTTTGTAAAGGTATAACGTCCATCGCCTAACACTATACACTGAGTCTCTTCTTCTTCTGGAAGCACTAAGTCTGGTTTCAAAGTTTTGACTAAATTACGCCACTGATATAAGCTGATAAAACAAGCATCAGCGCCGGAATCTAGTCTGGTCGCGAAAGTCCCATGCGAATATACGGCATCTATGGCCACGGGAGGATCAACCTCACAGCGACGCACATCCATAGAGCCAAATTCCATAGGGGGTTTTACTTTCGTCGCGCGGCGGGAAGACGATCCCCTTTTTGCCTTCCCGCTTTCGCGTTTCCCGAAGCGTGTTTTTGCGCGACCTCTTGTTTGCTCGGACAGGCGGTAGCATAATGCCCTAAGCATCCGCACTTATAGCATTCTATGTGACTTAAGTCGTTTTGCTCTGTCTGAGCCGGTGTCGGTTTATTGGAAAGTCTTGCGTTTGGCGTCGCAACCTTTGATGTCGCACCTCCCCCCTGCGGTTTTGTTAAAACCGCGGCTGTGGGAGAATTTCTTCTCCCACTGGATTTACGCGGGGTAGACTTTGCACTGTCTCTAGGATACAATGCGCTGGAAGGGGTCGCCCGTAAAATTTCTTCTGTTACGCGGCCCTTTTCTATGAAGCTGCGCATTGTCCTTATGTTGTCGTTAAAGACATGAATGCGTATTTCGGGGAGGATATTTCTTTTGCAAATACCAACGAGTTCTGAGTCAGTGTACGGAACGCGTAAGTTCTGATTCATCGCGGTAATACTCGCGACATACGCGTCAAAAGACACACCTGCGGGTTGTGCAAACTGCGCTATTTCTAGGCGGAGGGATTCCTCCGCTCTTACAGAGAAGAAGTAGTCTCTGAACGCGCCTTTTACTGTACGCCACGTTAATGCTTGATTTGGCCTATTTAGGTCTCTAAACCAGATTAACGCACGGCCCCTTAATATTTGGGGTAGAAGCGCGATAATGTCGTTTCCCGACATGCCGTGGTAATCCGCGAATTCCGTCAAAGTCCGAAGGAATTCCGGCGCGCTTTCACCTTCGACACCGCTAAATATTAAGTGCGGGGGCGGTTTAGGCCTATTTTTGGCGGCTGGTCTAGTGCCGATGCTCGCTAACGTAGCTGCAAGTGTGTGAATGGTTTGATACAAAATGTTTGATGCCGCACCTTGCGGTGGCTGCGGCGGAGGTGGGAGTCCTCCAGCCGCTTGTCCTTGACCATGCACAGGACTATTTCCAAGGCTTGGAGGGGGAGTGTTCCCAGTCGGGGGAGTGTAGACTCCCGGTAACTGCGCGTTAATCGCGGCGATCAAAGCATGCGGATCGGGCGGATTCATGACGCGACAGTTAATTTGGTCAAGCAATGGCACAAGTAGTTCGCACAAGTACGCGTTTAATTACAAATGGCAATGTCAGTCTAACGGCTCCTGGCAAGCTCGCCACTTTATGTAACCGTAAAGTTTTAAAAGTAGGAAAGGGGCCTAACTTCACGATTCCACAAAGATAATTAAATAAAAACTAGAAAACTAGAAGTTCCCAGGTTACCCGCTTAAAGATCTTATTGATCAAGACTAAGTATTTACCAGATAGTCCATTGTTGTCAATGTTGTCAATAAAACGCCGTAGTACTTGAACTAATATTTTTATTCCGAAAAAAAACACGTCTCGACCTGCAGACGGAATGTGTAGACTGAGCTACTGTTACAGTGGCGGCGGGGGTTTTTATCCCCGCCAATTTGTTTTTTTCTTTTAAGTTTTCTACAAAACGTTAGTGGAGCTTAAGGCGCCACTCTTGGTAGAAATTAGAAACATAAATAAAAAACATAAATGAAGCAGACGGCGTTGGAGGGGCGGCTGCTCCATTACAACATTATTTACGGTGCCATAATCGACGTACTGTACCTTTAAAAAAGACAATTAAATGCAAATTGGAAGAAAAATTTCAAATATTCCTTAAAACAGGGTTGCCACTACCAAATTCCCTGACCTTTTTCTGAGATTTTCCCTGACCATTTTCCGAGATTTTCCCTGACCTTTTCCATGACCTTTTTCCGAGATTTTCCCTGACCTTTTTCTCAGATTTTCCATGACCCTTTTCTGAGATTTTCCCTGACCTTTTTCTGAGCTTTTCCCTGACCTTTTTCTGAGATTTTTAACTGACCTTTTTCTGAGCTTTTCCCTGACCTTTTTCTGAGATTTTCCCTGACCATTTTCCGAGATTTTCCCTGACCTTTTTCTGAGCTTTTCCATGACCTTTTTCCGAGATTTTCCCTGACCTTTTTCTCAGATTTTCCCTGACCTTTTTCTCAGATTTTCCATGACCCTTTTCTGAGATTTTCCCTGACCTTTTTCTCAGATTTTCCATGACCATTTTCTGAGATTTTCCCTGACCTTTTTCTGAGATTTTCCATGACCCTTTTCTGAGATTTTCCCTGACCTTTTCTGAGCTTTCCCCTGACCTTTTTCTGAGCTTTTCCCCGACCTTTTTTTTGAGTTTTTCCCTGACCTTTTCGGACCCATTTTAAAATTCCCTGACTTTTCCCTGACCTTTTTGAGGCCCATTTTTAAATTCCCTAACTTTTCCATGTTTTCCCTGTAATAAGTTACCTCTACTTCTTCATCATTTGGGAAACCCATCATTAAAGCTCTGTGCCAAAGTCCGTTATAAAGCGCGACGCAAGGCATGTTGGTTACAAAGCAGTTATCGGGCATCATATAATCTTGACCACCATCACCACCAGGAAGCTGGTACGTTTCCCTAAAACAAATTGTTAATCACGTGTTCGAATCAGACCATGGCTGTTCATGATCCCTTACTTTAACTTTTTCATCAAGATGTCCAAGGCCCCAATCGTTTCACTTCCCTCAATCTGTAACCAGACAAAGTCGGGAAATGTAATGTCGCTAATCGCGACTTCAAAGTCTTCGTCTCTGATCAGACGCTCGTCAAATTTCTGTTGCTCGTAACGATCCTCGATGGTGGCAGTTTCCTCTAACGATGGCTGTCGCATACAGGGATCTTGAACCAACGAAATCTTTCCCGTTCCATTCTCTGGAAAAAAGGATCAACGCAACTTTCAAAGACAAAGACCAGGGATAGATGTAATTTTATAAGTAGGAATGGAGAACGGAACGGTTAGTATTTACTTCATTGTTATTCCGACTCACAGACCACTGCCCAGTATGGAGCCCCTCCCTCCAACACGTAACATAACGAAAATAGTTTAAATTATCTTATTGGGTAGCTCGCTTAAACAGCTACGTTTTGATGACGTTGGTGACGGGGACGGCGAAAAATAAGTAATTCCTTTTTACCTCTGTCGCTATGACCCTCCTGCCTCTTCATTCATACCCCCCCCCCTCTCTCCGTCCCGTGGAAGGGGGTCCGGGACTTTGTCGCGCGCCCACATTACTAGATCTGTTCTCCATTCCTACTTCTAAAATTAAATCTATCCCTGCTAAGACTAAATCATTTACCACCTGACCAAGAAGTAGAGACGAGTCGGGCCCCCGATTTAATCGGGCTTTTTCGACCCGACCCGAACCGAACCCGTTTCGGGTCGGGTCGGGCAAAATTAATTTCAAAATTTTCCGGGTCGGGTCGGGTTTTTATTTAATTTTTTTTTTCGGGTCGGGTCGGGTCGGGTTAAGTTTATAATTTTAAATTTGGACTCGGGCCGGGTCGGGTCGAAAAGAAAGTCGACCCGACTCGTCTCTACCAAGAAGCGATATCTAGTTTATTAGGGAGAAGGTATAATCTCGCCGCCACATTTATAATCTAGCTCTTTATCTCCTGGAGTCCAAACAAACGTAGCTTGTCCGGACGGAGTTAATCCCCCCTCCCCGCCTCCAAATTACAACCAGCAGCATCTCATTGGTTCTTGAAAACTCACGTCAGCGTGGCGACGCCAATGAGCACGAAAATTACAGTCTTATTTGTCCGACTGGGGAGATTGTAGCGAAATCGCCCGGGGACTCCTTTTACGTCCCCCCCCCCCCTTGTATTTTGAAAGGGGGACTGGGACTAGGCAACTTCTCCCTAATAAACTAGATATCGCTTCTTGGTAGCAAACCACGCATGCAATGTCAAAAGGTGATTGGTTAGTTACCTTCAAAGGTGATAAAATTGGCAGGTACGCGAGACCTCAATTCACTTATAAAACTTTCCATGGTGAAATAACCCAAAGACAGATACGGAAACTCGACTTTAAAACGTAACTGGTAATCTTCTTTGAGTCTTTCAAAAGTAATTCCATCTGGATTACTTCGCAGAATTGTCTTGATGTTTGTGATTAAACTTTCAGGAATAATTGTCCTTTCATTTAGCTCCTTAACGATGGAGGCATTTTGCCGAGCGTCATAAATCATGAAGGTATCGTTGCAATTATCATTACGAATGTATCCAAATATTTCGGGCAATTGCTCCACTAGTTCAATTACATCGGCGTAACCAATCGCGTGTAGGCGCAAAGGCTCTTGGTGTATTCGTTCGTATTCTGATACGAAGTCGTCGACGCGCAAACCCCTTTTATGGTGTTCTAGCACCTGAAATTATTACTTACTTTTTAAAGCTAGATTTCCACTCGACCGAAAAAAAGCCGGCGGAAATCACGCAGCGTATCTATCTCGCGTATGCGTGCGCACTTGAAATTTATGACGTAGTCAGTAGGATAATTTCATTGGCTGAGACACCGGCGTAACGCCGAACACGACCGAAAAAAATTGAACACAACTTACGCCCGGCCGAACGGTAATTCCGTCGGGCTCGAACCCCTTTCTGTCGGGTTTGCGTCGTGTTTACCGCCGAGTGGGAATCTAGCTTTAAACAGTATCAGCAGGGGCGTACTGCCAACTACGGGGGCAAAGCCCTAGCTCGCATAAATTTTCAACTCTATGGGACTTTAATATTAGGCAGCCATTTTTACCCCCGCTCCAGTGGCAAATGTTGGCTCGCCCCTGAGTATCAGGGATAGATGTAATTTTAGAAGTAGGAATGGAGAACAGAGTAAGTAATGTGGGCGCGCGTCAAAATCCCGGATGGACCCCCATTCTTCCATGGGACGTAGAGGGGGGTGGGTGGGTATGAAAGAAGAGGCGGGAGGGTCATGGCGACATTTGTACAAAAGGTATAATTTCGTCACCCTTTTTCGCCACCGTCCCCGCATCAGCAACGTCATCAAAACGTGGCTGTTTAAGTGAGCTACCCAATAAGATAATTTTAACTTTTCGTTACGTGTTGGAGGGAGAGGGGTTCTATGAGCCGTACTGAAGTAAATACTAACCGTTCCGTTCTCCATTGCTACTTCGAAAATTAAATCTATCCCTGCAGTATTATTACATCATAAGTTCATAAGATATGTTCCTTCCATAAGTACGGCGTACACTTCCTAAACTTCGTACAGTTCTCGAGATGATAACTATTTCGAGAAGGAGAACGACGGAATTAAGCGAGAACTCAATTGAAGTCCTACCTGCTACACTCGGTGCAAGTGGTTAATTAATTTTCCATGCAGCTAGGACCAAGTTCCATCTAAGTCCTCCTATTTAGTCTGTGCATTACTAATTACCAGGCTTCCCTCCCTCGCTTTACCTCCCTGAATCTATGACCTTTGACCTCACTCACTCACTTCAAAATTACAAGCTCCAGTTTCTAAGTTACCAGTGACAAACTTATGAATGGAACATATCTTATGAACTTATGATTAAACGTCCGTAGAATTTTAATTAGGAAACTTAATTAGTTCCCCCCTTAATTGATATTTACCTTCCTCATCTTTCTCTTTAAAATTCTGTTAAAATTTTCGTTACTCATTTTAAGGTTAGTATAGGACATTGTTGCACCATCTGAAGGTGTTAAACTTTGAAGCCGCTGCAGTTGTTATCTTATAACTTTGGCCCCTCCTAAAGCAAAAATAAAAACCCCCATGCAAAGGCTTAATTATCTTTATTCAAAAAATGTTCGCTACAATGTTCAAGCAACAGAAAGTAACAGTTCAGTTTGGTTCAGGAGCTAAGACTCGTGCATGGTCATACTGGTGGGTTTTCAGCACAGGGAAACTTGAAAACTAGGAATGCACCGATATATGTTTACGGACATTTTGCTTAATTACTCGGCCCCTGTTTGTCGTAGCCCTACGTCTTTAGTATGGTTGGATGGGGGATAAATAGGACTATAACATACTCAAAGGACATCCACGTATCTCGAGTAGAACCAAAGTTATGAGCCTCCAAAGTTGGGTGTAATGTTAATCCTATGGAGGGGGTTGTTTGTTCACGAACATTTTGCTTAATTACTCGGCCCCTGTTTGTCGTAGCCCTACGTTCAAGGTACCGTTGGAAAGGGGGCAAATAGGACTATAACATACTCAAAGGACATCCTTGTATCTCTAGTGGAACCAGAGTTATGAGCCTCCAAAGTTGGGTGTAATGTTAATCCTATGAAGGGTGGTATGTTTGTGAACGTTTCGCTTAATTACTCGGCCCCTGTTTGTCGTAGCCCTACGTCTTTAGTATGGTTGGATGGGGGATAAATAGGACTATAACATACTCAAAGGACATCCACGTATCTCGAGTAGAACCAAAGTTATGAGCCTCCAAAGTTGGGTGTAATGTTAATCCTATGGAGGGGGTTGTTTGTTCACGAACATTTTGCTTAATTACTCGGCCCCTGATTGACGCAAATTCCTCTGATTTCCCTGAATTTTACTAAAAATTCGAAATTTCCCTGAATTTTCCATGAGGTTTTTGACAACTATACATTTCCCTGATTTTTCCCTGAGGTTTTCCAGGTTTGTATGAACCCTGCTGAGGTTGTTTTTAGAATGGTCTTAAAGGCATTATAGAACAAGACGACTAAAGGGCTCGTAATAGTAGCCACATCGTACGAGTGAATAACCCCTCTATACCCTACCCTAATGAGTGAATAGCCCCTCGATAAAATTATAACCGTATAAATGTACTTATGCCGTAATTGTAATATTCCGGCGAATCGAAGAACAGATAGTTTTTAGTGATTATCCCCTCGATGAGTTTACAACATAGACTTATGCCGATGCAAACTTATCGCTTCTTATAAACTTATAACATGGACTTATGCCCAGAACCTTTTGAAAGACAAAGTTTAGTTATAGTGATTATCCCCTCGATACTAAAATGATCAAACGCATAAAGGCTCATTTAACTTTACAACATAAGCTTACGCCAACGCGTACTTATCGCGTCTTATAAACTTATAACATGAACTTATGCGCAGACGCGTTTGAAAGGGAAACAATTCGGTAAAACACCCAACTTGAGTTCTTTCTTTGTGAAAAGCCAAAAATATTAGAAACTTTAAAGAGAGAATGAAGTTTCTCGTTTTAGGTAAAGCAATATGATAAATATCAAAAACGGATTTATGGGATAAGAACGTCGGATCATAGCTTTAGCCTCTAGTACCATCCTCGCATACTTTATTGAGAAACTTCGTCTGCTTATATTTTGACTCCACCCACAAATTCGATCTCTATAAGTAGCTATATACAGAATTTGTGGGTGGAGTCAAAATATAAGCAGACGAAGTTTCTCAATAAAGTATGCGAGGATGGGGAGTGAATTCGCTAACTCCGACGTTCTTATCCCATAAATCCGTTTTTGTAAATATAAATTTGCGTGTTCATAAAAGACTACAGATATTACTGTTTGTTCATCAATATTTTCATAGTGCATCCGCATTGTTCTGTTAGAGATAGATCATAAGCCTTTCCCCTTTAAAAAATACAAGTTGGGAAAACCAAAATATTACCTCTCCGTGTCAAGAAGATTATATAAACTTAAGTATCCAATGAAAAGGTTATTATGTTTCTGAGTTGGGGTTTCCCATTTTTGTTGTTGTTTTGAAAAATATATCGCAATGCCTTGATAGATATAGGGGGCAATGAATGAAATATATCACAATGCACGGGCCTTGATAGATATAGGAGGCAATGAACGAAATATATCACAATGCACGGGCCTTGATAGATATAGGAGGCAATGAACGAAATATATCACAATGCACGGGCCTTGATAGATATAGGGGGCAATGAACGAAATATATCACAATGCACGGGTCTTGATAGATATAGGAGGCAATGAAGGAAATATATCGCATGCACGGGCCTTGGTAGATATAGGAGGCAATGATAATCTCTCTCTTTGCACGAGAGGTTTATCTTTAATATTTAAATAAATATAATTATTTTTAATTATTTTAATCTTCAATAATTAACATTAATAATAGTTAAATCGTTTAAAATAAAGTTATACCTATTATCTTCTCAAACTTTGCTAATATTGACGTTCAAAGTGAAGGGTACCCCTCTTCCCGCTTTTTTCAAATTTGGGGTATATATACGATTCGTTTCCATTATAATAGTAAGGAAAAAGCGCAATTGCGAAAACCTTTGGTGGCGATCCCACCTTAGGGAGCGGCTAGACGTTTCTCGTAACCCTAGCTGATCGCCGCGTATATCCTAAAACCAAACGATGATAATGGAGTAGAAGCCAATGATACAGATTGGTGTCTATGTGGAATAGACGGAAGACCAGTGGATGGTGGTGTTAGAAGCCAGTGTAAGTGCAGACTGGTGTCAATGTGGGATTGACAAAGAACAGAAAATGATGGTGTTGGAAGCCAGAAAAGTACCAGACTGGTGTTCGTGTGGGATGGACAAAGACCAGAAGATGGTGGTGTGAGAACTCAAGTAGAGGAGCCATTTCCGTGACTGTGAAAGCAGTTCGGAAATGGCGAACACGTTTGCTCCGATACGCAAACTGCGAACGCGGTCACGTGGGTGTAACAACGGACAGACAGACACACAGACAGACACGGCCGTTACAGAACCTCTCCTGGACTACGTCACACGGAGAGGTAAAAATCACTAATCCACCAAGGCTTATTCCCTTTCGCCGTCGGAAGTTAGGCTTAGCTCGGGATTCATGGGGGTGAGTAACGGGCAGAAATTCGTCTGTCGTCTGCTACATAAGCCAAAAAATATGTACTGTAGCGGACGACAGACCAATTTATTCCCGTTACTCGCCCCCATGAATCCCGAGCTAAGCCTAACTTCCGGTGGCGAAAAGGAATAAGGTGGATTAATGAAAAATTATCCCTTTTCACTCTTAAGTGTGTTCATTAAAATGCGCATAGTACATTCGCATTGCATTGTTATAGACAAATCATAATGCCCACCCTTTGAGAATCAAAAATCCCTTTTTCACTCTCCCTTTAAAAATACGAACGATACTTCATCATCATCATCTTCTTTGAGAATGTTATGGTCGAATTTGTCCATTTGTAAATCAAACAGGGGCCGACTAATTACGATAGCGTCTCACTTAATGTTATTATGTTACCAAAAGTGGATGAGAGGAAAAGTATGAAAATGGCCAAAAGTGGCGAGTCATCAGAGTTTCGCCGTAGTTGACCGTTTTACTGGCGTAGCTATACTGGGCCTGTTCACTCCCTTAAAATAGGCCTTGTGTTAATTCGCGGTTACGCGGTTACCGTCGTCTGCTATTTTGTATGCTAGAACTTCCTCGATTTGTGTTTGTAGTCAGGACAGAGTAGCTGGTAGTGTACTTTTAAAAGGTATTTGAAGGTATAATATGGATTTAAGTAAGGTTATCGAAGCAATAGAAGAGCACATAAAACTAGATACGTTTAAAACAAATCTCGGTAATTTAGCTATAGCGCGAGCAGCTTGCATCGTGATTCGCGTGATCGAGTGGGCTCTGGTTAAACAAAGGAGCATAAATGTCTAAACCAGGCTGGGAAATAAGGATATTTTTTAAACTAGTCCTTTGGACCAGTGACCCCCTAGTGTCTGAAATAATTTACTGGTCTCCGGACTGGTCCCAGCCTTTGCTCTCCAATAGATTTGCAATTAATAAACTGGTCATGAGGACCAGTAACCCCCACTTTTTGAATTTAAAAACTAGTCCAAGCAATTAATAAACTGGTTTTGGACCAAGTGTGCTATTTCCCAGCCTGGTCTAAACTACTTTCAGTCGCGAGTTTGCAAGTCCATCAGTCACTAGTAAACTAAATAGTTATTGGCGAAACTTTGATGTCCACGTTTTTTAACACAGGCTCTATGGCCATTGGCATACTTCCCCTCTCTGTTACCTATGGTAGCGGCTTCCTTATAGCTATTACGTTACTTATGGTAGTTGCTCTTTTTTGTTATTATGTTACTAATGGTAGCGTCTCACTTACTGGTATTATGTTACTTATGAAGGTTTAACACTAAACTTTGGAATCTCATAACTCCGCTTATATTAGAGTGGGCTGTGGTAATACTAAGCCTACACGTGTTTGAAATTTAAGCCTAGAGGTCCGTGCACTCGAGCTAAAAAACTGGCTGAAATTTTTCGTCTCTTGTCAGCACGCGCAAAGCTACGTTACTTAGAGAGCTAGCTTTGCGCGTGCTGACAACCGATGTTGTAGCAGAGTATATACGGAATAAGCGTAGGGAGTAGCCTATCCTGTAGAGTGAAACAAATTTCCAAACGCGCCACTACGTATTCTTTATCCATTCCAAAACTAAAACTAAACTTTTGTGGTCTCATAGTCAATACCCCTAGGGTAGAATTTTACTTGTTCTAACACTGGTAATTCTGACTAATTAGACCACGAATTGTTCGAAAAAAATGATAAAAAATTTCTAAACCCGCCTCAAGTTGGTCAAAAAACACTTTTGAAAGTTTTAAAATTGCATGTACTTACCGCAATTGAGAACAGTGACAAAGGAGGTGAGACCGTTGCGCGCCTCTAAACGCATTCCGCCGCACTCAATCTTGAAAAATGACTAGGGCCCTAGGGGCGGGGGGGGGGGGGGTAAACGTAACAACAAGAACTCGCGACGGAAATATAGCTATGGAATTTTAAACACCCGCTGAAACACATAAAATTCTCACACCGAGATAGAAAAATATTTCAAGAAAGTTCCAATTTTAAAAAAAACAAAGATATTTTGCTAAAATGCAAAAAATCTTTGTTGTTTATTCAATAAATAAATAAATAAATACATTATGCCAGGCTGGGAAATAGCACACTTCCTCTGGTCCAAAACCAGTTTATTAATTGCTTGGACTAGTTTTTTGATTCAAGAAGTGGGGGTTACTGGTCCTTGGGACCAGTTTATTAATTGCAAATCTATTGGAGAGCAAAGGCTGGGACCAGTCCGGAGACCAGTAAATTATTTCAGACACTAGGGGGTCACTGGTCCAAAGGACTAGTTTAAAAAATATCCTTATTTCCCAGCCTGCATTGTGCCACTGGACGTATGTCCTATAAGAAACTTTTCTTGTTTCCGGCGCTGCTGCTAATGCTAAGCCGGGTGTAATGATGTAGTCTGCTTCAAGTTCTGCTTTGGTCTGCCTGTCTCTCTCGCGGGACTCCGTTTTTTCAAGAAAGCTCCAATTTTAAAAGTGAACAAAGATATTTTGCTAATCTTCAAAATATCTTTGTTGTTTATTCAATAAATACATTGTGCCACTGGACGCATGTCCTATAAGAAACGTTTCTTGTTTCCGGCCCTGCTGCTAATGCTAAGCCGCAGTCTGGGAAATAAGGCTATTCTAAATTTAAACTAGTCCTTGGGACCAGTGACCCCCCTAGTGTCCTAAATAATAAACTGGTCCCAGGCTTTGTTCTCTTATAGATTTGCAATTAATAAACTGGTCCCGAGGACCAGTAAGCCCCACTTTTTGAATTGAAAACTAGTCCAAGCAATTAATAAACTGGTTTTGGACCCGAGGAAGTGCACTGCTATTTCCCAGATTGACCCGAACAGCGGTAAGAGTAAGACTTGGAAGGTTGTGACGTTACTACTATGATCCCATCTGAAAGCTCTCTATAAGAAACTTTTCTTGTTTCCGGCCCTGCTGCTAGCGCTTTCTTTACGAACCTTGGGGCAGGGCCGGAAATAAGCACAGGACACTGGACATTGTCCAATAAAATTTTAAAATGTCCTATAATTTTTTCAAAAACTAAGGGGGTCACTATACAGTTTGACCAATAAATTTTCCCAAGTTTTGATAGCTTGACCATGAAGATGCGACACTATTTATGCACACGCCAGTGGACAATGTCCAATAAATTTACCAGACAAATAGGGGGTCACTGGACACATGTCCTATAAATGTTTTTTCTTATTTCCGGCCCTGCCTTGGGGGCGGGTGACAGGGTGTAATGATGTAGTCTGCTTCAAGTTCTGCTTTTGTGGATTCTGTCTCTGTCTGTCTCGCGGGGAGCCGTATTTTCGCGCCAAATTTGTATTATTTATTGTCAGTATTTCTGTCAGTTTTGACTGATTACATTAATGTCGTTGGAGTCCATGTTGCCCGGTTGATTTTAAGGCAATCTTTATTATGCCGCCTTTAACTGTCAAGCGGGTTAAGAGTCTTTCTAATGACATTGATAAACTTATTCACGGAGTAATTGGAATTACGGTAAGCCTTGGTCTCAATCCGACCCAAATTATGCTAAAGTTCAGTTAATTCTAATTAATTTTTGAATGTAGGAGGAAAACGATGGCGTCAATTTTGACATTTGCAAGAAGTTCATCGTCTCCAATTTCTTGTACCATCGTCATCTGGATGTAATTGCTCCTGATGTCTGGGTTAAATCTGAAAAGTGAGTCTGATATCTTGATCTTGTGAAGTTGTGATTGCGTTAAATTCTATGGGGAAATAACATGAACTGCCATTACTCTTATCTCGTAGGCGGAGTAATGGCAGTTCTCTGCCTTTGACTGAATTGTGCTCTATGGCTTATTAACACGAACTGCCATCTCGTAGAGGTAGTAATGGCAGTTCCCTGCCTTTGACTGCATTATGCTCTATGGGTAATTAACATGAACTGCCATTACTCTTATCTCGTAGGCGGAGTAATGGCAGTTCCCTGCCTCTTATTGCATTAAATTCTATGGAGAAATAAGATGAACTGCCACTACTCTTATCTCATAGACGGAGTAATGGCAGTCCCCTGCCTTTGACTGCATTATTCTCTATGGGTTATTAACATGAACTGCCACTACTCTTACCTTGTAGACACAGTAATGGCAGTTCCCTGCCTTTCACTGCATTATGCTCTATGAGTTTTTACCATGAACTGCCATTACTCTTATCTCGTAGACACAGTAATGGCAGTTCCCTGCCTTTCACTGCATTATGCTCTATGGGGAAGTAACATGAACTGCCACTACTATTATCTTGTAGACAGAGTAATGGCAGTTCCCTGCCTTTCACTGCATTACGTTCTATGCGTTATTAACATGAACTGCCATTACTCTTACCTTGTAGAGGGCAGTAATGGCAGTTCCCTGCCTTTGACGGAATTACGTTCTATGGGTAATTAACATGAACTGCCATTACTCTTATCTTGTAGAGGCAGTAATGGCAGTTCCCTGCCTTTGACGGAATTACGTTCTATGGGTAATTAACATGAACTGCCATTACTCTTATCTTGTAGAGGCAGTAATGGCAGTTCCCTGCCTTTGACTGAATTATGCTCTATGGGGAAATATCATGAACTGCCATTACTCTTACCTTGTAAGCGGAGTAATGGCAGTTCCCTGCCTTTGACTGCATTATTCTCTATGGGCCATTAACATGAACTGCCACTTCTATATTTTTTAATGTAAAATATCCTTATTATTAGCTTGCATCGTAAGCTGGTTATTCAAGCGCAGAATCGGCACGCCAATGCCTTTTCAAGTTTGGTAAAGAAACTGCGTAGTTTAACTCCAAAAGATACGGCATCGGTAAGTTTTTGTTTCCGAAACGCAGCATGTAGTCTATTTAATCCCTTTTAATTCTAATATTAATTAATTAGCATGAGTTTTGTTTTTAATTAGGAAGACTCATTAGGTTGCGTTTTGTTTTTGTTGATGAAATTATCCCGAGGAACTTCTAGTTTATGTTTAATCCATCACCAATCCCCGCAACTAGGTTCATTTTAATTTTACCTTTCGTTTATTTCTTAATTTTCTTAATTTTTTAACGGGAGTATTAACCTAATTAGTAAAAGTTTAATTCGTCCAGCTCTCTAACCCAAATTATTCCCAATGCGTGTGCCAAGGCTTAACGCCCGATTTTAACTGATAAATTTGGGATCAAAATGAGTAGGCGTCGTCTGCTTTGGAGTTGAGAAATTAGTTGAATAACCAGATGTTTTAGCATTCCGAGTGCCAAGGCTTATCGCGCTATTATAACTGACAAGCGTCGTCTGCTTTGGAGTTGAGAAATAGGTTTAATAACCAGGTTTTTTAGCAGTCTGGGTGCCAAGGCTTAGCGCACTATTATAACTGACAAGCGCCGTCTGCTTTGGAGTTGAGAAATAGGTTTAATAACCAGGTTTTTTAGCATTCCGAGTGCCAAGGCTTATCGCGCTATTATAACTGACAAGCGTCGTCTGCTTTAGAGTTGAAAAATTTGGTAAATAGCTAGATTTTGTAGCAGTCTCATTGCCAAGGCTTATGGCGCGATTTTAACTGAGAAATCTGGGATCAAAATGAAGCGTCTTCAGCTTAAGTGTCGAAAAATAAGTTTAAATAACCAGATTTTTTTTAGCAGTCTGGGGGCCAAGGCTTATCGCGTGATTTTAACAGACAAATCTCAGAAATCTGGGATCAGATTGAGGCGTCGTCTGCTTTAGAGTCGAAAAATAAGTTTAATAACCAGATTTTTCAGCAGTCGCTTATCGCGCGATTTTAACTGACAAATCTGGGATCAAAATGAGGCGTCGTCTGCTTTGGAGTCGAAAAATATTTTAAATAACCAGATTTTTTAGAAGTCTGGGAAATAGCAGCGCACTTCCTCTGGTTCAAAACCAGTTTATTATTGCTTAGACCAGTTTTAAATCGAAGAAGTGGAGTTGGACCAGTTTATTTATTGCAAATCTATGGGAGACTAAGGGAACTGGTCCAAGGACCAGTTGATTATTTTGGATGCTAGCCTAGGACTGGTTGTCAGTTGAAATGGCGGCGCGTTAAGCCTTGGCACACGCATCGGGAATAAGGTTTATTATTGGTGAAATATTTGTCTATTTCAAAATGTGAGATATTTTGTTGCCATACGATAATAGTTAAGTTGTACTCCCTTTAAAAATATTATCTTTGATTGGAGTCGCCTTAAATTGTTCATTAATCGTTAATTTGATTGGGTTAGATCATCAGCTCAATTTGGCTCCTTTGGAATTGTCTCTAGTCGCCGAGAGAGCCGCCGCCCCCGTCGCCCCCGTCACTCTCTCAACATCCAACAGTTTTGTCTTTCCACCATCGCTCCTCCCTCCACAGGTAAACTATCCAATTAGCCATCTGAATTAAACAATACACGGCGCCAACTGGAAACATTTTTAAACAATGTATGGCGCCAACTGAAAGAAACTTTAAATATTAGATGGTCCCATCTAGAAACATTTTTAAGCAATATATGGCGCCATCTAGAAACATTTTGAAACAATATATGGCGCCATCTAGAAACATTTTGAAATAATATATGGCGCCATCTAGAAACATTTTAAGCAATATATGGCGCCATCTAGAAACATTTTTAAGCAATATATGGCGCCATCTAGAAACATTTTTAAGCAATATATGGCGCCAACTGGAAACATTTTTAAGCAATATATGGCGCCAACTGGAAACATTTTTAAGCAATATATGGCGCCAACTGGAAACATTTTTAAGCGACGTATGGCGCCAACTGGAAACATTTTTAAGCGACGTATGGCGCCAATTAGAATTATTTTTAAACACTATTCTGGAAGAAACAGCCGTTTTGGAAAAAAATGTCATTTTGAAGCCTGTTCTGGATCAGGCTGAGAAATAAAAACATTGTCCACTTAAAATGGTGAAACCTTGGAAAGTTTTTAATTAAGTGGCCACAGGACCAGTAGACCCCCAAGCATTTAATTTTTAAACTGGTCCAACTAATTTTTAAAGTGGACATTTGTCCAGGACCACCGCCTTATTTCTCAGCCTGATCTGGATGCTGTAATTTTTTAAACAATATCTGGCGCGAACTGGAAACATTTTTTTAATCAATATCTGGCGCCAACTAGAAGCAATTCTAATAAGTATCTGGCGCCATCTGGAAGAAACTTTAAATAATGGATGGAGCCATCTAGAAGCAATGAATGAGGCGTAATGCTTTCTTTTCTTGGTTTAATTGAATTGTTAGGTTGGCAGTCGGGTCAACGTCAACGTAGTTCAGGAGGTTGATTCGAGTTCGGAGGACGATGAAATTGAGGCTCTATTTGATAATAATAACGCTCCCCCGCTCCTGGCGCACACTCCCTCCACTGATTCCGGGTTTGAGCAGACGCCCGATGTCGAGGTTCAACCAGTTCCGCTTGTTCAGTTTGAACCCGATGAACCCATCCCGTTCTTAAATTATCATTTCGAAGCTAGTCAGTGGCTCCACCAACACATCTCCAATCAGTAATTATAATAATTATTCATTCATTTCTTACTGGAATGCAGAGCTTATCGAGTACTGAGCCGAGTACTCGAATCGATACTCGATACTCGTTAAGATCATATTGAAGTACTCCTTATCTTCTTATTTATTGGAGTTATAATCATAGTTCTAATTGTTATATTCACTGTTTTGTGCAGTGTTGTATGAGTACTCGGTTCGAGTATTGAGCAGAGTACTCGGTTCGAGTTTTGAGTCGAGTACTCGGTTCGAGTATTGAGCAGAGTACTCGGTTCGAGTATTGAGCAGAGTACTCGACACAATACTCGATAAGAACATATTGTAATAGTTGTATCTTCTTTATTATTGTTGATATATTCACTATTTTATTCAATGGTGTGCAAGTACTCGTTAACTTTTGAGTACTCGGTTCGAGTATCGTACCGAGTACTCGACCCGATACTCGATTAGATCATATTGAAATACTCTTATCTTCTTAATTATTATTGTAGATAGAATCATAGTTCCAATTCATTTATTCACCATTTTGTCCTGTGGTGTGCGAGTACTCGTTTTAACTTTGAGTACTCTGTTCGAGTATCGTGCCGAGTACTCGACCAAACACTCGATAACAACAAATAGAAATACTCTCATCTTAAAAATCATGGTTTTAAGTGATACATTAACAATTTTATACAGTGGTGTGCGAGTACTCGTTTTGACTTTGAGTTCTTAGTTCGAGTACTCGACTCGATACTCGATAACAACATATTGAAATACTCGCATCTTCTTTATTATTGTAGATAGAGTCATAGTTCTAATTGAATTACTCACTATTTTGTACAGTGGTGTGCGAGAGTACTCGGTTCGAGTACTCGATATGATCATATTGAAATACTCTTATCTTAATTATTGTAGATATAATCATAGTTCCACTATTTTATAGAGTGGTGACGTGGTGTCAGAGTACTCGCTTCGAGTATTGAGCCGAGTACTCGACTCGATACTCGATAACAACATATTGCAATACTCGAGTAGCTTTTTAACTTGTTAAATACTCTTGACAAATACTCGAAGAATCCAAGGCTTAACAGCTAGTCATTTTAGCACCCCACTAATTTAAAGTTCCCTAATTAAGATAAATATATCTTAATTAGTAACAACAGGCACTTTTAAATCACTTAAAACTAATTATTTAGTGACTTGATTTAGTTTCCAATTAGTCCTAAATCATTAGCTCTCAATAATTAATTAACATTAACAACTTTTTTAAATTTTAATTGTCTTTAGGAAGAATGAATTAAGGATCAGTGAGGAAACGCTAATGACTGAAATCTTATGGTAATTAGTGGCATACAATTAATTAAAATTAATTCCCCAAAACCTAATTCTGATTAATTATAATTATTGAAGGATGCTTCAAGGAATGACGAAGCTGACTTATTTCCAATATGGATTCAACGGATTTCGGCTCAAAGACCGAATTAGCTTCACTCATCTCGATCACGTCAGTTACATTACATTTTCATTCCTTCATTAAAGGGACCGTGAAGATGCCATCGCGGCGGGCGGTTAAATATTATTTGAGATACGTCACAGGCACCACGTGACAACAAGATGGAAAGACTGCTTCTCTGCATAGAGTGGGACTAGTTAACACCTAGTCCTTGTTTTTCACCAGATTGCAGCGCCAATTTCCCCCGGAAGCGGTAGTTTAATTTCGAAATAAAACGAACTAAGCTTCTTTGAACCACCCACGCCTCTCCTAGGTCACGTGGTGCTTCTGACTTATTTCAAATAATTTTTATTCACCCGCAGATGCCTTCTTTACAGTCCCTTTAAAGAAAAGCGCGGCTCCAGTGGATCTCCTATAAAAGTAACTTTCCTTCTAAACTCCGGGTGGGTTTTGGCTTGGCAAAGGCTAGTGGGCGGGATTTATGCGTGCACGTATAAATCCCGCCCACTAGCCTTTGCCAAGCCAAACCCAGGGTTCAGGAGGAAAGTCCCCTTGTAGGAGATCCACTGGAGCCGCGCTATGCTTTAAAGGGAATATAAACAGGGGGTGGCTGGTGTTCCAATAATGGATGGTGGTAGCAGCTATGACCTTTTGAACCCAGCCCAATGTTTCTATGGGATTTGGGAAATGGTTACAGATAAGTCAGGGATTTGGGAAATGGTGGGAATAAGTCAGGGATTTTAAGTTTTGTCCTAAAATAGTCAGGGATTTTAAGTTTTGTCCTAAAATAGTCAGGGATTTCGTTTGGTGGATCAAACCATGATTGCTTCGAACAATATGATAAATATGGGCTGCAGGTGTCATCATGAAGTGCAGGGCACTGCGGCTAAACAATACTTAAAATCAGTCTGGGAACTATTAAGGATACTTTTTAAACTAGTCCTTGGGACCAGTGACCCCCGCCCCCTAGTGTCCGAAATAATAAACTGGTCCCATCCTTTGTTCTCCTAGAGATTTGCAATTAATAAACTGGTCCCGAGGACCAGTAACCCCATGCACTTCTTTTAAATTTTAAATCTAGTCCCAGCAATTAAAAAACTGGTCCTTGGACCAGAGGAAGTGGGCCCTGCGGATAAACACGGACTTAAAATCAGTCTGGGAACTATTAAGGATACTTTTTAAACTAGTCCTTGGGACCAGTGACCCCCCTAGTGTCCGAAATAGTAAACTGGTCTCTGGACTGGTCCCAGCCTTAGTTTTCCCATAGATTAATAGGTCATAGATTAATAAACTGGTTTTGGTCCAGAGGAAGTGTGCATGCCATTTCCCAGACCAGACTGGTCCCTGGTCTCTGGACTGGTCCCAGCCTTTCTTCTCCTATAGATTTGCAATTAATAAACTGGTCCCGAGGACCAGTAACCCCATGCTCTTCTCGAATTAAAAAAACGATTTCAAGCAATTAATTAATAAACTGGTCCTTGGACCAGAGGAAGTGTGCATGCCATTTCTCAGACCAGACTGGTCCCTGTTCTCTGGACTGGTCCCAGCCTTTGTTCTCCTATAGATTTTGTTATAAAACTGGTCCCCATCCACTTCTTTTAAATTTAAAAAATACTCCCAGCAATTAATGAACTGGTCCTTGGACCAGAGGAAGTGGGCTCTGCTATTTCCCAGACTGCTTAAAATGGTCCTAGGGATATTTGTTTCAAAATTTCTTCAGGGATAAGTTGCATGAAAAGTCAGGGATTTTCAATTTAAAAATTTATGCCAAACCGGCCTGAATGATGTCTCTTAGGGAAGTTCCACTTTTCCACTCGAGTGGGCCAAGAGAACACGCCCACCGGAAGTAGGGTCATACCACGCTCCCTTCTGGGAACGGCACGCCCCTATATATTGCAATTTATTTTGACAATGAAACCATCGCAATATTATGTTTTTCATTGTCTCCGAACGAATGAAGGAGTCGTTGCGGGTTTTTTTGGAGCCATTTTGTTTCCACGCCAGTTGTCTGGTTCAGTTGGAGAACTTCGTGAATAGCGTGGTCAAGTCCGAGTTCCGGTTGTGGGACACGAGGAGCAAGGTTTACCAAGGCTTCGCTTGCTCCCTCCACCATCTACTGCGGAAGATCAAGATGCCACTGAACCGAATCGAGAAGGAACTCAATCGACCAGGTAACCATGAACTGCTTGATTCCGTTTGCTAGAATTGATAAGAAAGATTGGGGATTTTTAAAATGGTGGGACAAAGAAGGGCTCATATGTATGTCCCATTAAGAATGGGACATATTAGAAGGTCGGGGATTTTTAAAATGGGACAGAGGATGTCGTGGAGTTTAAAAATGGATGAAAAAGATCTGGGAATTTAACCATGGGACATATTAGAAGGTCGTGAAATTTAGAAATGGTGGGACAAAGAAGGGGTCATGGAATTTGAAAATGGGACATATTAGAAGGTCGTGGAATGGTGGAGGTAACCAACTTCTACTTCCCGCTTCCTTCCTTCCTTCCTTCTTCCGTTTGCTATAGAATTGATAAAATAGATCGGGGATATTTAAAATGATGGGACAATTTAGAATGTCGTGGAATTTAAAAATGGGACAGAGAAGGGGTCAGGGATTTTTAAAATGGGACATATTAGAAGGTCATGATAAAAAAGATCCGGATTTTTAAAATCGTGGGACAAATGAAAAGGTCGTGGAATTTAAGAATGGGACATATTTCTAGATGGTCGCGGAATTTAAAAATGGGACATATTTGAAATTCGTGGAATTTAGAAATGGGACATATTAGAAATTCGTGGAATTTAGAAATGGGCCAAATTAGAAGGTCGTGGATATTTAGAAATGGGACAAAGGAGGTCATGGATATTTGAAAATGGGACATATTTCTAGATGGTCGCGGAGTTTAAGAATGGGACATATTAGAAATTCGTGGAATTTAGAAATGGGACATATTAGAAATTCGTGGAATTTAGAAATGGGCCAAATTAGAAGGTCGTGGATATTTAGAAATGGGACAAAGGAGGTCATGGATATTTGAAAATGGGACATATTTCTAGATGGTCGCGGAGTTTAAGAATGGGACAAATGAAAAGGTCGTGGAATTTAAGAATGGGACATATGAAAAGGTCGTGGAATTTAAGAATGGGACATATGAAAAGGTCGTGGAATTTAAGAATGGGACATATGAAAAGGTCGTGGAATTTAAGAATGGGACATATGAAAAGGTCGTGGAATTTAAGAATGGGACATATGAAAAGGTCGTGGATATTCAGAAATGGGACATATTGGAAGGTCTTGGAATTTAGAAATTGGACAGAGTCAGGGAATTTGAAAAAATGTGCTTAAGTGTTCGAGGAAAACTAAAAAATGGGCCAAAACGGTTGGGAAATTAAAAAATGGGTTTAAACGGTCAGGGAAAGTTTTAAAATGGATTTTGAGAAGAAAAGGGACATTTAAAACTTGGTCTGTGAGTTTAAAAATGTGCCGAAATTTAAAAATTAGGGAATTCGATTTTAATAGGGGATAAAATTTCTTTGGATTTATGCTTGGTTTATGCAATATTGTTCCACCAGAGTTGCAAAGGATGATTTCTAAATGAAGAGTTGACAGCTCATTTATAAGCGCAATCGTACTCTTATCACCTATTTCAAATTGTGGGGGTGGATGACCTTATAGTCTGTTCGTAAGGTCATGTCTGTTATTTTACTTGTTACTTGAAGAAAAGGGTTGGACGCTGGTCAAACTGTCGGGCGAATTGAGTGCGTTCTTCTCGCACGTCCGGCTGCTGTTCGATTTGTACGAGGAGGGAGTGGCCAATCTGGACCTCGTCCAGTCGTCCAAGAGGGAGAGAGTGGCCCGTCTCCTCTCCACCTTGGCCAGGAAACTCGACCAAGCCCACATACTCGGACTTCAACACATTCAAGTAAGCATCATTTGAACATTCAACTATAACCCTACTCCAAACCTCAAATGCATGCCATGTGCCTGGGATATTATGCAAAATGTCAGGGATTTTAAAGTTTTTTCCCTAAAAAGTCAGGATTGCTTCGAGCAATGCTAAATATGGGAGTAATTATCAGGGTTCATACAAACCTGGAAAACAGGGAAAAATCAGGGAAATAAATAGTTGGCAAAAACCTCAGGGGAAACTCAGGGAAATTTGCGTCAAACAGGAGCCAAGTAATTAAGCAAAATGTTCGCGAACATACTCCCCTCGATAGGATTAACATTACACCCAACTTTGGAGGCTCATAACTCTGGTTCTACTAGAGATACGGGGATGTCCTCCGAGTATGTTATAGTCTTATTTGGCCCCCATCCAACGATACTAAAAACGTAGGGCTACGACGAACAGGGGCCGAGTAATTAAGTAAAATGTTCGTAAACATAGCCCCCTCCATAGGATTAACATTACACCCAACTTTGGAGGCTCATAACTCTGGTTCTACTAGAGATACGGGGATGTCCTTTGAGTATGTTATAGCCCAATTTGCCCCCTTTCCAACGGTACCTTGAACTTGGGGCTACGACAAATAGGGCCCGAGTAATTAAGTAAAACGTTCACAAACATACCCCCTCCATAGGATTAACGTTACACCCAACTTTGGTTCTACTAGAGATACGGGGGTGTCCTCTGAGTATGTTATAGTCAAATTTTCCCCCTCCCCTCCTTTGTTAACATTTGCTCCATAGGATACTCCATATACGGGGAAAAATTGGGAAAAAACTCAGGGAAGTATATGGGGAAAAAACCTGGATATCTCAGGGAAATTCTTTTTTCTCCAAAAGTTGTATGAACCGTGGGCTCTGGTAAACACGTACTTAAAATGGTCGGTCAGGGATATTGGTGGCAAAATTTCGTCAGGGATAAACTGCATAAAAAGTTAGGGGTAAACTGCATAAAAAGTCAGGGATTTTCAATATAAGCCAGTGATTATCCTTTTAATGAATGAGGTGAATGTTTTGGTCAGCTTAATATGTTGGTGACGATTCTGTTGGAGTCTTGCAAACCCTACTTGGAGTTCATCGAGGAAGTGATTGGTGGCAATCTTCGGGACAATTACTCTGAATTCGCCATTGAGAGGAAGGAGGGGCTGCATTTGGGGGACGAGTTCTTTTGGGAAAACGTTCTGACCTTGCACGATGTCAGCGATGAGCACTTCGTATTCGGACCTGTTTTGCCCCAGATTTTGTCCGCCGCCAAGTCCGTACAATTGCTCAACAAACTCGGCAAAAAGGAGGACCGCCACTCCACTCATGTTGCCACAGGTATGTTCTTATTCACCATGTACTGGGCTTTGTACTGGGGCTTTTTTTGGGACGTGTGAAGCATTCCTGGCGGGTTCCTATTGGCTAAGTTATATTTCGTGTAGCTGTCGTTAAACCAGAGTAATCAGCTAATCAGTAGGCCTATAGGATAGATCTATGATACAAAAATTAGGGTCGAAGTACAATAAACTTATCGCTAAGTCCTACTCGAATTAAAGAAAAAGTGGCCAAATATTCAGGGAAAATTTGAAGGAATTCACAGTTCGAAAATGTCAGATTAAAGCGGAAAATCTAGCTCTGATAAAAATGTTTAAAGAAATCGCCAATTATCTGATGAAGGCTCGAACTTTTTGAAGGAAAAGCAAAATTCTCCATAAAAAATTTATAAATTTTGTAAGAAAATCGCTAAATTTCGTAAGAAAATTGGTAAATTATGTTAGAATATCGATACATTTTGTCAGAAAATCGATAAATTATAATGGAAAATCGATAAATTATAATGGAAAATCGATAAATTTTAATGGAAAATCGATGCGTTTTAATGGAAAATCGATAAATTATAATGGAAAATCGATAAATTTTAATGGAAAATCGATGCGTTTTAATGGAAAATCGATAAATTATAATGGAAAATCGATAAATTATAATGGAAAATCGATAAATTTTAATGGAAAATCGATACGTTTTGACAGAAAATCGATAAATTATAATGGAAAATCGATAAATTATAATGGAAAATCGATAAATTTTAATGGAAAATCGATACGTTTTGACAGAAAATCGATGCGTTTTAATGGAAAATCGATAAATTATAATGGAAAATCGATAAATTTTAATGGAAAATCGATAAATTTTAATGGAAAATCGATAAATTTTAATGGAAAATCGATAAATTTTAATGGAAAATCGATAAATTTTAATGGAAAATCGATGCGTTTTAATAGAAGATCGATGCGTTTTAATAGAAGATCGATGCGTTTTAATAGAAAATCGATGCTTTTTAATAGAAAATCGATGCGTTTTAATAGAAAATCGATAAATTCAGTATTAACGCTTATTTTTTCTTCAAAAAGCAGAGCACATTGTGCAGCTATAGAGAAATCTTGTCTCGCTGAATTTCTCTCTGAATTCATCTCTTCATATTTTATTTGGTCTGATTTTCAGGATCGAGTCTGTACGCGGATTTTGTGCAGAACGTCTTTACCAAATTTGGCATTAACTCCTCAAGTTCAAGTTTAATGAGCAACAATAAGAATTGGGAAGACTCGACACGAAATCACTTCAATTCCATGATGAACAAAATTCCCAAATCGAACAAACTTCTCTTCCTCAACTTCAAACAATTTTTGATTCCCAAAGAAACGCCGCAAGATTTTCCCAAAAAGTCCAGGTAAGAAATGAGCTAGCCAAGAGAAGTTTAAATTTAATGATGGCTTAATTAATTAACGTTTCGAGCGCTAATTAATTTAGTGGGATTGATATTTTGGAGTCTCCGTTCAATTGCTCAAAATCATTGAGCGCGGTTTTGAAGGATATTTTGGTTCCCCTTGTGGAGCTCAAATGTCACGGCAGTAACGAGAAAGCCTTGAACGTTTTGCTTCAAGATCATCACTTGATTGAACATTTGGATTTCGTCAGGGTATGTACGCGTTGCCACGCCCACTTTCTTTCTTTGTTCTCATCTAAGCCTTGAAACAATGGGGCGTTGCCCCGCCCCCTTTCTTTCATTGTTCTCATCTAAGCCTTGAAACAATGGGGCGCATTGCCACGCCCCCTTTCTTTCTTTGTTCTCATCTAAGCCTTGAATGAAACAATGGGGCGCATTGCCACGCCCCCTTTCTTTCTTTGTTCTCATCTAAGCCCTGAATGAAACAATGGGGCGTATTGCTCCGCCCCCTTTCTTTCTTTTCATCTAAGCCCGGCTTCAATGTAACAATCGATCATTGCCCCGCCCAATTTCTTTCTTTGTTCTCATCTAAGCCTTGGAACAATGGGGCATTGCCACGCCCCCTTTCTTTGTTCTCATCTAAGCCTTGGAACAATGGGGCATTGCCACGCCCCCTTTCTTTGTTCTCATCTAAGCCTTGAAACAATCAATCATTGATGATCATGATCATGATCGTGTGACGTCAGTAAATATTACTTTTGTTTTCAGGCCTTTTATTTGTTGGAAGAGGGCGCTCCCATCTTTCACTTCTGCTCGTATTTATTTGAAAAGGTAAATAACCTTGTTTGTCGATGTTTTAAATACTCTGCCACTTTGTAAATTTCGTCGCCATTTTGGCAAAAATGGGAGGAGAAATTAATTATCCTGATTTGTTTCAGATTCTGAAAAGTAAAAATTGGCGAAACGTAGTCAGTCTCAATTCCTATTTGGAGGAAATTGTGGAGAGCGCCGGTTTTTTCGCGTTTCAGGTACCAATATAGAGCGTTACACAAACTGCAACAGAAAGGGTGGGAAATAAGGATTATTTTAAAACTGGACATTGGGCCAGCGACACCCCCCCCCCTGGTCTGGAATAAATAAATAAACTGGTCCATGACCATTGACCAGGGCGCGTCGTCTGCTAAACTAAAGAAGTGGAAAATTAAATATATTAGCTAATGTCTGGACTCTGGTTACCCTTGAATTTTATTAGTGGTCCCTTGAACCACTGACCCCCCTGGTCTGGAATAAATAAATAAACTAGTCCATGACCACTGGCCAGGGCGCGTCGTCTGCTAAACTAAATAAGTGGATAATTAAAATATTTGAGATAAAGTCTGGACTCTGGTTACCCTTGAATTTTCTTAGTGGTCCCTTGGACCACTGACCCCCCCCCCCTCCGATTTAATTTTTAAACTGGTTATTTGCCCTGTGCCACCGCCTTATTTCCCACGCTGATCAGCAGTTATTCAATAGAAAATGCAAATTTTGCTCTTCCCTGATTGGTTAATTCCTGTAGGCGGTTGGTTAATTTAGGGGAGGGTAATTTGCTTCTCAGTTTACGCGTCATCTACAGTTAACCAAAGGCAGCTTGGGAATTGTTAATGAAGGGTTCTTTTTGGTCTCTATTCTATACACTTTTGATATTACATTTTCGACCCACAGAAGCATCCTACTGCCAAGGCCCTACCACCCCCGCCTGTATCTTTTAATTCTCGGTGTTAATTATTTCAGCGCTAACTTCAAAGTCGCGATTGAAGAGCGGACGAATTCGACTTCGAAATGCCGTTTCTTCAAAGAACTGGAAGCTCTGAAATTAGTTTACGTTGTGCCTTGGCCAATCAACATCGTTCTTAACGAGGATTCCATTAAAAGCTACCAATCAATTTTCTATTTTCTCCTCAAGATCAAATGCGCCAAATACTCGCTCGATAATTTGAAATTCACAGGTGTGACGTCATCTACCGGCTAAATTAGGGACTTAAAATTAAATTAAAATTAAATAAATTGTGTTTTTTGTTTTAGAAAATTGCGATAATCCCGAAATGGTTCACGTTCTACGACTCTTAAGGAACAAGTTTTTATGTTCCGTTAACAGTATTCACAGTTTCTTCATGATTGGGGTAAGATTAAATCACCTTACTTACTCTCGATGCGTCTGCCAAGGCTTAACGGGCCGGTTTTTAACTGATCAATCTGGGTTGGTCAAAATAACGCGTCGTCTGCTTCAAATTTCTATTTTCTTTCGGTGTTTAAGCAGACGAAGTATCATTTTGAGCCAGATTTGTCCATATCGGGGAAAGTCTTGATGCACGTGCCAAGGCTTAACGCGCCGGTTTTTAACTGGATGGGTCAAAATGATGCGTCGTCTGCTTCAAATTTCAATTTTCTTTCGGCATTTAAGCAGACGATGTATCATTTTGAGCCACCCAAAATTGTCCTTATCAGGAACAGTCTTCTGGGAAATAGCAGCTAGTGCACTTCCTCTGCTTGGACAAGTTTTTGAATTCTGTTTATTATCTCAATTTTTTTTTCGGTATTTAAGCAGACGATGTATCATTTTTAGCCACCCAGATTTGTCAGTTAAAATCGCCCCATTAAGCCTTGGCATATGCATATAACATGACTTATAAGAGTACCACGAAGAAGGTCATGTGTTGTATAGTTTAAACTATAGATACTCCCGGCTGTAGAAAAGGCGAGGCCTCCTAAGCCTTGGCATGGGCTAGCTTTAGCTGCACCCTTGCGATTGCGTAATCTTTTAGGGGGGAATTCATTTCTCGAGCAGAAGGGGGCGGGGCGTGGCCTATTTAACTAGGGTGTGTTTTTCTTAGATTTTCTACTCGACACAATTAGAACTTTGTCGCGAGTAAAGGCGAGGCCTCCTAAGCCTTGGCAAAGACTATAGTTTTATCTGCACCCTTGAGGGGGAATTAATTTCTCGAGTAGAAGGAGGAGGGGCGTGGCCTATTTAACTAGGATGTTTTTCATAGATCCTTCACTCGACACGGTTAGAACTTTGTCGCGAAATGGCGTTGGCCAGGAACGTGAAAGATTTGTGCGACATTCACGGAGCGTATTTGAAGAAACTGCTAAAAAGCTGTTTTTTGACGCCGCATTTATCGAACATCGAGCGAGCCGTTCACGAAATCCTTTCCCTTTCCACTAACTTCTCCAGATACTGGTATTTGAACATCGACCAGGAAAAGTACGTGTCCCCCCCAGCCAATAACGCTTCTTAGTCTAGCCTCTAGCGTCGTCTGCTACAGCCAAAAATTAAAAATGGCCGCTTCTCTTAATTGTTTAATTTTCATTTTTGAGGTTATCGAAGTTGCGCCAGATGGAGTATCGTTTTGATCAAACAATCCACTTTTTCGCATCCATGATGAAAATTGCTCAGAAACAGAGTGGCTCCTCCTCTAACAGTAAGCCACGCCTCTTTCTACTTTCTTTAAAGGGGTAATGAGTGAATGAAGTTGAAGGGAAAATATGACTTTTTTAAAGGGGTATTGAATCATGATGAAGTTGAAGGGAAAATCGGGCTCTTTAAAGGGGTATTGAATGAATGAAGTTGAAGGGAAAATCGGGCTCTTCAAAGGGGTAGTGAATGAGCGAAGTTGACGGGAAATATTTGGGCTCTTTAAAGGGGTATTGAATGAATCAAGATGGAGGGAAAATCGGCAGTTTTAAAGGGGTATTGAATGAATGAAGTTGAAGGGAAAATCGGCAGTTTTAAAGGGGTATTGAATGAATGAAGTTGAAGGGAAAATCGGGCTCTTTAAAGGGGTAATGAATGAATGAAGTTGACGGGAAATATTTGGGCTCTTTAAAGGGGTATTGAATGAATCAAGATGGAGGGAAAATCGGCCGTTTTAAAGGGGTAATGAATGAATCAAGTTGAAGGGAAAATCGGGCTCTTTAAAGGGGTATTGAAAGAATGAAGTTGAAGGGAAAATCGGGCTCTTTAAAGGGGTATTGCATGAATGAAGTTGAAGGGAAATATTTGGGCTCTTTAAAGGGGTATTGAATGAATGAAGTTGACGGGAAATATTTGGGCTCTTTAAAGGGGTAT
This sequence comes from Phalangium opilio, assembly GCA_019434445.1. Classification (NCBI taxonomy): domain Eukaryota; kingdom Metazoa; phylum Arthropoda; class Arachnida; order Opiliones; family Phalangiidae; genus Phalangium; species Phalangium opilio. The sequence continues at coordinate 466,139 of JAEQBA010001049.1, read as the reverse complement.
TGAATGAATCAAGATGGAGGGAAAATCGGCCGTTTTAAAGGGGTAATGAATGAATGACGTTGACGGGAAATATTTGGGCTCTTTAAAGGGGCATTGAAAGAATGAAGTTGAAGGGAAAATCGGGCTATTTAAAGGGGTAATGAATGAGTTTCATGGAAAAATAGATCTCTTGAAGAGGTATTGAATAAATTTCAAATAAAAACTCAGGCTCTTTAAGGGGTATTCAATGTAATTCGAGGAAAGGTTTCAAGGGGTAGTAAATGAATTTCAAGGAAAAATTCTTATTAATACCGATTTGGTGCTTAATGCTGGGTAGTAAAACTTGTATGAATATTTCGTTTTAGCGGTTGTTCTGGCGCACAGTCTGATACCAACCAATCCCAAAATGACGTCAATCGTCCCAAAAAAGTCCAATTGATTCGGTAACCTTTTAACCCTTTTAACACTAACTGGTCCACTTCCATTTTGAACATTTTTAACAAAATAATTATTTTCATACTAAAATTATATAAAATAAATAAAGATGAGACTGAATTTGTGACAAAAGTTTTATTTTTAAAATAAAAGACAAGCTCGAGTATTTCACAATCGAATGGCGCCTTAATTACCACCCGGCCATCAAAGGTAAGGTTTATCAAGGGTCTGTGACACCATTTACTTCATAAAGCGTCTATGTCCTATTCCGCATTTGTCACTGAAGTAGCCCCGCCTATAGTGCTCTGTAATTGTTTTACCAATTGAGCTTCTTTAAAACGTGTCACTAACCCTTTAATTAAGTTAATTATGATTTAGGGTAAATATGATTCTTCATCACAGTGGTTTGTTTAATTTTTGTAGAAGGTTTATATAACCATTATTTCAGAAAATTACCCACCCACCGGCACAGTCTGGTCCAAGGACCAGTTTATTAACTGATTTGACTAGCTAGTTTTTAAATTCAGAAGTCGGGGTTACTGGTCCTAGGGACCAGTTTAATAATTGCAAAATTCATAGAAAAACTAAGTGGGGGGGACAAGTCCAAGGACCAATTTATTGATTACTTGGACTAGTTTTTAAATTCAAGAAGTGGTGGGTACTGGTCCTCGGGACCAATCTACACTTCCTATGGTCCAAGGGCCAGTTTAATAATTGGTTGGTCTAGTTTTTAAATTGAAGAAGTGATGGGTACTGGTCCTCGGGACCAATCTGCAGTTCCTCTGGTCCAAGGACCAGTTTAATAATTATTTGGTCCAGTTTTTAAATCCAAGAAATGATGTGTACTGGTCCTTGGGACCAGTTTATTAGTTACAAATCTATAAGAGAACAAAGGGAGAAGAAGTCCAAGGACCAGTTTATTATTTTGGACACTAGGGGGCGGGGCGGTGTCACTGGTCCAACGGACTAGTTTCAAGTTTGCCTATGATGAAAGTATCAAGCTCTCTCTCTCAGTTTCTAAATGCACCAAATGACCATTTATTTAATTTGAGGGTAACGCTAAAAATATATTGGGCTATATTTATAAAAATAAATAATCTCAATAAATAATAATAAATTACAAGAAAAAAATGCAATAAATTATAGGAATTTCTGCCATAAAAAGCATTGGGGTATCAAAACACATTGTCACCAGCCGTGACGTCACAATTTCTAGTTTTTGGAGAAGAAATCTTCAGTCCTCTTTTTAGGAATCGCCAAATGAGTTCTTTAACGTTACAATAAACGCCGAGCACTTTTGGTTGGCGGCCAATGGTACAGAGATTTACACCCCATCTTGTTGCATGCAATTTGCCGGCCGCCATCTTGTTTAATCAGACAAGAAGAAATCTTCGTCCAATTCGGTGCAAGATGGCCGCCCGAGTTCGCTCATTCCTCGGTGCAAACGTACTGGACACGTCTCTGATCTCGGAGCTCTGCCAACGACAATTTCAAAAATGATTTCTTTAAAACTGACCACTGACTTAAACCGGGTTTGTAGGGTACCTGGATGGGTGGGGGTTAAAAGGTCACCGAATTTTTATTCTTGTTTTTTGGGCAAAAATTTAAAGCGAAATATATTTACCTTAGAGGTGATGAATTTGAGCGCGGTTCTTCATTATGCAATGGCCAGAATATTTGTTTGTCGCTGAAGCTGAAGGTCTCGTCGCCAATCAGTTGTTTGGCCCAAAATTCGTTATTGTAGGGTGGTCCCGATCCCCCCAACTCGGCCGGCAAAATCTCCCGGTGGATATGAGAGTGGAGCGTCGTCATGTTGTTCCCGTGCATAAAGATCTACGCAAATAAACCCCCCCTGATTGGCTGGCAATTCTACTGTAGGCTTGCCAACGAAGGTTTGCAGCTAAAATTTTCATGGGCCTATCAGGTTATTCATTACTGCTAAGTGCTAACCAGTAATACCCGGGAAAATCGGAAAAACCGGGTAAGGTCGGGGAGTACCCGGAAAAGGTTGGGGAGTACCCGGAAAAATAGTCGGGGGAGTACCCGGAAAAATAGTCGGGGGAGTACCCGGAAAAATAGTCGGGGAGTACCCGGAAAAAAGTCGGGGGAGTACCCGGAAAAATAGTCGGGGGAGTACCCGGAAAAATAGTCGGGGGAGTACCCGGAAAAATAGTCGGGGAATACCCGGAAAAATAGTCGGGGAATACCCGGAAAAAAGTCGGGGGAATACCCGGAAAAAAGTCGGGGGAGTACCCGGAAAACGTCGGGGAGTACCCGGAAAACGTCGGGGAGTACCCGGAAAACGTCGGGGAGTACCCGGAAAACGTCGGGGAGTACCCGGAAAACGTCGGGGAGTACCCGGAAAACGTCGGGGAGTACCCGGAAAACTTCTGGGAGTACCCGGAAAAACGTCTGGGAGTACCCGGAAAAACGTCTGGGAGTACCCGGGAAACGTCTGGGAGTACCCGGAAAACGTCTGGGAGTACCCGGAAAACGTCTGGGAGTACCCGGGAAACGTCTGGGAGTACCCGGAAAACGTCTGGGAGTACCCGGAAAACGTCTGGGAGTACCCGGAAAACGTCTGGGAGTACCCGGAAAACGTCTGGGAGTACCCGGGAAAACGTCTGGGAGTACCCGGGAAAAGTCGGGGAGTACCCGGAAAAATAGTCGGGGAATACCCGGGAAACGTCGGGGAGTGCGCGGAAAAGTCGGGGAAATACCCGGAAAAAGTTGGGGCGTACCGGGAGTTTAAATCTGAAATTTCGCGGTAGCCCTAGCCTGTATTAGCTTTTAACAAACCCTGAGTTTTTCTCTAACAATTTATTCAACCTATCAGTGTTCCCCAAATATTTTCGTCTGCCTACCAGGGCCGTTAAGAGGCTTTGTTTGGCCGCGGCCGTAATCAAAATGCAGTCCTACTCGCGGCCTGACCCCCTAGAAGGTACGGGCCTTAGTCCCTCTCGATGGCCCTGCTGCCCACAAAATTCCCTCGGCGCGTACGTCTTAACCCAAGAAAATTTTAGCTCGAATCTTTCCGTCAAGTTACTCGATGCATTTGTTACCTTTTCTTTGGTTTTGTCTTTGAGAAAAGGTTTCATGACGGTCAAGGCGGCTTCGACGTACCAAGGTTGATTAATAAAATGAATTCCCGAAAAGCGAGCCGGGAAACAATCCTGCAGTCCTTCGATAATCACTTTCAGCAACTTTGGGTTCAGTTGCGAAGACTGCTTAAAACTAAATTCCGTCCAATCAACGATGATGACGAAACCGTTCACTTGCGTGTCTTCCTCTTCTAACTGACAGCCAATTGACATCATTTTAACGGCACTCCAACCAACTTATTCCCGATACGCGCGCCAAGGCTTAACGCGGGATTTTTCAATTTCTACTGACAGATCTGGGTCAAAATGAAGCGTAGTCTGCTTCAGAGTCAAAAATATTTAAATGTTCTTTTTCTGTGAAGCAGAATACGCTTCATTTTGACCCAGATTTGTCGGTAGAAAAATCACGCGCTAAGCCTTGGCGCGCGTATCGGGAATAAGGTGGATTTGGAAGTTTCTAACCAATCTTTCTAGAGACAAAAGTATGGCTCTGTAAATGGAAACTAATCCGTATTTCCAATGGTCCCAATTTGCGGTAAAAATGATTAAAATTCTGCGTCCGTAATGATCGGGTCGAGGCAAAACCCCCGGAAATCCGTCCAGCAGAGCTTGCTTGATTCCCGCTTCCGACGCCTCGAATCTAATTAATTTTAATTTTAACGCAATTACGATTTAACCAAGGCTTAATTGCGCTATAAATTTATTTCTTCATCATAATTACGATTTGAATAGAGATCTGTTCTTTTGTCGATACTGAAAATATTGGCAGTATAAAGCGAACGCGGACGTAATATCAAATTTCCGCGCTCGAAGGAAACGCAAGATGAAAGCGTCGTCTGTTCTCAAAAAACCTAGTGCGCGTTGAAAAGAAAACCAGACCAAAAAGGAAATTGATTACGATAGATTGTTACAAAACTAGATGTTGGCTACTGTGCCGCTGTCTGACTAATCTTCTACCCACCAAGCCATCTTATTCCAATTACAGATGCGTGTGCCAAGGCTTAACGCGCTATTAGACACAAAACATGGTCCAGTGCGTCGTCTGCTACAGAGTCGAAATATTGAAACGTAACAAACGTTTCTACTGTGTAGCAGACGTCGCATCATTTTGGCCCAGCCAGATTTTTCAGTGAAAAAATAGCGTCTTAAGCCTTGGCACATGCATCGAGAATACTAACCTTAATCAGAAACAAAAACTCATGCAGTTCACGAAGGCAAAGGCATAGCTTTTGGGTTTCACCACGCTTGGCTATACAAATCCCCGCCCCCATTTTCCAGTGAAATACCCATCCCTGCACGAAGGCGGGGCTAAACCTAGCCTACGCCAAGGCTTAAGGGGGGTCCTTGACCATGGCCAACTTAGATTACCCGTGGTAGAAGGCCTGCCAATTTTACCCGAGCCCCGTGTTAAAAAACGACTAGCAAAATCGCCCCTAGTTCCTACTTTCGCCGTTAGGTGCGCTACCAACCCAGTTTTCCTCATAATGCTTTTTCTATGGGGAAAAAAATTCGGAAGTGGACTCGGTTTTAGAGCATTTTAATATATTTACCGATTTGTTTCGTGGCCGAGTTTTAAATGAGAAGTCAAGTAAGTTCTAATCTATATTTTGAGACCGATTTCATAATTTTACGTCCGTTATTTGACGAGTAATCAACATTCAAAGTTGGGGTTGTTGTTATTGGCAATTCGGGCTTAACTCCGCCCCCAGCGCCATTATGTATGTTTTTTTTAACAGAATAGGGACTTGGCAGTACTACGTCATGCAACGTCAGGCTACCTTCCATTAGTGCTAAAAAACATACCAGGAGGAGGGGCTTATATAGCTTTCATTCTGTTAAAAAATATACCATAATGGCGCTGGGGGCGGAGTTAAGCCCGAATTGCCAAGCCCCTATGAAAGCTATATAAGCGCCTCCTCCTGGTATGTTTTTTAGCACAAGTGGAAGGTAGCCTGACGTTGCATGACGTAGTACTGCCAAGTCCCTATGCCCCCCCATCTCTGCGTGAGGAAGGCGGGGCTAAACCTAGTCAATGCCAAGGCTTAAGAGAGGTCCTTGACTATGGCCTGGGAGCATCTAGTTTCAGCAGTTTAAACTACCCCTCAGCCCAGACTAGCTTTAAATGACGTAGTACTGCCAAGTCCCTATGCCCCCCCCCCATCTCTGCGTGAGGAAGGCGGGGCTAAACCTAGCCTATGCCAAGGCTTAAGAGGGGTCCTTGACTATGGCCTGGGAGCATCTAGTTTGAGCAGTTTAAACTACACCTCATGCAGCCCGGACTAGCTTATGACTCGACTATCTAAATCAAGAGGCAGACATTTATGGTCATCTCAACTTACAGATATCTGGACGAGTTTTGATTAAAGATTTGATTTCCTTAATGGAGGTGGAGCGCAGTTCGGGAACTTCATTCAACTCTGATTTCGCTTTGGCCCTCGTTTGTTCCGTCAGATCCCAGCCAAATTTGGCGGGACCCCCCGGCAGGTCCCCCAACTGATCCAGCTTGCCCCCAACGCGTATAAAACGTACCACTGAGGTACTCAATCACCCCAACAATTACAACCTCGTCATAAAAACGGCAACCGCTGCATTAACAGCAAGATGCTGCTGCTACCGATATAATTCTGAAGTTCAATCAGGGAACACGCCCAAATTTTCATTGAAAAATTGGATTTATAGGTCACTATTTTACGATTTCGTCATCTCCTACTCCTCAATTAATATCAATTAAATCCTGTTTTTATGCTAATTAATTTCAAACGACACTTTACGACATCTCCCCCGATTCTATAGCAAAGACTAACGATTATATATGGACTGGTCACATTTAACAAACACCTCCACGAAATATTTTCGTACATTGGGAAGGAGCAGTCTAGGAAATAAGTATTTTCGTTACGATAGTTTTTGGGAAATGTCTGGGAAATATCGCAATGATATTATAAATTCGACCTCTGTTAAATCATTTAAACTTAAGCTAAAAAACCACTTCTCAAATATGTAACTGTTCTTAACTCTGATGTATACTTTAATTTTTCAATCTGGCCCATACCTACCAAATAAGTCCCTGTTTCCTTGATACTATTATAGTCTAATTTTAAATATGCCTCAAGGAGCTGCTATGGCCTGCGCCCTAGCTCCACAAAAAACCAGAAAAAGAAAAAAAAAAAAGAAATTGCAAATAGGAAAACTAAGTGGGGACCAGTCCTGAGACCTGTTTATTATTTTCGACACTATGGGTCACTGGTCCTAAGGACTAGTTTAAAAAATATTCCTATTTCCCTGGCTTTTTGGGAAGTTGGGACCAGTTTCTCTCTAGCGTCCAAATTAATCAACTGGTTTTTAAGATTTTTCTCCACCTTAATTAACATATAGATTTGCAATTAATAAACTGGTGCCAAGGACCAGTAGCCCCACTTCTTGAATATTAAAACTAGTCCAAGCAATTAATAAACTGGTCTCGAGGACCAGAGGAAGTGTGCTATTTCCCAGACTGTTTCCAACTGCCGTCAACGCAGCAGACCATCAGAACCATAGAGATAGGAACATATATACCTCTAGAGTCACAACATGGAAGCGTCCCCATAGACTTTAACCTTATCATTAGTGAATATACAACGTTAAAAACAGTATACTTTATCAAATACACCCAGCGCCATCTGTGCAAAAACGGAAGAACTATTTTGATATATTTTCAACGGTGTAGTCTGCTACCGTGTCTTGTGCGTGTATTGTATTCTAGCAAATTCGAGGGAAGTGATAATGAATTAATTAAACAAATTGATGGTGATTTGACAAGTTAGTTAAACAAACATTATTTTTTTTTGGAGTGAATGAACGAATCATGAATGCTGAATGTAAAATGTACGTATCAACTAATAAATAAATTCAAATTATAAATAGACTACTATTGTCCTTGGAATAAAATCAGTTTGGTCAGTCGTTTTCTAATATTCTCTTTTCATTTTCTCGTTCATATTCTTTGCTATTTTCCTCAGCCTGATATCTGTGTAGATGTTTATTGCCTTTTTAACAATGTGACTTAAATGGTGGTTCCATCCGAACTCTTGGTCATACATGTGCTCCGTTAGAGTGGGAAATATGTTTTCATGCATTAAGCATCGTCTAACAAACACTTAAATATACTTTGGAAACATTTATTTAGATAGTTAAGAACAAATAAAATAATATAAGGTCCGTCAACTGAAAAAAGTTTGAAAAAGTTACAGATTTACCGCGAAAAGTTCATTTTTCCCGCCAAAAAGTCGTTTTTAGCGCGAAAACCTTTTTTAGCAACGCCATCTATTTGTAGCTCGAATAATATTTTAGTTAAGAATATCGCCGATAGTGGCGCTGGTGTCGAATGATAAAGTTTACATGGTTTTAAAAAGTGCGGCCTGTCTCGGGATATACGTTGTGACTCTAGAGATATATATGTTCCTATCTCTATGATCGGAACAGTATGCAGAACACCATGGAACCAAATATTTTGGTGGACTCGCGACGGGGAAATTGTCAAAACTGCTTCCAGACTTATAAAATTTTTGTTAAAACTAAAAAATGTATTGAGAAAATATTAAAATGTACGTTTTACAATAACAAAGAAAACATTAACGCAAGAAATTTATTTAAATGAAAAATGCAGAAAAATTTGAACAATTCGAAATGCAGATGGCGTGCCTAAACATTAATTAAAATTAATTAACCTAATTAAAGTGCTCTTTCTCTTTGTGTTTGACTAGAGATAATTTAGTATGGACAACGTACTTCAACAATCATGACAATTAAACTTAAGAATGTTGTTGAGGTATAACGAGGGGGTTGTGTAACTTGTGTTTACAAGGCAACCGAGCTATGAATAAAACTTTTAATAACGATTGATTATTGCAGTGTTAACGTTATAATTTAAACACCTGCAGTTGCTTATTAATAAATAGCAATAGTTGGATATTCAGGTAAATAAGTGGGTTGTGCTAGTCCTCTCGACTTGAAGAAATAATATTTATCTTACCCAACTTGTTAGTAGTTTTTCAATATTTTTATAAAAAAACAAGTTGGGAAAGCCAAAGTATTACCTCTCCAAGTCCATAGAAGGTCTACCGACCAATCTTGATTTGCAATTATTCCTCTTTATTGACAAAAAATTGCAGAAGATAAAATAAATGAATTATTAAACTATTAATGAAAACATAGAAAATATACAGTAAAGCACACGACTTTTTCAACCAATAAGTACAGTAGGCAATCAGTCAATCAGAAAAAAAGGAAACTAAAGAGTATAAATTTTGGAGAGATATTACCTTTATGTGTTAGTAAAGGCTCAATTGTCCACTCCTGAATTGTATACCCGCTATGTTCGAAGCCACATTCAAAAACCGGGTTGGCGTGTGAACACTATCTTCTCCTTTTACCTCAAATTCTTACTTAGCGATCATGATATTATTTTAACCTCTCCGAGTGACGATGACATCACAGAGGTATTACACCGGACGTTTCTGTGTGTGTGTCTGTCACCGCGTTCGCAGTTGGCAAATCGGAGAAAACGTGTTCTCAAAAAGCAATGATCGGTTTCTACTCCATTAGCATCGTTAGGGTTAAGATGCACGCGGCGATAGGCTAGGGTTACGAGAAACGTCAAGGCTCTCAATGGCAAGGCTTCCACCAAAGGCTCATGCAATAGAGTGCTGTCAGAAGCGCCGGTGTGACGTCACCCATGCTGTTTTCCCATAAAGAAAAAAACGGTAACTGTCATGGCCGCCCATTGCTAAAGGCAGACTCGTGACGTTTAACCTTGGATCTGACGTCACAACTGACAGCACTCTATTGCGCTATTTCTCACCACTTACCGGGAATCAATGGCCTAATAAACCCTAAATTTCCAAAAAGAGGCGTACGCTAGAATTCAAACGTCAACAATAGCTGTGTTTAAAACCATTTTTGGAATTACGTTTCTTAAAACGATTTTACTAGAATTAACGTAAATTACTGTCGATTAAAATAATTAATATCAATTAAATTTATTTAATTATTTAAGAAAAACCTCCTAATTGGGTAGATAGCCCTCGTCTCAACTTGGAGAGGTTTATTATGGTTTCCCGACTTGTTTTTCAATGCAAATGATCACTTAACCGCGCACAAGAGCCACGCGTTATCCCAAACCTTTTCCAGAGTTTCTTAGGCCAGTTTCTTCGCAGCTTCTATGCTGGACACCGATTTGTATTTATTGAGAAACAATTACATCCATATTTAAGAGGGCAAGTTTTTAATCACGGTGAAATTAGAAATACAAAGTTTTATTTAAAATCGTTTAGAAAAGCTTTAAGATTTTAAGCAATTTTCAATTAAGCAAAGTGGTTGAAGAAGATTATTTCGGTGATGACGGCGGCCACTGTTCCCGACAACAACGTGAAAAGCAAGTAGAAAGGAACAAACATTCTACCGAGGTCCAAGGAATCAGTGACTTTCAACGGTCTCTTCCACTTGACTTGTTCAATTATGTAATGGTTTTCAAAATACAGATACTTGAAAACTTGCGTTTCGAAAATCGGTTCCAGACTGAAACGAGAAAGTCGTCAAGCCATGCAGTGAATCAACTTACGTTAAAATTAGCACGAACCACAGTTGGAGATTTTCGTGGATTTGCGGTGAGCTTCTCAACCAAGAGGTGTTGAATAATAAGTGGATGTAATCGAAGCCAACATCTTGCTGCGAAAAGTAAAGTCCTCCGTTTTGCGCCAAGAACATTTTACTCTCGGGATCAGATCTAAGGAATCCTCCCATTGTCCACATCAAATATGTGTCCACCTCGAGTAGAGCTTTTTCCCCGAAGAGGATCGGAATGTATCCATCAGGCTTCATATAATCCAATCGAGAACCTAACAGTTTCTCCTCATCGTGTGCGTCGATCCATTCCTTAACAACTGGATCCTGTTTTGCCTATAGATACGCGGCAATGACATCCTAAGAATGGAGGAAGGACTTAACGAGACCACGCCTATTTACCAAATATTTCAGATAATTGAGAGTTCCGCTAGGTTTAATTATTGTTGGTGGAATTCCCGATTTGATCAAGTCCGAGAGGGTGTCGATGCGATTGTAGTTTTCCTTCGTGAACTCCGTGCGCAAGTAACAACCCAAGAAAAACAGAATGAAAGTCACTCCGATCAGCCACGACGAAGCGAGTAGACGACATGTAATTTGGGGCAAAACGGAAGGAATCGCTGTAGGGAAAAAGTAGATTATGACTCACTATGGGAACACAGTCGCTAGTAACTGCTTACGTTCGGCGCACATCAGCGACGCGTTCTCCCAGACATTTTCCAGGGTTTCTTGGGCCATTTTCTTGACAATTCTCTTGGTAGGCAACGATTTATATTTGTTGGTTACGATGGAGTGAATGATGAGCAAGAGCGACAGAAGAACCACAGAGGACACCGTTAAAATCACCACCTAATTGCACCAAGATCAATGAATTGGGCAGTTAGTGGATCCTAAGACCATTAACAACCCCCGGACTGGCAACGCAATAAGATCCTCGTATTGAAGTTTCCGCCTCTAGGAGTTACGGCTCTTTTCGCGACAAGGGTGCCACCGAGCGGCAACGGATAGAAACTTATAGGGTGTACAGAACTTCCGGTTTCGTATAACGCTTAAAAAAAGAAATAAGATCGTCTTCTTCTAAATTTGGAGGCCGAGGCCGCAACGGTTAAATGTACAATTATGATAAAATAGCAAAATAATATATCGCTAAATTAGCTTGATATCTGCATAATGGTAGTTAAAAATATATGTACACGCTAACATTTTCATTCTCATCTTCTTCGTCGTGATCCGCCATTTTTAAATAGCAAAGAGAGGAACCTGTAAACCGGAAATTCGGTACACCCTAAAAGTTTCCTCAATATACCGCAAGGGTCGCTAGGATCGCTAGGATCGCGCGTAACAGAAAGCCACGAAAGGTAGAAAGCTTGCGTTGCGAGTCCCGAGGGTTGTTAATGGTCTTAGTGCCAACCAATTTTGGATCTAAATTGAGCAGTTTACTTCCGCGTCCATATTTAAGAAGGACAAGGAAGTGGACGTGACTTTCTTTGGGGCGGCGGATACGATAATTGTCTTGGCCGTTTCGAACACCGGAGATGGACTGAAATATTCCTGTTGACCATCGAAAAATGCGCGTCGCATGGCAATCATAATAACATTTGCATTCTAAAACCACCCTAATCGATATTAGTCATTTGTACTTCATCATACTTAAATTCGATCTTATATCTTTCACGTACGTTGTAAACATGAGGCGCAGTGAATGATTTACCAAAGTTAACCGAGCTCAATTTATGCCCTTCGTAACACACCCTGAAGAATCATCGACAAAATAATATTAGGCGAACCCAACTACGCGATTCGAGCTATGAAAAATACTTCAAGTTGATAGACTTTTTCAAATAATCCTCCATGATTTTGTATAATGACGCCTGGCTCTTTAAAGGCAAGCGCGCACCTATCGTCATCGGACGGACCGCACGTATCGCACGCATCGGATTTTATTATTATTACCATTGTTTCAAATGAGAACGCGCTCATCTGTCCGTATCGGAGGTCGGCAATGCGGACGAGGATTCCCGATAGGGGCATATAATCCGTATGGTCCGTACGGAGCTAAGACAAAAATCGCTTAACGAATGCTCAAATTATGTGTTGATGAAACATAAAATGGCGCTCTTTTAAGATTAGGAAAACTTTCTAGGTTTACCACATTATTCCAAGTTGAAAGGTGTTTCCGGTTAGTAATTTAACAACTATAGCCACTATGGTAAACCAAGTTTGAAATTTCGCGCATTTTGAAAATTCCCGAGTATTCCGCCGCGCATGCTCAATTTCTCATACGCGTTCGGAATTTCGGAAATCCGAATGCTCCGAATTTAGTATGCGCAGATGAAGAAAATTATCCGATGCGTGCGATCCGTGCGGTCCGTCCGATGACGTTAGGTGTGCGCTAGCCTTAACTCCCACGCTTCCTGACAAGTTACGTTAGTATTTTAATTTTCATCAAATAAAATAATTGACAAACTCACTGTAATTGTCGTGATGTTTATTGGAGTCTCTTGGACGTATCTACGATAATTAAGAAATGTTTTCAAATCTACGATCGACATCTCAGAGCTGAAAATGTTAGTTCTACCTGTATTTAAAATATCGATCCTTTCCGAGATATTCCATTTTGCGTCAGTTCGAGACGCACATAAAACCCTTGCGTCAATTCGAAAGGTGAGGACAAACGTATTAAACCCGTTTAACTGCACGCATTGTTGTCCACTCACTGCTGCAACTTACGAAACCGTTGCTAGGGCACTTTAAAACGAAATATAATAAGTTGGAGAAATCTTGAAGCTTGACGCTGATTACTTGTTTGCGCCCCACAGAATCTGGTCAATATTTTCGTAATGAAATTAAACCGAGTTAGAAGAGATGAACGTGGAAAAGTTTAACACATGGACGGTACCATGTTTCCTACCAGAAGTATATAATACTTCTCTTCGAGAGAAGTGTACTGCACAAAGCGGGGTGAGTGTAACGTCACTCTTCCCAACATCGGAACATTTAGAGCAAGGTTACTAAACCGAATCACATACACGATAAATAGTTCCCTCATCATTACTCTATTAGCGTTTAAATGTTTGGCAAGATGCGCTTGTGCATTTTTGTCCCACGTCAAGACAATCAAGGTTTGTGGGTTGATTGCTGAGGATTTAGTGCCAAACAATTATAGAATTCACCTTACGGTGCGATGCCCATTTGTAGTTTGATGAGCGGGAAAGCAAACTAAAAGGGGGAGCCTGGGAAGAATGACGTTGCATAACTAAAGCATTAAGAGGATACAGAGTGTCATCCTTCTTCTATTATCCCCTTCTGGTTCTATGATTACTTGTTTGTACCCCAGAGAATCTGGTCAATATTTTCGTAATTGAATTGAACCGAGTTAGAAGAGATGAACGGGGAAAAGTTTAATATGGACGATAACATGTTTCCTATAAGATAATATTTACCCATTCTAAGTTTAGATAAACAGACTGACAAAACATACCGTGCAAAACAAAAGACATTACGGTTGGTCGGTTATATCGACGATTTCGACCCTTTTCTAAATCCAACCCTTCATGCAAAAATAGTGTCAAAAGTGTATAGATATAAAAACAACAAGTAGACTTCATTCATAATTCCCTGCCTTTGGCTGTGGACGACATGCAATCCTCTCAATCGCCTACACGAACTAACCAATCAGGGAAGAGGTTCTTGACGTCATGGGTCTTTAGAAATTAGTACATGCTGCTGGCGATCCAAACGTTCATTTTTGGTACTAGAGCTAACATGTGCTACTTTATGAGCTTATTTACGGCTTGTTCCCTGTGCCACGGTTGGGTGGGTAATCGTACGCAAAGGGGTCGACCCTATTTTGGCTGGGCTTCTCATGATATTACACGGCGCCAGAAAGTTGAAACGAAGTGTACTTTTTGTTTTTAAATCTATATACTTTTGGTTGTGTTAATCTATATTTAGAGATGTGAAATTACCGCAATTTTTAAAAATGGTAATTTACCGGGTAAATTACCGAAAAATTACCGGGTAAATTACTGAAAAATTACCGGGCAAATTACCGAAAAATTATCGGGTAAATTACCGAAAAATTGCCGGGTAAATTACCGAAAAATTGCCGGGTAAATTAACGAAAAATTACCGGGTAAATTACCGAAAAACTACGGGGTAAATTACCGAAAAACTACGGGGTAAATTACCGAAAAACTACGGGGTAAATTACCGAAAAACTACCGGGTAAATTACCGAGAAATTTCCGGGTAAATTACCGATTAAAATTTTGAAATTACAAAAATTACCGTAATTTATGGTATTTTATGTTTTAACAGGCTTATTACCGCCTTTTATATTCTTTTCATTTAAATGGTTGCCTTTGTTTCAAAATAACTCTTCATATTATGACATTTGCTTTTAAAAATTATGTGGTTTGAGGCATAACCATGACGTTTAATTTTGAACGTTGGATTATAGCAGGCCTATATATTCATTTGAAGGCTGTTTTTAGGAGGAGTATGTATGATGCGACAATAGATAGGTAGTGTTCGTTCTGGGACAATGTTAATCCTATGGGGCCGCCCCCAGAGGAATAACATGGGCTGCACCCATTTTTTTATTTTTTTTTATTTATTTTTTTTTTTTATTTTTTTTATTTTTTATCGTTTTTTTCGAACGCCATTTTTAACACCACTGGGGGTCGAGCCTTTGGTTTTAAAATTTATTATTATTATTTCGAGAGCGCGAGTGCGAAAGTCGAGCGTTTCGTTTCGCAAAATTGATGGGGAAATTCCGCGAGGTAATCGTATCGAGAACTAAAAACCCGAAAGTAACGCGCGTGACTATGACGCGTCGGGAAATCCACGTGACGATGACGTGAGACCTTTGGCTTTGAATTATTATTAGTATTATTTTGAGAGTGTGAGTGTATTCTGTCTCGCTCCTCTTGTTTATAAGAGATAAGAGTCTCGTCGAACTGGTAAAACTAGAGATCTATGTGAAATTACCGTAATTTTTAAAAACGGTAATTTACCGGGTAAATTACCGATAAATTACCGGTAATTTACCGATTGAAATTTAGGGAACACAAAAATTACCGTTCAGCCGGTAATTTTTGGTAATTTATATTTCCCTGTACTTACAATCCATTACTTTAAACAACGTTTAATTGTGATCACTATCTTGACTGCTTTACACGTATTTGCGGCTTTTGCTACCAAGACGGCAGCCGTGGCCTTTCTAATCTGATTTCTAATTAAAGATTTATTAAAAGACTAATTTGTAGTGCAACTTTGTAAGTACTGGCTAGCGAGTAGCGCCTAGTGAGTCATTTTGAAAGTAAACACAGAAATAATTGATCGTTTAAGTGTAAAATGAAGTTTTAAGGCGTAATAAAAATGTTTGGTAATTTACCACGGTAATTTACCGCCGTAATTTACCGGTAAATTACCATTGTAAAATTACGGTAAGATATAAAACGGTAATTTACGCGGTATTTGGTAAATTACCGGTAATTTACGGACGGTAAATTACCGACTCACATCTCTAGGTAAAACGCGTAAACATTATTTTTCGTCACCGTTTTGACTCTTGTTATTCGTAGATAAGATAAGGGAGAAAATTTTAGAATTTTCCAGAAAAACTACGCGATTAATTTTAAACCGTATGCTGGAAAAAACTCCGCCAAAAATTATATAAAATACTATCATTTTGAAATTTGCGCGATTTTTAAGCAACCCATTGGTTAAACCACAACTCGGGTCTAAAAAATATAAAATTGGGATGGTTTCCTTAGAATTGTAGCTAACTTGTTAATAATAGCTCGATATATGGGGGAAAAATAGGACTATAACATACTCAAAGGACATCCCCGTATCTCTAGTAGAACCAGAGTTACGAGCCTCCAAAGTTTATTGTTAAAAATCAAAAGTAACCTGATAAGAGTAAGTGAGACACTAACTTAAGTTGACGAAGATATTGAGGTAGCCTCAAGTTTAAAGTATCCTTGTATGGGGAGCAAAAAGGGCTATAACATATTCATAAGAGATCCCCGTATCTCTAATAGAACGAGAGTTATGGGCCTTCAAAGTTCAGTGTTAAAAATCATAAGTAACATAACAACAATAAGTGAGACGATACCATAAGTTGACGAACATTTTCCTTCATTTCTCGGCCCCTGTTTGTCGTAGCCCTTGATTTTTAGTATGGTTCGATGGGGGACAAATTGAACTATAAAATACTCAAAGGACAACCCGGTATCTCTAGTAGAACCAGAGTTACGAGCCTCCAAACTTTAGTATAACGCTATTCCTATGGAGGGGGTTGTTTCTTTACGTTTTTGTTTAATATCTCGGCCCCTGTTTGTCGCAGCCCTAAGTTTTTAGTATGGTTGGATGGGGGGGCAAATAGGACTATAACATACTCAAAGGGCATCCCCGTATTTCTAGTAGAACCAGAGTTATGAGCCTCCAAAGTTGGGTGTAATGCTATTCCTATGGAGGGGGGTTGTTTGTTTACGTATTTTTTTAATTACTTGGCCCCTGTTTGCGGTACTGTTTCTTAGAAAAATAGAAAGTAATAATTTAGTGTCCCATATAATCCTATAATTCTGGAAAACCGTCCTATAAAATCCTATATTTTCATCAAAAAATACCTATAATTCCTATAAATATCTTCGAAATTCGGCTGAGGTGCCCTGGGACTAGCACGCCTTTGGTTATTCTTATTAAATATAAATTCAACCACTTCCTTCCTGACAAAATCATCCTCTTTCGAGATGGTGTTGGTGAAGGACAATTGAGAATGGTGCGCGATTACGAAGTGGATCAGCTGAAAAAGGCCTTCGAACATTTCAATGGAGGGTATAATCCAGCCCTCGTTGTAATCATTGTTTCCAAAAGAATCATTACTCGATTGTTTCTCGACTTGGTAAGTAATTGTGCGGTGATATTGATGGATGTAGTTGGGTGGGTGGGCGTAACTAATATACTTTTCGTTTTCGTTTGTAGCCGGGAAACAAAGGACTTGAAAATCCGTCTCCAGGAACAGTCTTGGATCATACAGTGAATAAGAAAAATTGGTTTGATTTCTTTTTAAACAGCCAACACGTTCGACAAGGAACCGTCTCACCGAGCCATTACATTGTCGTGCACAACCAATCTCAACTGAAGCCCGATCACCTTCAGAAACTCGCCTACAAGATGACGCACATGTACTACAAATGGCCGGGATGGCCGGGAACTGTCAGAG
Source organism: Phalangium opilio (assembly GCA_019434445.1). Classification (NCBI taxonomy): domain Eukaryota; kingdom Metazoa; phylum Arthropoda; class Arachnida; order Opiliones; family Phalangiidae; genus Phalangium; species Phalangium opilio. Next base: position 448,791 of record JAEQBA010001049.1, on the reverse strand, counting down.
TTCCGGCTCCGTGTCAAGTAATTAAGATTTATTTTAATTTTAATATTTTAGGCCTTGGGTATTTAATTAATAAAGTAATAATTGGTTTTCGTTCTCAGTACGCGCATAAACTGGCCTATTTATGCGGGCAAAACATCCACAAACCAGCCAGCGAAGCGCTTTGCGATCGCCTCTTTTTCCTTTAAAAACCAAAATACAAAACAACAACTTTTCCTTCTTAAAAGTAAAGGATTAAAAGGAACAACGAACAAAAAATTTCATTTTTTTTTCTCATTTTCGTCTTTTGAGTTCTTAAATGTCCATTTACAGGATAAAGTGCACATAAAATGTCCATTTACAGGATAAAGTGCACATAAAATGTCCATTTACAGGATAAAGTGCACATAAAATGTCCATTTACAGGATAAAGTGCACATAAAATGTCCATTTACAGGATAAAGTGCACATAAAATGTCCATTTACAGGATAAAGTGCACATAATTTAATAATGAATCGTTCAACGATTATTTTCTTATTTCAGTTATTTTTTCAATATTTCTTGTAACCAAAAAAAGTACAAAGAGCCCACAGTATTTTTTCAAACAAATATTATTATAAAGAATCTCGTTGTAGGCCTAATTTTCTTAATAAATGACATATTTTTAAAATATGAATCTGTTTTATGATTATTTTCCATGTGAAAAACGGGGGGGGGGGGAGGCAACAATGGCGTGCGAGTACTCCTTAACTTCGATTATCGACGCAGCCGAGTACTCGACTCCATAACAACATCTTGGATGAAGGAACATTCGTCGCTCTATAGGATGTGCAACTCCCTATACTAAAAGGTAGACAAGTCGATACTAGCGCCGCCTGGCTATCAGCGCCAGAAAGCCTCGCGTTAACAGTCTGGGAAATAAGGACCATATTTTTTAAACTAGTCCTTGGGACCAGTGACCCCCCCTCCAAGTGTCCCAAATAATAAACTGGTATCCGAAGTAGTCCCAGCCTATGTTCTCCTATAGATTTGTAATTAATAAACTGGTCCCGAGGACCAGTAACCCCCACTTTCTGAATTAAAAAACTAGTCCAAGCAATTAATAAACTGGTTTTAGACCAGAGGAAGTGTGCATGCTATTTCCCAGATTGTCACGATAAAAATAAAATGTACTGGACAAATTCTATGTTAGTTGACCGAGATAATCTGGTTTTTCTCCTTTTATAGGCCTGAAGCAATTTTTCCGTCGTGAGTCCTGCAGAATTTTCGCCAAAGTTTTTTTTTTTCTTTGTGGTGGTTACTGTAGTTCTCTTCTGTTAAATCAAAGCCCACTCGATCACGCGCACCACGACGCCGGCGGAGTCCGGAAGGGGGGAAACCGGAGTGTTTTTCGAACTTAATATTTCATAATTTGAAACATAATTTATCATTTATTTGGTAGAAAAACACACGAAATTATATTTAAAATTATCAATTATCTTTTATAGTATTTCCCAGTTTCCCGCCAAAAATTTGAAAACTGCACATCAGATTCATTTCCGGTTTTGTAGGCGCCTTTTAATTGACCCCGAATGACCCGGAGTTAAGTCGGGAAGTGTTGAAAAGCGGTTACCGCGCGATGTGTGATGCATTTAGGGCTAAATTTTAATTACATAATGTTTAATTAGTCAATTAAGAATTCGCTCGGGTCTTCCTTGAATTGTAACGCGTGTCATTTCGTTCTTGTAACTAAATTATAAAGTTGCGGTCTGAAGTAACCTGGGCCTTGGCCACAAAATCCAGAGCTTCCTTATTCTTACATGCCCTAGCTACCTCTCTAATTGATTTGCGTTAATTAATTTGATTTTAAAGTAGGCCTAGTTAATTAGTAACTAATTAAAAATGTGGATTTTACCGCTTAGTGTCGCGTTTTACACGTACTTGTGGGTTAAATCTAGTTTGGCAAATAGTATGAACGCCTTTGATGACTCTATCATCTTTAAGTTCTCGTGGAATGACATGATTAGCGGACAGGATCTCTTAAACACTCCCAGGGTCAGTCAGTCAACGATTGTTTGACCCTTCTGCTTGACCCCTAAAGTAAAATTCGCCCCCTAATTTCAATGTCTTTTTTGTATTTTTTGGGATTAGAGTGGTGATAATGTCTTATTGTTAACGACCCAAGAGAAAGACAAGTATTTGTGCTATCTTCCAAATGAAATTAAAACTGATCGGGTAAATGATTATAGGCGCTGATAATTAAGGCGGGGTTGCCACAATTCAACTCTCAATGCATATGATGCAATATACAGAACACTTTCAAGGGAAAGTCAGGGAATTCTAAAAATTGGTTTTAGAATGTCAGGGAAAAATCAGGAAATTCAAAAATTACTGAAAAATCAGGGAATTTCAAACTGTCAGGGAAAAATTAGGGAATTTAACAATTGGTTTAAAAATGTCAGGGAATTTAAAAATTGGTTTTAAAATGTGAGGGAAAAGTCAGGGAATTCAAAAATTAGTGTCAGGGAAAATTCAGGCACTTTAAAAGTTGGTTTAGAAATGTCAGGGAAAATTGAGGGAATTTAGAAACCGCTTTAAAAATGTTAGGGAAAAATCAGGCACTTTAAAAATTGTTTGAAAATGTCAGGGAAAATTCAGAGAATTTAAAAATTGGGTTAAACATGTCAGGGAAAAATCAGGCACTTTAAAAATGGTTTGAAAATGTCAGGGAAAATTCAGAGAATTTAAAAATTGGTTTAAAAGTGTCAGGCAAAATTCAGGAATATTGAAAATGGTTTGAAAATGTCAGGGAGATTAACAATGGTTTAAAAATGTCAGGGCAAAATCAGGGAATTCAAAAATTAGTTTAAAAATGTCAGGGAAAATTCAGGGAACTCAACAATTGGTTGTCAGGGGAAAATTAGGGAATTTAAAACTTACTTTAAAAATATCAGAGAAACATCAGGCACTTTAAAAATTTGTTTAAAAATGTTAGGGAAAATTCAGGGAATTTAGAAGCCAGTTTAAAAATGTTAGGGAAAATTCGGGGATTTCAAAAATTGGTTTCAAAATGTCAGAGAAAATTCAGGGAATTTAAAAAATGGGTTTAAAAATGTCTGGGAAAAATCAGGGAATTTAAAAATTGGTTTTAAATTGTCTGGGAAAAATCAGGGAATTTAAAAATTGGTTTTAAATTGTCAGAGAGAAATCAGGGAATTTAAAAATTGGTTTTAAATTGTCAGAGAGAAATCAGGGAATTTAAATATTGGTTTTAGAATGTCAGGGAATATAAAAAATGGTTCAAAATTTCAAAGAAAAAATTAAATAATTTAAAAATTTGTTGAAATATTTCACTGTAAATTGGTCCAAAAACGTCAGGGAATTTTAAGAATTGTTGAAAATTTCAGGTAAAATTCATGGTATTTCCAAAAAAGGTCTCGGAATTTAGTTTTAATGGAGAAAATTTGTTTGGGTTTAAAAGATAATTGTCCAAATGAAGAGTTTCAACTTGTTTTTAATGCATTAATATTCTTAAGATTAACATTGAAAACTTAGCTTTTGGTTCCCTAAAAAAATATTTGGGGAAAATCAAATTATGGAAAAAGGGAAAAACCAAAAGTATATAGATATAAAAACAAACTCGTTCCTGATTGGTTAGTTTCTGCAGGCAGTTAATTTAGAGGAGGGTTGTTTGCTTCTCAGTTTACACGTCATCTACAACAGCAGGAAAAATTCAGGGAATTTAAAAATTGGTTTTAAATTGTCAGGGAAAAATCAAGGAATTTAAAAATTGGTTTTTAAATTGTCAGGGAAAGTTCAGATAATTTAAAAAATTGGTTTAAAAATATCAGGGAATTTAAAAAAATTGTTTTAAAAATGTCAGAGAAAATTCGGGGAATTTAAAAAATTGGTTAAAAATGTCAGGGGAAATTTAGGGAATTTAAAAAATTGGTTTAAAAATTTCAGGGAAATTCAGGGAATTCAAAAATTAGTTTTAAATTGTCAGGGAAAAATCAAGGAATTCAAAAATTGGTCCGAAATTGTCAGGGAAAAATCAAGGAATTCAAAAATTGGTCCGAAATTGTCAGGGAAAAATCAAGGAATTCAAAAATTGGTCCGAAATTGTCAGGGAAAAATCAAGGAATTTAAAAATTCGTTCAAAAATGTCAGGGAAAAATCAGGGAAGCTAGGGAATTCTTAATAAAGTGTACTTTTTGTTTTAATATCTATATACTTTTGGAAAAACTTATCATTAAAAGTCAGCTAGGAATTGTGGCAACCCTGCTATGGGTATTTCGCGCGCCCCATGATCTAACGTTGGAAATGATTTGAACGTAGTCGACGATCAAGGAGTACAAGGGTCCGACCGGATTGGAACTTTTGAAACCTTTATTTTTCCAAACAAAGTGTTCTTACAAAGTAATTAGCGCCATCTGGGGGACAAACAAATGATATATTAAGAATGGGGTTTATATTAATTTGTTTAGCAAGACCAGTACTGGACGTACGAATTGTGTCACGGAAGACATTTACGACAATATCACGAAGAAAGTTCCTACCAGGGTGTAAGATTTATATTTTAAACACGGCCCACTCGATCACGCTTTCGCCGCAGTGCACGCGCTGCAAAATAAAAAATAAACTATAAAAGAGAAACTTTTTAAACTTTGTGCAAAGATAACACACTTTATTTTGCACATCCCATTAAAATTTCAAGGGGTTTGAAGCAGTATTTGCAAAATTAGGGACAAAAAACGGTGTTCCTCCCATAGACGGCCATGTTAAAAGCCGACTCCTTTGATTTTTTGGGTTAAATCAGGGATAGATTTAATTTTAGAAGTAGGAATGGAGAACAGAGTAATATCTGGGCGGGCGTCAAAGTCCCGGACGGACCCCCATTCTTCCATGGGACGGTGGGGGGAGGTATGAAAGAAGAGGCGGGAGGGGGTTCATAGCGACAGAGCTAGTTAAAAAGAATTACGTCACTATTTTTCGCTCCGTCCCCGTCAGCAACGTCATCAAAACGTAGTAAAGGGACTGCAAAGAAGGCATCGGCGGGTGGGTAAAAATTATTTGAAAAACGTCACAGACATCACGTGATGCCAAGATACAAAGACTTCTCTTAGAGTGGAACTGGACATCTAGTCCTTGTTTTTCGCAAGATTGCAGCGCCAATTCCACACCGAAGTGGTACTTTAATTTCGAAATAAAACGAACTAAGTTTCTTTGAACCACGCCTCTCCATGGTCACGTGCCTCTGACGTATTTCAAATATTTTTTGCCCACCCACTGATGCCTTCTTTACAGTCCCTTTTGGGCCAATAAGATAATTTAAACTTTTCGTTACGTGTTGGCGGGAGGGAGGGGCTCTATACAGTCGGAATAACTGAAGTAAATACTAACCGTTCCGTTCTCCATTCCTACTTTTAAAATTAGATCTATCCCTGCTTAAATTATGTGATACGCGTTTTGAGGGCGAGGCTGGTTGGACGGGCTTTTATATAGCTTGAAGGCTAAGCGTGATCGAGTGGGCTGTGATTTAACGCTGGGAAATTAACAATGTTTCGTTAATTGGTTTTGAATTTGATTTGGCGAAATTAACTTTAGAGTCAATTACAAGAGTTTCTGCTTGGGAGGTTTGATCCCGCTACGCTACGAGTCGATGGTAAGATTGCTTCAGTCATTCATTGCAGTGTTGAGTCTAGCAAATTAAATTACGTGTGTTAGCCGAAAAATTGCAAACTCTTGAAATATTTTTAAAGGTGGAATTCATAAACGTCGCAATTTAGTACAGGCAAAGGCAGGATGTTTGCGCACGACGCGGCCCTGCCTTCGCCTGTACTAAATTGCCTTGCGTACGACTTATGTTTATGAATTTTACCTTTAATCTTTAATTGTTCGTGACATGGATCCGATTAACTAATGTTTGTGAAGATTTCAAAATCTCCCATGAAATCTCACAATTTTCAACAAAGCCCCAAACACTTCTCGCAAAATCTTAAGACACAAAATCGTGAAATTTTTATTGAAGATTTTGACCAACTTTTTTATAAACTTTTGAAATAATTAAAGAAATAATAAATGTTTGAATAAATCACGGAATTCTTTGAATAAATCACGGAATTCTTTGAACAAATCACGGATATCTTTGAATAAATCACGGATATCTTTGAATAAATCACGGATATCTTTGAATAAATCGCGGATATCTTTGAATAAATCGCGAATATCTTTGAATAAATCGCGAATATCTTTGAATAAAATCACGGAATTCTTTGAATAAATCACGGAATTCTTTGAATAAATCACGGAATTCTTTGAACAAATCACGGATATCTTTGAATAAATCACGGATATCTTTGAATAAATCACGGATATCTTTGAATAAATCGCGGATATCTTTGAATAAATCGCGAATATCTTTGAATAAATCGCGAATATCTTTGAATAAAATCACGGAATTCTTTGAATAAATCACGGAATTCTTTGAATAAATCACGGAATTCTTTGAACAAATCACGGATATCTTTGAATAAATCACGGATATCTTTGAATAAATCACGGATATCTTTGAATAAATCGCGGATATCTTTGAATAAATCGCGAATATCTTTGAATAAAATCACGGAATTCTTTGAATAAAATCACGGAATTCTTTGAATAAATCACGGAATTCTTTGAATAAATCACGGAATTCTTTGAACAAATCACGGATATCTTTGAATAAATCACGGATATCTTTGAATAAATCACGGATATCTTTGAATAAATCGCGGATATCTTTGAATAAATCGCGAATATCTTTGAATAAAATCACGGAATTCTTTGAATAAAATCACGGAATTCTTTGAATAAATCACAGAATTCTTTGAATAAATCACAGAATTCTTTGAATAAATCGCGAATATCTTTGAATAAATCGCGAATATCTTTGAATAAATCACGGAATTCTTTGAACAAATCACGGATATCTTTGAATAAATCACGGATATCTTTGAATAAATCACGGATATCTTTGAATAAATCGCGGATATCTTTGAATAAATCGCGAATATCTTTGAATAAATCGCGAATATCTTTGAATAAAATCACGGAATTCTTTGAATAAATCACGGAATTCTTTGAATAAATCACGGAATTCTTTGAACAAATCACGGATATCTTTGAATAAATCACGGATATCTTTGAATAAATCACGGATATCTTTGAATAAATCGCGGATATCTTTGAATAAATCGCGAATATCTTTGAATAAATCGCGAATATCTTTGAATAAAATCACGGAATTCTTTGAATAAATCACGGAATTCTTTGAATAAATCACGGAATTCTTTGAACAAATCACGGATATCTTTGAATAAATCACGGATATCTTTGAATAAATCACGGATATCTTTGAATAAATCGCGGATATCTTTGAATAAATCGCGAATATCTTTGAATAAAATCACGGAATTCTTTGAATAAAATCACGGAATTCTTTGAATAAAATCACGGAATTCTTTGAATAAATCACAGAATTCTTTGAATAAATCACAGAATTCTTTGAATAAATCGCGAATATCTTTGAATAAATCGCGAATATCTTTGAATAAAATCACGGAATTCTTTGAATAAATCACGGAATTCTTTGAATAAATCACGGAATTCTTTGAATAAATCACGGAATTCTTTGAATAAATCACGGAATTCTTTGAATAAATCACGGAATTCTTTGAATAAATCACGGAATTCTTTGAATAAATCACGGAATTCTTTGAATAAATCACGGAATTCTTTGAATAAATCACGTAATTCTTTGAATAAATCGCGAATATCTTTGAATAAATCGCGAATATCTTTGAATAAAATCACGGAATTCTTTGAATAAATCGCGAATATCTTTGAATAAATCGCGAATATCTTTGAATAAATCGCGAATATCTTTGAATAAATCGCGAATATCTTTGAATAAAATCACGGAATTCTTTGAATAAATCACAGAATTCTTTGAATAAATCGCGAATATCTTTGAATAAATCACAGAAATCTTATAAACATTCCGGGATATTTGAAGAGATGACGAAAATTATTCTGAAACTTTGAAATCTTAGATAAAATCATTTAGACTTTTTTTTTGAAACGTGATAAGTAATTTTTTTTGTTGAAAAGACACTTACGATGCATTTTTATTTCACTTTTAAATCTTTTATGATCAGAAAATGAAATTGAAGGCCAACAAAAGGTAATTACAAATGCCAACGTAAGTTCATAAGATATGTTCACCATAAGTTCGTCACTGGTTACAAACTGGAGCTTGTAATTTTGAATTAACCACCGAGTTTAGCAGGGTTCATACAAACCTGGAAAACAGGTAAAACCTCAGGGAAAATCAGGGAAATAAATAGTTGACAAAAACCTCAGGGAAAACTCAGGGAAATTTAGTACATTTTTTAGTAAAATTCAGGGAAATTTGCGTCAAACAGGGGCCGAATAATTAGGCAAAATGTTCGTAGGATTAACATTACATTATACTTTGGAGTAGTGATGCCGCGAATATTGATTTTGCCGAATACCGAATACCGAATATTCGGCCATGCTCTCGGCCGAAGCACCGAATATTCGGCCACCGAATATTCGGCCGTGAGATATGTGCAACTCGCGCGAAACCGGTTATGAGCTGTAACCCGTTCCGCGAAATACGTACATCCCCCGCACGGACCGCAATAGAGTGCTGTCAGTTGTGACGTCAGATCCAAGGTTAAACGTCATGAGTCTGCCTTTAGCAATGGGCGGCCATGACAGTTACCGTTTTTTCTTTATGGGAAAACAGCATGGGTGACGTCACACCGGCGCTTCTGACAGCACTTTATGGGACAGGTCTCATGGTGAGGTGAATAGGCAGACGGCTACGCGAAATCAAGGAAGATGTAGATAGGGAAGTTTGGTCAGTATAGGAATCTCTCTTCACGAAATGTAGCAGGTCACGTGACTTATATTCGGCGTTAGTTTGAACTGCGCAGGAAACCGGTAGTGCCGCCTATCCTCAACACGATGCGCGAGAAAAGTGCGGCGCGTGCGCACATGCACATCCACGCCGAAAACGGGATTTTTGGGCGACCGGAGTTATAGCGTTACACGAAACTTCCCTATCTCCATATTCCTTGGCGAAATGTAGGGTCACGTGGGAAAACTCTCCTCTCCTCTCGGCACTAGCTGTAACGCGATTACTGCTCTGCGCAATATTGGCGCGCAAGCAGAGAGAGGGATACACTGTTTAGATCCGCTCTCTACCGCCTCTGCTACAGCGCGCCTGCGCGGAAGCTTTCAACGTTGGTGATAAACTCGGGAAGGAGGGAATGAAAAGGGTGATTTTTCAACGCGCTCTCTTTAACACTATAGGACCCGTCTATAACGTCTTTAGGTTTTTGGTTCATTTGCGCTTGAAGGAGAGAGTAATGGAGTGGAAACCCCCATACCTTAAGCGTTGCCTTTGTACCCCCACCTAGGGCACCATAGTCCTCCCATCATCCCCAGCGGTTAGGTAGGGTCGTGCCGGACGAAATTGTAAAGGACGCTCCCTCTATCTCAAATATAGAAGCTAGTTCTCATTCAAATAAAATGGCGCTACGCGGCAGCACTTAGCAATCGCCTACGGAAGGGTAGGGGCGTGCGCGAGGTACACTGGGAGAGATATGGTGCCGCAGGTCGCCCATCATCATTTCCAATCCATCTGACTCCCTTATCCCTGATTTGCGAGTAGATCGTGTCACTATAGGGAGAGGGCAAACCCATTCTTGCCACGTCATAGGCTTATATCTCTTACCTTGATTCCTTTCCCCTAACGGGGGAATTTCAGTATCGCGCCTACAAACGCTCCCCTAAGTAGAGGTATAAAACGACGTCGGATGTTCTTTCCCTCCCTGACAAACGCCCTCTCCCTATATGCTTTTTTTTTATTCATCACAACTTACCACTGATAGATTATAAATATTAAAGTAAAAATTGTTATTGAAATAGATAATTTTTTGAGTAATTTTTCCGTTTTTTTCCTTCATGATTGGATATTCGGTATTCGGCCGAATATTACGAAATATTCGGCCGAATACCGAATACGAAAAAAATGGCCGAATAGGCCGAATACCGAATAGTAACCGAATATTCGTGGCATCACTACTTTGGAGGCTCGGAACTCTGTTTCTACTAGAGATACGGGGATGTCCTTTGAGTATGTTATAGTCCAATTTGTCCCCCATCTGACCATACTAAAAACTTAGGGCTACGACAAACAGGGGCCGAGTAATTGAGGAAAATGTTCGTGAACATCGCCTCCATAGGATTAACATTACACCCAACTTTGGAGGCTCATAACTCTGGTTCTACTAGAGATACGCGGATGCCCTTTGAGTATGTTATAGTCCAATTTGTCCCCCATCCAACCATACTAAAACCTTAGGGCTACGACAAACAGGGGCCGAGTAATTAAGTAAAACGTATACAAACATTACTTCCATAGGATTAATATTACACCCAACTTTGGAGGCTCATAACTCTGATTCTACTAGAGATACGGGGATGCCCTTGGAGTATGTTATAGTCCTTTTTGCCCCCCCCCCTCCTTCGTTAACATTGGCTCCATAGGATACTCCATAAATGGGGAAAAACCTGGAAATCTCAGGGAAATTTGTTTTCCCAAAGTTGTATGAACCCTGTGTAGGACTTCAATTGACTCGCTTCCGTCGTTCTCCTTCTCGAACTAGTTATCTCGATCTGTAATTCTCTCAGTAGCATTACTTAGCATTGAAAGTGTCATACTTATGGAGGGGACCAAATCTTATAAACTTATGCTGCGAACATTTGAGATTTGTGGTTGTAGCTTGGGGGCGTGATATGTTTTGATTAGATGGCGACGGTGAAAGTGGGGGACGTTGACTTGCCTTATCTGGAAGTGAACATGACGCTGGGAAGTATTTGCGACATCAACAAGAGTCCCCGTTCCACCAAAGTGCGATACGTCTGCAGTCAAGACGACGTGCGACACGACTTCTATTCCCTCAAAGAATCTTCCACTTGCGAATACGAAGCCATCTTTCTAACCCCCTTTCTATGTCTTCATCCTCATTACGCGTAAATATATATATAAGACACGCCCCTTAATTGTCATAAGGCGTATCTACTTGTAAGTGTGCCACGCCCATCAATGATGGCTACGCGAGCACGTCTAGCTCAAAGATTCATTAAGAGAAAAGCAAATGAGCATCAATACGCATGTGTTGTTGAGCTTGTAGAATCACGAAAGAGCTCGAACGTACGAAACAATGTAGGAAAATTAGACACGATTAATCGCGAATAGTTGAGCCTAGTACTCGCCATGAGTTGAGCCTAGTACTCGCCAAGAGTTGAGCCTAGTACTCGCCATGAGTTGAGCCTAGTACTCGCCATGAGTTGAGCTTAGTACTCGCCATGAGTTGAGCCTAGTACTCGCCATGAGTTGAGCCTAGTACTCGCGAGTAGTTGACCCTAACACTCGCCAACAGTCGACCATAACACTCGCGAATAGTCGACCATAACACTCGCGAATAGTCGACCATAACACTCGCGAATAGTCGACCAGAACACTCGCGAATAGTCGACCCTAACACTCGCGAATAGTTAATAACAAAATTTCATACAAATTAAACTGTAAACGGTGGAAAACACTCGAGAACTACGAAATAAACGGGGGGAATCAAGGCGCAGTGTGGTTCACTTACAAGTAGTAACTAATTAGTATATCTTAGTTCATAAATTTTGAGATGTAAATTTTAGAGTGAAGATTTCTCCTCAAAATGACATCGAATGTCACGCGGTGGAGGGCGCTCCCCCCAAACCCAAAGAAGCGGGAAGGGAAATTCCCGAATATCCCGAAGATGATGAAAGTTACGATGAACCCCTAATTGTAAATTCATGATCGGACAACCATTTTTAATTCATTGATAAAATAACATTAAAAATCATTAATAAAGCTTCTAGTAGTTTCAAAAGTTGACAAGCTAAGCCTAAAACATTTTTTACATAATAGAAACAGAGGTAACGTGACCAATTAGCGACCTATGCTATTTATGAATGATTTCGATGTTATTTTATCAATCGACAATAAAATGGTTGTTCGTTGTCCATTTCATCCTCTCTTTAAATGACTGGGAAAGTGAAGTCTGATGACGTCTTTAAAACCATTTTAAGGCGGAGTTTCCGGGTGACGTCATCTCGCCTCCTCCCCCGCCACCTTTACCTCCCAAAGAAGAGAACGCCAATCCACCCCACGATCCCAAATTAATCGAAGACTTTTTAAGCGGAACTTATTGCTTGCGAGGGGTAAGTTACTCTTCACCTTGATTCGTTTTGATTAGCGAGAAAGTGGCGCCATCTAGGATCAGTTCTCGTAACTAAGCGTTATTATCAGACAGACAGAATTGCGAATTTTCTTTTTTATAATTTGGTTTTGTTTTGGTAAGCGGAACTCATTGCTATCGAAATTTGAAATTACAAAATAGTGGCGCCATCTAGGATAGTTCCCCGCTAGTGCAAGCGTTATTATCAGACAGACAAAATGGCGAATTTTCTTTTTTTTTAATTTGGTTTTGTTTTGGTAAGCGGAACTTCTTGCTTTCGAGGGTGGCGAGTCTAAATAATTTGAAATTACGAGATAGTGGCGCCATCTAGGCTAATATTCCGCAAGTACAAGCGTTATTATTAGACAGACAAAATGGCGACTTTTTCATAATTTGTTTGTGTTTTGGTAAGCGGAACTTATTTCTTCCGAGGGGGTAAGGTGAAATAATTTGAAATTTCGAGATAGTGGCGCCATCTAGTCTAATTCCCCGCAACTACAAGCGTTATTATCAGACAGACAGAATTGCGAATTTTCCTTTTTATGATTTGGCTTTGTTTTGGTAAGCGGAACTTATTGCTTTCGAGGGTTTAGTTTAAGAATTTCAAATTTACGAGGTAGTGGCGCCATCTAGTCTTAGTTCCCCGCAACTACAAGCGTTATTATCAGACTGACAAAATGGCGTTTCTTTTTTCTTGATTTTTGTTCCGTAGGGAAGTGGATGGTGGAAATACGAATTTTGCTTTGGAAGAAAAGTTGAACAATTTCATGAGGTTTTTATTAAATATTTTCTCATAATTTATTATAAAGGGACTGACAACTAAACGCGTTGGGAATTAGTTTGGGGTGTGGCTGGCTCTTCTCTGATTGGTTAAAAAACAATTTGCAGGATAACGCCAGCAAGAAGAGGCAAACAATTTTATTGGGAACGTGGAATAAGAAGGAACACGTTAACTGGATTCATCGCAATCCTAATAAAAAACCAAAAAGCGCAAACGTCAAGTACGAATCAAATGATATTCCGCCCCTTTAAAGGGACTAGCAAACTCTCTCCATGGATTAACTAACGCTAGGGGTTGTTCACTTCCTCATCCCCCCTCCCAATTTATTGGACCAAAACGGATGGCTATAGCGCCATCTCTAGGCAAAAATAGTTTTTGCGGATTTTAAAGATGGCGGCGCCCAATTTTAGGCCTAATTTCAATTTTGACGTCGTAGAACACGTGACAAATGGGTACAATCAGTATGAAAATGGCCAAAAGTCGCGAGTCATCAGAGTTTCGCCGTAGTTGACCGTTTTATTGGCGTAGCTATACTGGGCTTGTTCACTCCCTTAAAGCAAAGCGCGGGTCCAGCGGGTCCCCTACAAGGCGACTTTCCTCCTGTACTCCCATTTTGGCTTGGCAAAGGCTAGTGGGCGGGATTTATATGGGCACTTATAAATCCCGCCCACAAATGCCTCCTGCCTTCGCCAAGCCAAAACTGGAGTTCGTAAGGAAAGTCAACTTGTAGGGGATCCACTGGACCCGCGCTTTGCTTTAAATAGGTCTTGTGTAAGTTGTGTTAATTCGCGGTTACGCGGTTACCGTCGTCTGCTATTGTGTATGCTAGAACTTCCTCGATTTGTGTTTGTAGTCAGGACAGAGTAGCTGGTAATGTTTTAAAAGGTATTTGAAGGTATAATATGGATTTATGTAAGGTTACCGAAGCAATAGAAGAGCACATAAAGCTAGATACGTTTAAAACAAATCTCGATAATTTAGTTATAGCGCGAGCAGCTTGCGTCGTGATGCGTGTGATCAAGTGGGCTATGGTTAAACCAAGGAGCATAAATGTCTGAACTACTTTCAGTCGCGAGTTTGCAAGTCCATCAGTCACTAGTAAACTAAATAGTTATTGGCGAAACTTTGATGTCCGCGTTTTTTAACACAGGCTCTATGGCCATTGTCATACTTTCCCTCTCAACCACATTTGGTACAATTTTCTTATAAACTCCTGTTAGGGATTATAGCTGCTGCTAGGGGGCGTTTGAAACACGCATACTTTATCTTTTAGGAGGAACGAACAATCCCTAGCGTTAGTTAATCCATGCTCTCTCGGTAGACCCTTTAATGTTGGTCCGTTTCGTGCCCCTTTTAGGCAAGTTTCTCACTATTACGGGAGTGGATCATTTTGCGAAGCCGCTCAAAAGAAACGCTCCACCGAAGTCAAATTAAAGTACTACAAACTTTTTCACATTCCTTACTTTTAAGCTTAAGATTAGCGGCAACTCGGTTCTCTAAAGTTAAAAAGGCGAGTTGTAATTAAGACAATTTGTGAGATGTTGTTTTTCTCTTTTCAAAAAAAGGTGTAAAGAATCGGCGAAAAAATGGACGCCGTTTCTTTGTATTTAAACGAACCAAAAACTTGCGAATATGTACTAACGGTAAGCCCAAATAACAACTTAGTACAGGGTTCATACAACTTTTGGAAAACAAATTTCCCTCAGATTTTCACGTTTTTCCCCCATATATGGAGTATTCTATGGACGGGGTATGTTTTTGAACATTTTGCTTAATTACTCGGCCCCTGATTGTTGTAACCCCAAGTTTTTAGTATGGTTGGATGGGGGCATAGGACTATAACATACTCAAAGGGCATCGCCGTTTCTCTGGTAGAACCAGAGTTATGAGCCTCCAAAGTTGGGTGTAATGTTAATCCAATGGAGGAAGTTGTTTGTTAACGTTTTGCGTAATTACTCGGCCCCTGATTGTTGTAACCCCAAGTTTTTAGTATGGTTGGATGGGGGACAAGTAGGACTATAACATACTCAAAGGGCATCGCCGTTTCTCTAATAAAACCAGAGTTATAAGCCTCCAAAGTTTAGTGTAATGTTAATCCTATGGAGGGGGGTATGTTTGAATACGTTTTCCTTAATTACTCGCCCCCTGTTTGTCGTAGCCCCAAGTTTTCAGTATGGTTGGATGGAGGATAATTTAGACTATAACATACTCAAAGGACATCCCCGTATCTCTAGTAGACCCAGAGTTACGAGCCTGCAAAGTATAGTCTAAAGCATTTCCTATGGAGGGGTTTGTTTCTTTACGTTTTGCTTAATTACTGGGCCCCTGTTTGCTCGATCCCCAAGCTTTCAGTATGGTTGGATAGGGTGCAAATTTGACTATAACATACTCAAAGGACGTCCCCGTATCTCTAGTAGAATCAGAGTTACGAGCCTCCAAAGTTGGGTGTAACGCTATTCCTATGGAGGGTATGTTCACGAACATTTTGCTTGATTACTCGGCCCCTGTTTGTCGTAGCCCTAGGTTTTTAGTATGGTTGTATGGGGGCCAAATAGGACTATAACATACCCCAAGGACATCCCCTTATCTCAAGTATAACCAGAGTTATGAGCCTCCAAAGTTAAGGAATATTTAGCAATCTTACTCAAACCCCACAAATTTCTCTGAATTTTATTAAAAATTCTAATTTTTCCCTGAAGTTTTGGTGAACTATTTATTTCCCCGACTCCCGAGTTATCCATAAGTTGTATGAACCCTGCACTTATTCCGTAGCCTTTCAGTCCAAGACGCTGAAAGACTATAATAATTTAAAACCAATTAAAATTAAACGGTGTAATTATTTGAATTAAAAGGTGGAGTCTTCGTTCATCTGCTCGATATTAGAAAATGTCGGTGTTGACGGAACTTTGAACAGTAAATTATTTTAACGTTTTTGAGAATAAAATTTCTTTCTCACGAGAGAGAGAAATTTTAAAGAAGAGATGCAGACGCAAAACTTAAGTGAATTATATTTAATTTAAATATAAGAAATTAATAATTATTATTTAAAATAATAAAAGAATTGTAATTACGTTCTGTCCTTCCTATTTTTCCCTAAATTCACTGGTAAATAATTTCAAGGGAAATTAAAGAATAACTATTTCACGCTAGTTTAATATTTTGCAAATTAAAAACATGCACTAATTTAAAATATTTATTTTAGTCCCGTGATTTCAAGGAGAAATAATTCTGTAATTGAAACTTGGTTTTTCTATTGGAGTTTTCATTTTAACGTAAATATAGAACAATTCCCATAGGAAAAGTGCAAAAGTCCCATGGGAAAAAGTTTTCACGGGAATCAAGTTTTCAATTTTAAAGTAGGAACAATTCCCATAGGAAAAGTTTTCATGGGAATGGAGTTTTCAATTTTAACGTAAGTAAAGAACATTTGCCATAGGATAAGGGCAAAATTCCCATGGGAAAAGTGCAACAGTCCCATAGGAAAAAGGCGAAAGTCCCATAGGAAAAAGGCAAAAGTCCCATAGGAAAAAGGCAAAAGTCCCATAGGAAAAAGGCAAAAGTCCCATAAGGAATGGATATTTCAATTTTATCGTGAGTTAAGAACGATTCTCATAGGATAAGGGCTACAGTTTCATAGGAAAATTTTTCATGGGAATTATTAGTATTACTGTTGGAGGGAAAATATTCCCATAGAAAAGTTGAAAACATTAGTTTTCCCATGGGAGTTTTCATATTGTTTGAAGATTCCAATTTAAAAGTCCCAAAGGGAAATCCTTTAACTATTGCTTGAAGAAACCAAGATTCCCATAGGGAAAACCTTTCACTTTTGTTTGAAGAAACCAGATTCCCATAGGGAAAGCCTTTCACTATTGTTTGAAGAAACCAAGATTCCCATAGGGAAAAGTCTTCTTGGGGGTTTTCTTTAATATTATTGTTGGAGGGAAAACATTCCCATAGGGAAAAGTTTAAAACATCAGTTTTTACATGGGAGTTTTCACTATTGTTTGAAGAAATCAAGATTCCCATAGGGCAAGACTCAGTGGGAATTTTTAAAATTACTGTTGGAGGGAAAAGTTATTTTCTATGGGGGTTTTCACTATTGATGTAAGTTTGAAGAAACCAAACTTAAAAACACAATAGAAAAAGTCCCATAGAGTAATTTAACAAGCAGTTTTAATTGGATATTTTTTGGATTGAGACTGTTAAATAGTTATATTTCCAATGGGTATAACATGGTCTCTTCCCCATGCGTGTGCCAAGGCTTAGAGAGGTAAGTCCCATAGAGAAAGTTATATTTCCTATGGGAATAAGATGGTCTCTTCTCAATTCATTAATTTTCTATTGTAAAATTAGGAGAAAAACAAATTATGGGGCTTATTATACGTGTAGTAGTAAAGTTATATTTCATTTGAAATAATTTCTTATATCGGAACTGGAAACACTTGTAGAAGGGTGATTTCGTTTGAGGCGTTTCCTCCTTGAGGGAGACACTGTGGAGGAGGAGGGGGCCATTAAGGTCTTATCATCGGGAAGCGGAAAGTACTTAAGAATGGAAACATCGTGGTATCGATTAACGTTCGGAGTCTCTTCACTCTTGCAAAGTTTAACAACGTTGTTATTCGAACTAATGCACTTGGCTCTCGTTAGGGGGCGCGAATACGACTCTTTTTGGTTGGTAGCAGCGCCGTATGACGTCGACGGTTCGTGGACGCCATCTTTTGACATAGTTTTCTCCTTGCATAAATGCAGCTCGACAATCTCCGGTGATGTACAACCAGATCGAGTCACGGGGGCTCGTCTTTTAGTCGGTGTCTTTTCATTTTGGTTGTTAGTAGCGCAGGAAGGTCCGGGTTGGTTCTCATCATGATCGCCTTCTTTGATCACTGTTGATCTAGTTGTGTTCTTGCGAAAATGCAGCTCAACAATCTCTGGTGACGTAGAACGAGTTACAGGGACTCTCTGAACTCTTTTCGTTGGTGTCCTTTCATTTTGGGATGTATGCGAAGGTCCGGGTTGGTTCTCGTCATGATCAGCTTCTTTGGTCATAGTTTTCTCCTTGTGAAAATGTAACTCGACAATTTCCGGTGACGTAGATCGAGTTACGGGGGCTCGTTGAAGTTTCTGTTGGGCTTTGAGTCTCTTGTGTCTCTCCCTGAGTTCCCTAAGGCTGCAAACGCGATGTCGACGACTGTAAATGTTCTTCGTGGTTCTGGGGGATGTTCGCAAGTTGGTGCAAAGGTCGTCTTTGCTGATTGGATCGTGATTAGGGCTCAAGTTGTACTTGTATTCGTTTAATTGAGCGAATCGTTGACGCGGACGTAATCTGGGCGGAGTTCGGGGTGGACTTGGACAGCGTTGATTCTCCGGAGTGACGTAACCCTCCTTGGGACTCGAATCGTCCTCGCTGCTTAATTGTAATCGAGGGGAAGATGAGGAGATCGAATCCGAATCGATTACCGTCACCTCTTCTTCTGGTTCTAGTTGCTGTTTTGCCTTCACTGTAATTGTAGTATTGGAAATTGTTGGGTTACTCTTAGAAGTCTTACTTGGGATCGTTTTTTGAAAGCTTTACTTTTGTTTAAAACTATGGAGCAGTTGGGACATTGCCAGTTACGTGTTTTAGTCGAAATATTGCCACATTCGATGTGACAACCTTCAGAACCGCATTCCGTACAAAGTACCACTTCCCAAGGACTGAAATACAAGAGGTCAAATTGACCTTAATATTTTTTTATTGCGGTTAATCTTAAGGAATTACCGCGGTTAATCTTGGGGAATTACCGCGGTTAATCTTGGGGAATTACCGCGGTTAATCTTGGGGAATTACCGGCGTTAATCTTGGGGGAATTACCTCGGTTAATCTTGGGGGAATTACCGCCGTTAATCTTGGGGGAATTACCGCCGTTAATCTTGGGGATTTACCGCGATCAATCTTAAGGAATTACCGCGAGTAAACTTAGAACTATTAATTACCAATCGTCTTTGTCGTATTTGCGTCCTTTGGGACAGTTGCAGATGGGGGCGTCGCAACGCGAATGTCGCTCGTAGAGATCCTGAAAGGCGTTTTGCTCCAATTCCCAAGCCGCGTCTCTACCAATCAAAGAAGAAGGAAGAAACAAAAGACTGTTGAGTACCCAATGAAATGGACTGGACAGATCGAAGTTCTTACTGTTCGGGGATGAAGATTCCCAAGTTGAGCATTTCTTGCTTGAACTCGTCGGTGTTGTTGCACAAAGGACATTTGAAGAAATAACCGGCTGTCACCGCTTGCCTCTGTGTCACAAACAGAAACGACAAAGCAAACATCCCCGTGTTACTCAAGTCACAACTCGTTCTGAAAGCACATTTTGCCTTTGTCTTCCGAACGAATCCCAAAGAGTTTTATTTTAAAAACCGGGGGTTTTTAATCAAAATATACTCTTGAAAAAATATGGCAAAAACAATGGCAACACTTTATAGGACTTTTAGGCCGCCTAAAATACTCAATTTGGATGAGACTTGGCCAAAAATAGGACTTTATAGAGCTTTTCTTTTTGTAAAAATACGGGGTTTTATAGGACTTTTTCCCCAAAACGGGATTTTATAGAATTTATTTTCACAAAATTCAGGATATTATAGGACTTTTGGGCAAAACTACGAGACGTTATAACACTTTTATGCAAATACATGGGATTGTACGGGACCTTTTGGCAAAACACGGGATTGTATAGGATTAATTTGCAAAAACACGGGATTGTATAGGATTAATTTTCACAAAATCAGGATATTATAGGACTTTTGGGCAAAACTACGAGACGTTATAGCACTTTTATGCAAATACGGGACGTTTTGGCAAAAACACGGGATTTTGTAGGATTTATTTGCAAAAACACAGGGTTTTATACGACTTTCTGTCAAAAATACGGGACGTTATAGGACATTTCTTTTTGCAAAAACACGGGATTTTTATACGACCTTTCGGCAAAAACACTGATTTTATAGAATTTTTTTTGCAAAAATACGGAATTTTATACGATTTATTTGCAAAAACTTGGGATTATACAGGATTTTTTTTGCAAAAATAAGGGATTTTATAGGATTTATTTGCAAAAACACGGGATTTTATAGGATTTATTTGCAAAAACACGGGATTTTATAGGATTTATTTGCAAAAACACGGGATTTTATAGGATTTATTTGCAAAAACACGGGATTTTATAGGATTTATTTGCAAAAACACGGGATTTTATACGATTTATTTGCAAAAACACGGGATTTTATACGATTTATTTGCAAAAACACGGGATTTTATAGGATTTATTTGCAAAAACACGGAATTTTATACGATTTATTTGCAAAAACATGGTGTTTTAAAGGTTCGGTTTAGCATAAGAGAGAGGACCATATCTATACCTGTATACACTCTTTATGAAAATATCCATTTTTGCAACAAGGTGGTCGCAAAACGTCGTAGGGATCTTTTAAATTCACCGCCAGCAAACAGACGCAACAGGTGACGTTGGAGACACTCGATTTTCCCAACCCTTTCCGTCCTGGTCGATGATCGCAGCAATAAGTCCTGCAATTGAGCGCAAACAGAACTTCTTTTAACCAAATTGCAATAACCATTGCTGCAATTTGAAGGAGCTTTACATGAAATTGCCGTAGAATAAGTGTAGGGATTTTTTCTGCAAGGAACACGGCAAATGGAAGGCTTTTTTGCAACTTCTGTTGCAACATCCTGTAAAAACATATATGCAATATTGCTCGTATTAACCTAAATGTTTGCTGCAAGAACAATTTTCTATGATTATAAGAAATGGCGCCTACCAATGGTAGCTCCGACTTTTTTGCAAGCGTTGCATCGCTGCAAAAACAAATATAATTTCCCAGATTAAAGTCTCTTAATGTTATATTCAGGGTTCACGTAGCTTTTGCAAAAACTGATTTTTTATGAGTTTTGAAAATTGTAGGTTTTTCCACCATATATTTCCCCAAGTTTTCCATATTTTCCCCCACATATTTCCCTGTTTCTACAGGTTTTTTTCCCATATATATTTCCCTGTTTTTTCTGTATAATTCCCTGTGTTTTCCAGTTTTATTACCATATATATTTCCCTGAGTTTTTCATGTTGTTTTTGCCCCATATATTTCCCTGTGTTTCCAGGTTTTTTCCCATATATATTTCCCTGCAGGGTTCATACAAAATTTTTACTTTCAAAATACCTGACCAAATTTTGGCAATATCCCTGGGACCATTTTAAGGTATTTACCAGAGCCCACTTTTCACACCAGGCTAGTATTTAGCATTGCATGAAGAATGGTTTGATATGCCAAACGAAATCCCTGACTTTATAGGAATTTTTTTTAAATCCCTGACTTTTTCTCCTATTCCCACTCAAAATCCTAAAATCCTGGTCAAAATTCCAAATTCCCACTCAAAATCGTAAAATCCTGGTCAAAATTCCCACTCAAAATCCTAAAATCCTGGTCAAAATTCCAAATTCCCACTCAAAATCCTAAAATCCCAGTCAAAATTCCAAATTCCCACTCAAAATCCTAAAATCCCAGTCAAAATTCCAAATTCCCACTCAAAATCCTAAAATCCCAGTCAAAATTCCAAATTCCCACTCAAAATCCTAAAATCCTGGTCAAAATTCCAAATTCCCACTCAAAATCCTAAAATCCTGGTCAAAATTCCAAATTCCCACTCAAAATCCTAAAATCCCAGTCAAAATTCCAAATTCCCACTCAAAATCCTAAAATCCCAGTCAAAATTCCAAATTCCCACTCAAAATCCTAAAATCCCAGTCAAAATTCCAAATTCCCACTCAAAATCCTAAAATCCTGGTCAAAATTCCAAATTCCCACTCAAAATCCTAAAATCCTGGTCAAAATTCCAAATTCCCACTCAAAATCCTAAAATCCTGGTCAAAATTCCAAATTCCCACTCAAAATCCTAAAATCCCAGTCAAAATCCTAAAATCCTGAAATCCTCGTCAAAATTTCAAAATCCGTTAGAAAATCCCAAAATCTTGAAATCCCGTACACAAACTAGCTCCATGTCCGACCCCTCGATTTACTTCGCATAAACAATCGTAGACAGCATTTTTAAGGATTGCTCTAGAGTTCACTCTGTCTTAAGAAGAGATTAGGATGAGGACCCTTACCGAAAATACCACCTCTAAAAAACGTCTTAGGTTGGGATGAAGACGTTTTTTAGAGGCTTTTTTTCAGTAAGGGGAGAAACTTTCATTGCACTCTTTCAATGAAAAGACTTATCCCCCCACAAATTGCACCCTGCACTAAAATCAAATTCCCTGACCTTCCCAGGTTTTTTCTGGCCTGTGGCAGCCCTGCCAGGTTTTTTCCCATATATATTTTCCAGGTTTTTTTCCCCCATATATTTTTCCCTGAGCTTTCCAGGTTTTTCCCGTGTTTTTCTATAGTTGAAAAAAACCCTTCAAAGCAAACTTACTCAAACCTAAAAAATTTCCCTGAGCTTTTTTGTCAACTATTTATTTCCCTGAGCTTTTTTTCAACTATTTATTTCCCTGAGGTTTTTTGTCAACTATTTATTTCTCTGAGCTTTTTGTCAACTATTTATTTCCTTGAGCTTTTTGTCAACTATTCATTTCCCCAGGTTTTTTTGTCAACTATTTCCCAAGTTTATTGTCAACTATTAATTTCCCTAAGTTTCCCTGAGGTTTTCCCTGAGTTTTCCAGTTTTGTGTCCCTAGCTGTTAGCAAACATCCAGAGACGCAAAAACACCAGGGCAATCACCAAAACCTCTCAACCCATCAAACCCCAGCCTGACTCAGCCTACAATAAAACCTAACCTATCCTAACCAAAACCCAACCCAGGCCAACCTGATGTAACCAAACCCTTACCAAAAGAAGGGGTCATATTTACCAAAACCCAACCCAACCCAAGCTAACCTAACCAACCCAAAAGGGGGACTGGTTATATTTCCCAAAGAATAACACTCAAAATCCCTGGCATAACAATAACTCACCAATCTTTTTCCCCGTCTAATTTCTTTCTTAATATCAGGGGCTAGAAATCCCAAAATGCCTTCATCTTCGGCTCCATTCTGTGACAGACCACTTGACAACAACTATTCACAAGCAATTTAGACGTTAATACCACGGAATAAGTATTTACTTTAGTCTTTTATTAAGAAATGAATAAGGATTAACGAACCAGGCAAAAATAGTGAGCGGTAATATCGTCCAATCGATGTAGTTTCCCTGATTTGATTTCGTCCGTTACGTTTGAGCCGCAGAAATCGCAAGGACTTTCCGCGGCCCTCGTCTTTGAAGGAGAGCTTCGCGTGTTCATGTTAACTCCAATTAAATATAATTACTTAACTTAATTAACATTAATCATTCAAAGTTTGCCGAATTCGAAATTCCCGACACCACGGATTTCATATTTTTCATATGAAACTGGCCAAGGCTTAACTTTGACTTTTAATTCCCCAATCCCATATTGATAATGCCTTATAATTTTAACTAGGAATTTAAAGCTAAAATTTAAAAGATTTAAAAATTTATTTTAGTTTTAGTAAATATTTAACGATATTGCGAAATTTAAATGTTTTTCGAACACACCGTGTGTCCGATTTTACCGCCGGTTTTTTGGCGCGAACCCGGCTTGAGAAGAACGCGCGTTCATTGGACCGTTGAATAGTATATACAGGAACAGGGTAGGAAATAAGACTCAGTCATTTTCTGGTCGAAAAAAGTTTATTAATATCTATTGACCAGTTTCTTTATTCAAAACAGAAGGTCATTGGTCCCAATGATTAGTTTATTAATTTCTGCTTTTATTGAAAATTGATATGAGGACCAATTTAATTATTTTAAATTTAGCATCAATTTTGACTCCAGGAGTTCAGTTGTTTATATGTGTATACACTCCTAGGCTGAAAGCACAGCCCACTCTATCACGCATAGTCTACAAGGCTAGAGTCAGTCTGGGAAATAAGGATTCTTTTTAAACTAGTTCTCTTGGGACCAGTGATACCCCCCCTTCCAGTGTCCTAAATAATAAACTGGTCCCTCCCTTCATTCTCCCATAGGTTTGCAATTTAATAAACTGGTTCTGAGGACCAGTAGCCCCCCCCTTCTTGAATTTAAAAACTAGTCCAAGCAATAAATAAACTGGTTTTGATCCAGATGAAGTGTGCTATTTTCCACACTGAATGAAACATTTTGGGGGACTCGCAACGCGAAAACTGTCAAAATTGCTTCCAGACTATTGAAAAAAAATGTTACTAGGCCTAGTAAGCACTTTAATGCCGGTTAAAACTGAAAAATCCATTGTGAAATTTAAAATTATTATTATTAGGCCTATATATAATGAAAAATTTAACGAAAGAAATTAATTTATGTGAAAAATTGTAGAATAAGTTTAAAGACCCGAAATGCATGTGAGAGGTAATAAATAAGGGAGCTCTGAAATCCTTCATGATTTATACTATGTTTTTGGCTTTGAAAGCTTTACCATGGATAAAGAATGCGCGTGAGGAAATTTGTTTTCACTCTACAGGATAGGCAACTCCCTATCTCGAACGACAGAATATTCTGTATACACTCTGTTACAACGTCGGTTGTCAGCACGCGCAAAGCTATTTCTCTATGTAACGTAGCTTTGTACGTGCTGTCAAGAGACAAAAAACTTCAGGATCTTCAGGATTTAAAATATCCGCGAGTTTTTTAGCTCGAGTGCACGGACCTCTAGGCCTTAGTTTCAAATACGTGTGAAATTACCTACAGCCTACTACACGTATTTGAAACTAAGGCCTAGAGTTCCGTGCACTCGAGCTAAAAAACTCGCGGATATTTTAAATCCTGAAGATCCTGAAGTTTTTTGTCTCTTGACAGCACGTACAAAGCTACGTTACATAGAGAAACAGTTTTGCGCGTGCTGACAACCGACGTTGTAACAGAGTGTATACAGAATATTCTGTCGTTCGAGATAGGGAGTTGCCGATCCTATAGCGTGAAAACAAATTTCCTCACGCGCATTCTTTATCCATGGCTTTACTATGAAGATGCGACACTATTTTTGCACAATCCACTGCTCCAGTGGACAATGCCCTATAAATTTTACAGTCAAAGCCAAGGGGGGATCACTGGACAGTGGACACATGTCCAATAAGAATATTTATCTTATTTCCAGCCCTGCTAAAGTGGAAAGAAAATTATTCCCGCGAATTTGGAAATTAATATCAGAATCTAGACGTCGTCTGCTCTGATATCTGAACGAGACCGTCGCCGACCGAAACGAACTTACAAAATTAACAGAAACCAGTAATTAAACGTAACATTATATTCTGAATTTATAATTTGTTTGGTCTTTATTTACCACCATTTTTAAAAGGATTTTGGGGTATTATTATTTTACAGGATCATGCCTTCTTGCTGCGTCCCTTATTGCGGCACTGTGCAAGCTAACATGGATAAGGAGAGCAATATTGTCTTTCACAAGTTTCCTGTTGAACCAGAACTGCGACAAAAATGGCTGAAAAACATCTCGCGGAAGGATTTCACGCCGACTGCGCATCAAAAGGTCTGCAGCCAGCATTTCAAAGAGGAAAGCTACGTCACAGGTAAAGTTTAAATTCAATAAACACTTAAATAAAAGCAAAAGTATATAGAAATAAAAGCATAAAGTATCCTACACTAATTGTTTCTAATCATGGCATTTTTGATTGATTTAACAATTCAGGCTTGAAAATACGGAAGCTTCGAAAAGGAGCTGTTCCCACCATTTTCCCAGGATACCCTAAATACATGAACATAAAGGAACCAATCAAAAGACGCCTTAGAGGACAATCACTTCCGGTAGCGCCACCACCACCTCGCAAGCGTCAACGTCTCTCTAAGAAACTTAATGACCTTTCAAAGCGACCTTCTACATCAGTCCCTAACCGCCAAAAAGTTTCACCAAGACCCGCGCACGCGCAGTTAAATAATCCTCCAGTTCATGACGTCACTGTTCGAGAACCGCTAGCGCCATCTGCAGTATTAATCCCTAACTGTCAAACCGTTTCACCAAGCCCCGCCCAGTCAAATAATCCTGCAGTTCATGACGTCACTGTTTCAGAACCTTTAGCACCACCAGCGCCATCTGCAGTACCAATCCCTAAGCCAACTGTTTCGCCAAGGCCCGAGCAGTTAAATAACACAGTTACTGACGTCACTCTTTTTGTAGTGCTAACGCCAGCGCCACCTGCAGGATCAATCCCTATTCCAACTGTTTCACCAAGGCCCGCGCATGCGCAGTTAAGTAATCCTGCAGTTGCTGACGTCACTGTTCTAGAACCTTTAGCGCCATCGGTAGTATCAATCCCTAACTCCCAAACTGTTTCACCAAGGCCCGAACATGCGCAGTTAAATAATCCTGCAGTTCATGACGTCACTGTTCCTGAACCTTTAGCGCCACCGATACCAGCGCCATCTGCAGTATCAATCCCTAATCCAACTGTATCACAAAGGTCTGAGCAGTTAAATAATCCTGCAGCTTCTGACGTCATTGCTCTTGAAGTGCTAACGCCAACGCCATCTGCAGTATCAAGACCCGAGCAGTTAAATAATCCTGCAAATTATGACGTCACTGTAGCTGAACCTTTAGCTCTAGCGCCACCAGCGCCATCTGTAGTCTCAATCCCTAACTCTCAAACTGTTTCACCAAGGCCCGAGCAGTTAAATAATCCTGCAGTTCATGACGTCACTGTCCCGGAACCTTTAGCGCCAGCAGCGCCATCTGCAGTATCAAAGCGTAATCGAATTGTTTCACGAAAGCCCAAGCAGTTAACTAGCCCTGCAGCTCATGACGTCACTCTTGCGGAACCTTTAGTGCCAGCGCCATCTGCAGTCTCAAGACCCGCCCAGTTAAATAATCCTGCAGTTCATGACGTCACTGTTCCGGAACGTTTAGCGCCAGCGCCATCTGCAGTATCAAAGCGTAATCGAATTGTTTCACGAAAGCCCAAGCAGTTAAATAATCCTGCAGTTACTGACGTCACTCTTGCAGAACCTTTAGCAGCACCATCTACCGATACTGCTAGAAAAATTAACGCCTTAAAATGCAAGGTCTATCGACAAAATCGGAAATTATTGCAACTGAGAGAAAAGTTGACGGATGCCGAAACGAAACTTCGAAGTTACGATGAAGAAGTCCGCAAGAAGCTTCAACACGTCATGGAACAAGCCAAGGGTGGTTGCCAAGAAGCCATCTTCATGATGGACCTCCTTCTCAACTACGGCAGGAAAAAACCAATGTGGAGTCCCATAGTAGTTCGGAACTGCGACCTCTGGAGTTCCGCTTCTCCAATAGGTTACACCTTCCCACAAAAATCCGGGTTTTTGACTCTGCCATCTAAGAGCACTCTTAAAAGGTACACAGGTGACCGGCTTGTTCTTCCAGATTCAGAAACTGTGCAGACGCATGAAGAAGGAACGCCTTAAAGTTACAATAAATAAGCTCAGCCTCAGTGATGTAAATGTTAAGCCTTTGTTTGTAAAATAAAAGTTCAAAATAATTTTTAATTATAATTAAAAGTGATTAATTGTTGTGTTATTTTTATTAATTTTTACTACATTTGGCAACCACTCTCTGGGTAAGATTTGGGCGGGGCCTAAACATCACGTGGTGAAAGTTTAAGAGCCAGCAGCCCAGCAGTGAGTGACTTTAAAGCCAAGGCTTACAATTTCGCTAACCATTTTGATCTCTAGGCAGGGCCGACTTAATGTGCGCCTCCTTGAAGCATAGCGCGGCTCCAGTGGATCCCCTACAAGTTGACTTTCCTTACGAACTCCAGTTTTGGCTTGGCGAAGGCTAGAGGCATTTGTGGGCGGGATTTATACATGCATGTATAAATCCCGCCCACTAGCCTTGGCCAAGCTAAACCCGGAGTTCAGGAGGAAAGTTCCCTTGTAGGGGATCCACTGGACAGCAAATGTTGCGAAGGGGGAATAGATTAACTCAATGCACTCCAACAAGCCTTGCCCCCACGGCGCCCCCTTTAATCCGGTCCTGTCTCTAGGATATCGACAACATCGCTTGTTAAAAGGGGGGAGGGTGTTATCTTGACCCCTGACATCATTAAAATATGTTTTATGTGATATTCAGAAGCGTTTTAATATGAATTTGCAGCATCTCAAAACAAAACGCGTTAGACCCTTTTCTTATTATCACCCCTTCCATGTATTTCGGGTTTTTAAACTTTTTCTGCATTTTTAATTTAATTTAATTTCTTATCTTCACTTTTTCATTTAAATTTAATAATAATAATAATTTTAAATTTCTCAATGGATTTATCATTTTTAACAGTTAAAAGTTAAATAAAAAACAATATTTACATAAGTCTGGAAACAATTTTCCCGTCGCGAGTCCAGCAAAACATTTCGGTCTATCTCTCCTCCAAGTTAAGGGAGTAAGACAGTTCAGGGCCGGAAATAAGCATAGGACACTGGACATTGTCCAATAAAATCAAAGAGGGTTACTGAACGTACCCATAGATTTACAATTAATAAACTGGACCCGAGGACCAGTAGCCGTCACTTTTTGAATTAGAAAACTAGTCCAAGCAATTAATAAACTGGTTTTGGACCAGAGGAAGTGTGCATGCTATTTCCCAGGGACCCAGACTGCTCAGCTCGAGTTGAGATTCGCGTGATTGAGTGGGCTGTGGTAATCCTATAGACGTATAGTGTAGTCTGTTTTTTGTGAGTGAAAGCAGGGCCGGAAATAAGAAAAATTTCTTATAGGACATGTGTCCAGTGACCCCCTGTTTGACTGAAAAATTTATAGGACATTGTCCAATGGAGCGTTCAAAAATAGTATCACATCTCCATAGTCAAGATATCAAAACTTCGTAAAATTTATTGGTCAAACGGTCCAGTGACCCCCTTAGTTTTTAGAAAAATTATGGGACATTTTAAAATTTTATTGGACAATGTCCTGTGTCCTGTGCTTATTTCCGGCCCTGAGTGAAAGTGAAAAGAAGTCCGGAGAAAGACGCGGTATTTTATACGCCAAGTTCTGAAACTAATTTGAAAGTAAAATTTATCCAATTCTAAGTGTTTTAATTGAAAATATCCAATTTACGAAACTACAAAAAGGTATTTTGATATAGATTTGTTATTTCGGCGTTCTTAAAACATGCCAAGGCTTAGCTATTACAAACGAAATGATCTTTGTCCGTCAGTGTTTTAGGCCTTGGTCTCTTAGCTATTAAGTTTTTAATCGTAGTTTAAGTTATAATTATTTTAATCTAACAGTATATTAAATATAATTAGGCTTAAATGAGCTATTAGCTTCATAATTCTCTCAAAGTTTTTCTTAATATGTTGAAGGATTAACGAAAAAACTAGAAACATTAGTGATAGCTGAATGGAAACTCCGTTACATTTAGACTTCTACTTTAATGTTTAGTCGTTTAAAGTGTTTCTAATCCATTTTTTCAGGTGTATATCTAGGGTTTGTGGTTTATTTAGGCTATGGCGTTTCCCAGTAGACCTCCGAATGTTATGCAAATCCCAGGGATGCCTCCCATTCCACCTATGATGCCACCGCATTACAGTGTTCCAGGGATGCCTCGTAAGTTACTGCATTGGCCGCCATTTTGCGCTTTAATTTATTCATTTGAAAGTCATCTGGTAATTGTAATTGGGCGGGGCTTATGTTTGGATTAATATTTGCGTGTTGTTTTCAGCTGGGATGATTCCAGTTACGATGCCAATGAATATGATGCCGGGACCAGTGAGTATCGTTGAGTATTCTTTCTGAACTTTCTCTATCGCTTTTGCTAAGCTCTAGGGATATGACCCTGAAATAGTAAGGGAGTTTCAAAAAGGGCCCAAAAGGTCAGGGAGTTTCAAAATGGGCCTTAAAAGGTCAAGGAAAAGTTGGGGAGTTTCAGAATGGGCCAAGAAGGTCCAAAAAAAGTTAGGGAATTTCAGAATGGGCCCAAAAAGGTCAAGGAAAAGTCAGGGATTTTAAATGGTCCCCAGAAGGTCAGGGAAAAGTCAGGGAGTTTCAAAATGGGCCAAAAAGGTCAGGAAAAAATCGGGGAGTTTCCCAAAAAGGACAGGGAAAAGTTGGAAATTTCAGGATGGGCCCTAAAAGGTTAGGGAAAAGTCAGGGAGTTTCCAAATAGGCCAAAAAGGTCAGGGAAAAGTCGGGGGATTTTAAAATGGGCCCAAAAAGGTCAGGGAAAGTTCGGGAAATTTGAAAATGTGTCGGGAAATGTCGGGGAGGAGGCGTAATTTTGATCCAGATTTGTCAGATAAACATCCGGTGTTAAGCCTTGGTACAGGCATGGGAAATAAGGGGGTTTTGGCATGGGTTTCCCCAGTTTCTGCTTAGGTTTACTTTTGTTCCATGTGTGGGAAGTTGGCTTGCCCTAGATCCTTTTTTTGAGTGAAGAAAGGAATCTAAAAAGAGGCGCCATTGTTTTTATTTTGTAGATGATGGGTCCGGTGATGAGTATGCCTCACAGCATCATTCAACAACCCCCAAAACCTCACATCAAGAAGCTGCCTCAACCACCCACCATAAGGAAACCAGTATGTAGCACCTTTAAACTGACCCCCACCCCCTCCACTTTTATTTTGCCCCTCCCCATGTGAATTCACAGGGTTCTTACAATGTCACAAAATAGTTTAAGTAACTGACTCTGATGCTGTTAAGTTTAGGTCGGAGATTATCGAGAATTTTTAAGTTTAACTCGGAGCAAATGAAAAATGCTTAAGACTGTCGTGTCATGTGAATACTGCTTTTAAGGCGGACGCGTGAGAAATTACTCGGTATTGTCGGGACGCGTGAAAATTCCTCCTGAGCAGGGCTGGAAATAAGGAAAATGTATTTTAGAACATGTGTCCTGTGACCCTACCCTTTGACTCCAAGATTTACTGGACATTGTCCACTGAAGTGTGTGTCCAAAAATAGTGTCACATCTTCATAGTCAAGCTATCAAAACTTGGGAAAATTCATTGGTCGAACTGTCCAGTTTTTAGAAAGATTATGGGACATTTTAATCAGTGACCCTACCCTTGACCCCAAGATTTATAGGACATTGTCCACTGTACAAAAATAGTGTCGCATCTTAATAGTCAAGCTATCAAAACTTGGGACAATTTATTGGTCAAACTGTCCAGTGACCCCCTTAGTTTTTTAATAAAAAATTATGGGACATTTTAAATTAAATTTTATTGGACAATGTCCAGTCTCCTGTGTGCTTATTTCCGGCCCTGCACCCAATAGTGTCTGGACACGTGAAAATTCCCCCCGAGGCTGTTGGGACGCGTGAAAATTCAATCCGAGGCTGTTGGGACGCGTGAAAATTCCCTCCGAGGCTGTTGGGACGCGTGAAAATTCCCCCCGAGGCTGTTGGGACGCGTGAAAATTCCCCCCGAGGCTGTTGGGACGCGTGAAAATTCCCTCCGAGGCTGTT
This sequence comes from Phalangium opilio, assembly GCA_019434445.1. NCBI lineage: Eukaryota > Metazoa > Arthropoda > Arachnida > Opiliones > Phalangiidae > Phalangium > Phalangium opilio. The sequence goes on along the minus strand of JAEQBA010001049.1, from coordinate 417,257 downwards.
GGGACGCGTGAAAACTGCTTAAGACTGTCGTGACGCGTGAAAAGATACCTGATATTGTGGGGACACTTGAAAAGTTACCCGATATTGTGGGGACACTTGAAAAACTGTCCGATATTGTGGGGACACGTGAAAAACTGTCCTATATTGTGGGGACACGTGAAAAACTGTCCGATATTGTGGGGACACGTGAAAAACTGCCCTATATTGTGGGGACACGTGGAAAACTGTCCTATATTGTGGGGACACGTGAAAAACTGTCCTATATTGTGGGGACACGTTAAAAACTGCCCGATAATGTGGGGACACGTTAAAAACTGCCTGATAATGTGGGGACACGTGAAAAACTGCCCTATATTGTGGGGACACGTGGAAAACTGTCCTATATTGTGGGGACACGTGAAAAACTGTCCTATATTGTGGGGACACGTTAAAAACTGCCCGATAATGTGGGGACACGTTAAAAACTGCCTGATAATGTGGGGACACGTGAAAAACTGCCCTATATTGTGGGGACACGTGGAAAACTGCCCGATAATGTGGGGACACGTGAAAAACTGTCCTATATTGTGGGGACACGTGGAAAACTGTCCGATATTGTGGGGACACGTGAAAAACTGTCCTATATTGTGGGGACACGTGGAAAATTGCCCTATAATGTGGGGACACGTGGAAAACTGCCCTATAATGTGGGGACACGTGAAAAATTACCCAATACTGAGGGGACACGTGAAAAATTGGCCCATATTGTCGGGTCGAGTGAAAATTCCCCCTGAGACTGTCGGGACGCGTGAAAACTGCTTAAGACTGTCGTGACGCGTGAAACGTTACTGTGAAGGCAATGAGAACTTGTAAAAATTGTCTTTGATTGACGTTATTCCTGGAAAATTGTCCGACAAACGTTCCTTGAGAAATCCCCATTCTATTAATTTTGGTAGCGTTCGACCCTGGTGTGTCTCTTAGAGTGGTGATGGTGATGTGTAATTGAGTTGTTTCATGTTTTATTTTTCAGCCTGAATTGAGTAAAGGTCCTCCCGTGACCGTCTTTGTAGGTAACATAACAGAACGAGCTTCTGACAGCATGATTAGGCAAATGTTGCAGGTAAAATTTGAAACATGGCGGTAGGACCTGACAAGTACAGTGGGATGGCTGGCTCTGTGGGCGGGCATTCCCATGTCGAAAGTGCAAGCTTCTAGGGCATGGTTAGGGGGATCATATAAGCGGAAATCAGGGTTTTGTACAGAAGCTGGATAACCTGGAAAACCATCGGATAAGTCGGGGATTTGGAAAATCGGGGGATAAGTCGGAGATTTTAAGTTATCCTAAAAGTCATGCAGGGTTCATACAAACCAGGAAAAATCAGGAAATAAATAATTGACAAAAAACTCAGGGAAATTGAGAGTTTTGAGTGAAATTCAGGGAAATTTGAGTCAAACAGGGGTCGAGTAATTAAGCAGAATGTTCGTAAACATACCCACCTCCATAGGATTAACATTACACTATACTTTGGACACTCATAACTCTGGTTCTACTAGAGATACGGGGATGTCCTTTGAGTATGTTATAGTCCAATTTATCCCCCATCCAACCATACTAAGAACTTAGGGCTACGACAAACAGGGGCCGAGTAATTAAGCAAAATGTTCATAAACATTTCCTCCACAGGATTAACATTACACCCAACTTTGGAGGCTCGTAGCACTGGTTCTACTAGAGATATGGAGATGTCCTTTCAGTATGTTATAGAGTCCTATTTGTCCCCCATCCAACGGTACTAAAAACTTAGGGCTGCGTCAAACAGAGTCCGAGTAATTAAGCAAAATGTTCGTGAACATTCCTAGCTTCCATAGGATTAACATTACACCCATCTTTGGAGGCTCATAACTCTAGTTCTATTAGAGATACGGGGATGTCCTTTGAGTATGTGATAGTCCTATTTGCCCCCCCCCTCCTTCGTTAACATTGGCTCCATAGGATGCTCCATATATGGGAAAAACCTGGAAAATTCAGGGAAATTTTTTTAACAATAGTTTTATGGAGTAAACTCGTACTTAAAAAGTTAGGCCAGGGATATTGGTGGCAAAATTTCGTCAGGGATATGCAGCTGGAAACAGTCAGGGATTTTCAATATAGAAATTAGGACCGAACCCTGTTCCACTGTACTTTGATCCCGTAATTACCCTTTCTGGGAACATCTTTTAAAAGTATCGTTGTAATTTATGGTGCAGCGATGCGGCACTGTTATAAATTGGAAGCGCGTTCAAGGAGCCAATGGGAAGCTTCAAGGTAAATGTTCGTATAACGGCGTCTCTAAAATGAAACCCCACCCCTTCCCTCATTGGACACACTGACTGAATGAACTCGACCCCTCTTTGCCCTCTTTTTAGCTTTCGGCTTTTGCGAGTACGCTGACCCCGAGTCGGGTTTGAGGGCCATTCGCATCTTGCACGATTGGGAGATCGGGGACAAGAAGCTGGTGGTCAAAGTGGACGCTAAGACCAAGGAGAAGTTGGACGAGTACAAAGCCACCAAGAAGGGGGGCGGGGCCGGTGGGGCCCAATCCAAGAAGGCCTTCACCATCGAGGAGGAGAACAACGAGGTCGATGACGTCACCAGGGACTTTGATCTCTCCGCCAAGGCTTCCATTCAATACTTGCTTCACGAACATTCGATGGAACTCTCCAGACCACCTCCCGACGCCGGTAATCACTTCATCTTCCTTTTCGCTGTTCCTTCCAATTTTTAAGGCGTTGCATTTTGAGTCCCATGAAAGATACAGTATAGAAACTTTGTTTGTTGTCCATTTGTCAGGTGGCGGTCAGAACAACGCTGACAAGGCAAAGAAGATGGCCAATCTCAAGAGACGATGTCCAAAACTGTCTCGGACATTGATAAAGACCCCAAAAATGTAAGTACATTATGTGGGATATGTGTGGTATGTTCGCACTTGGGAGGAAATAGGTAAAAGGGATTAGTTGGAGATTCCTTTGGTGTAGCGAAGCAGGCATCGAGTAACGTTAAATATTGGTTGCGCGTCATCAGGGGTAACTAAGGGATTTGGAAAATGTGGGAAAAAGTCAGGGATTTAAAGTTTTATTCTTATAAAGTCAGGGGTTTCAAGTTTTCTCTTATAAAGTCAGGGGTTTCAAGTTTTCTCTTATAAAGTCAGGGATTTCAAGTTTTCTCTTATAAAGTCAGGGGTTTCAAGTTTTCTCTTATAAAGTCGGGGATTTCAAGTTTTCTCTTATAAAGTCAGGGATATCAAGTTTTCTCTTATAAAGTCAGGGATTTCAAGTTTTCTCTTATAAAGTCGGGGATCTCAAGTTTTATTCTTATAAAGTCGGGGATTTCAAGTTTTATTCTTATAAAGTCGGGGATTTCAAGTTTTCTCTTATGAAGTCGGGGATTTCAAGTTTAAAGTCTGGGAAAGGTCAGGGGTTTCTTTTGGTAATATCAAAGCATGATTGCTTGGAGCAATGGTAAATATGGGCCCAGGTGTCATTGTGAAGTTGACTTTGCGTCTAAACACCTTAAAATGGCAAAATACCCAGCTGGAAACAGTCGGGGATTTTCAATGTAAAAATTTGGTCCAAACCCTGTTGGCGCAAATTGTAGCGACTCAGTCAAATGTTGTATTTTATTTTTTGTATCAGAATTTGGATGAAATGGATTTAGAAGATGACAAACGTAACTTGATCCATCGTGAAATTGACAAATTCCGCGACACCTACAAGGTATGCAATTTCAAACATTCTTTTCCATCTTCTCTCTCTCTCTCTCTTTCTCCGGTGTTACTCGTCTTGCGTGGTTATATTTTCTAATAGTTAACGTCATATTGTGGTGTTAATTGGGATTGGGGAGTTATTGAGTTGATACTAGTTTAGTTATCAACCAATCAGAAAGAACGAAAATGGAGAAAGAGCTTGACCAAAAATTTTTTTTTGCCCTACTTAAACCTGACTGATTTTAACGAAACTTTGCAAGGCACACCTTGAATAGTTACTTGTTAATTTAGAAGTATTCCGGAAGCTAAATACCTCGTAGTTTTTTAGTAGTACCCGTTACAAAAACACTTAAAATCCCATGCTTTTTCTATGGGAAGCTAAGCCTAAAAAGTGAAAAGTGTTATTTTTCACGTTTAAGGGCGTTTTAGGTTGTCTTTTGGTAGCTGGGGGGGATTACCAGTTTAGTTATCAACCAATCAGAAAGAGCGAAAATGGAGAAAGGGTTAATTTGCAGTTTTGATAATGGAGAAAGGGCTAATTTGCAGTTTTGACCAAAGATATTTTTTGCCCTACTTAAACTTGACCGATTTTAACGAAACTTTGCAAGGCACACCTTGAATGGTTACTTGTTAGTTTAAAAGTATTCCGGAAGCTAACTACCGCGTAGTTTTTTAATAGTACCCGTTACAAAAACACTTAAAATCCCATGCTTTTTCTATGGGAAGCTAAGCCTAAATAGTAAAAAGTGTCGTATTTCTCGTTTAAGGATATTTTAGGTTGTCTTTTGGTAGCTGGGGGATTTGGGTTGAGGGTAATATGTTGTCTGTGGCAGTGGTTTTAAGAGTAGCGTTGTTATGATTCCCCCAAAGGGCAGGCTAAGCGACCACGGTCCGAGCTTTCCATCTTTCTAAGTGTACGGACGATATTCGACCCTTTTAATTAGCGAGTGAGCGGTGGTGAGTAGATTTTGCTTGCCTCTGGCTATACTGACCAATGGCCAGATTATTCATTTGTTTTCGACCAAGGGGGCGGGGCCAACATTATTATAGAAAACCACCACCCGTGTAGACTCTAATGTGGTGAGTATCTCTCTCTCCCCATTTTTTGCGTTTCTTCGATTCAGTAACGATAATTGGCTCTCGAGAAAGGCTTTGTGAGTATTATTTTTCTAAATTCTTCATTTTCATACGCTCTGCTCGTCCCGAATAAGTTCGTGGTTTTAGTTAGTGCGAAATTACACTCGAGGCAAAAGATATAGTGATTAGAAACCCGTTTCACTTTTCAATTAGTGAAGGGAAACTTAGCCTTAAAGTGAATAGACCTTTCCAAAAATGAAAACCAAAGGATTAATGGTTAACAGTTCTTGCGCAGTTACGCGAAGTTAATGGTCGTTTTAAATAAAAAAATACCCAAACGTTATACGACAACAATCCTGAGCATTTTAACAAGATGGCCCCGGCCATATTAACGTTTTGGGAAGGCCTATTAGCCTCTTTGACAGATGGCAGTTGTTTCGTTTTAATTAGTGAATGGAAGTAAGGACCTAGCGTTACGGGGAAATCCCTTTTGATTTGGACGACTCGACTTCCGCCATTTTGTTTTAGTTTGAGATATCTGGTTCTATTAAAGGCAGTTGCAAAGACTAGTAGATGCCGCGCGATATTCAAGAACCCTAGTCGCAACCTTTAGCTTTAAGAGCTAAACTAAACTTATGATATTAGTCATTTAACTGGAGTTTCGTTATCGGTGAGCGTTTTTACCTTTCATTTTCATCCAAAATGACTAATCTATTTGTCATAAAAACCTGATTATCAGTAAGTAGGAAATTACTACTTATAAATCACCTTACGTTACCATACTTGATAGAGTAGTGGCACCCTGTGTTATTTGCTCATAGAGCGTAATATAGTCAAAGGGGGGCGGGGCCGTTTTAGAACCTGTTTTTTGTGTTGATGAGTGAGTGTGGCCCTGACAGTTACTTTTGTAGAGGTCGACGATTATTGTAGTAGGATCTCCGCAGGCCATTCCATTTTCAGTCGTGAGTGACACGGGTGGAGACGCAAAACTTGTAAATATGTTTTTGAAGGTTTATTATTGAATCTTTTCATATTAATCCGGGAATTTGAGTTGGATCATCCAATTCCATTTGTTTTAGGCTAATTTGGCTATTTTGTTATTGTTTTTTACTACGATTTATAGATATTTATTGTTATTCTACGTCAGCGTACGAAGGATTAAACGGGCGCACTTAAGTATTATATAGTCAAAACTTTTTGTGGTAATAGTACAGTCTCACTCAAAATAATTCTACTACGCTTTTTGACTCGAGGTTCTCGCTTATCCTTTGATCCAAGCTGTGTTTGTTTTGCGCGCCATCCTTTGCCAGGGATAGTAGAAGTTTTAAGAGGGATTCAAAGGGATAAAGGGAAATTGCGGAAGCCGGGTTATCGGGGGCGTTTCATGCGCAGTAGGACCGTCTACCGGATTTTCCATTCAAGGACAAGTCAAGGATGATGGGGAAGGTGAGAGAAATAGGAGGGCGCTAACTGTGGAACGGCTTAGGTCCGGTGGGACGCAACAATAGGGGGGAGGAATACTCGGAATACGACTTCGAATCGTCCTTGAAAGGGGGAAATCGAAGCTAGAGGGCGCGCGTACGGTTTTAGACTCTCGTTAAATAAGCCTTTGCCGCAGTCGTGTCGGAGTGTACAGACTCGAGCCGCTCGTCCCTCTTAAAACATCTAGTATCCCTGCTCTGATTGCTCTTAAATGGAAAATTCATTACTTTGAGCTTGCCGCTGGCAGTGCCTTTAACAGGCTCAAAACTCTTGCCATAGATGTCGCTTCTTAGTTGCTGATGTTTAGGGTTTTGTACAGAAGCGAATTAAGCCTTTGATTAACATTGTTTACGACACACTCGCGTCAAGGATAGTGCAAAATTTAAAGTACCGATAGGGGAGGACGGGTAATATGTGGCACAGCTCAGGTAGGGTAGGACTCCAAAAAATGGGGGGATTACAGTCGGACTTAGTGGCAATTGGTTCGTCTTTATCCCTTCTTAGCCAATTACAATTGAGTCTGACTATTCCTCCCCCATTTTTGGTGTCCCACCCAACCCAAGCTGTGCCACACTTAGCCCTCATCCTTGCCAGTATAATCGCCTCGACGTAATTAAGCCTGAGAACTGAACTGATTTAACCTTTTATCGCGTCGCGTCGTGCGAGCTAGTACAAAGGATACGCGAGAGTCTCGTCGCCACCTACTTTGTTGTTTATTGTGGCGTATTGAACAATCGTTAACCCTTGGTTCAAATCAAGAACAAATAGATCTAACATAAATATAAACTTGGAAATTAACGCTCCAAGTTGATTGGTTGTTAACCGTGTAAATGAAGGAAGGGTTGTTGATTGATTCCGTTGCAGAGAGCCGAAGAAGAGAAGGAAAAGGAGAAGGAACGCCGGGAAAAAGAGCGTGCCAGCAAAGGAGGCGGAGGATCGACTCCGGATGGGAGTAGTGGCGGCGGTGGTGGGGCAACGGGAGGCGGAGCCAAGAAGGATCTGGTGGTCGGGCGAACCCCCGAACGGAGTCCCGAGCGCGAACAACGGGAACGCGAGCGAGACCGCAAGAGAGAGCAGCGGGAACGCGATCGAGAACGGGACCGAGAACGTGAGCGGGACAGAGAGCGGGAACGGGACCGGCAACGCGAGCAAGAAAGGGAGCAGAGAGAACGCGAAAGGGAACAACGAAACGCGCGAGAATACCGCGAAAGAGACCAGAGAGACCAGAGAATGCAGGACGAGAGGTACCGCTCCAGATCACCCTCCAGGGAGAATGAACAGAACGATTGGAGCAGAGACAACAATAATGATATGTAAGTAAGCTAACGCAATTTTCAGCAGCTTAGAACTGGTCCAACTCTTGTTGTACTAAGAAGTTCTTTCGGGGGTTTATATATGTGTTTGCCAGTCGCGACTTTGGCCGCGGATTCGCGTGCCACTGACCAGCCAGCCAGCCAGTAGTGGTCAGAAAAATACTTGTGCGGCTCTAACGAGCGCAAAAGTAAAAATGAATTTTTTTGTTGCCAGTCGCGACTTTTGTTGGGTTCTTAAGCATATAGATGGCGTAAGCGTCTCTAGTTTTTGGCGCTCTTATCTCTAATATTGCTCTTGGCAATTATAGTAGTACAGCAGCGCGAAACGGAAAAGAAAGCCATTAGAGAAAGAGCAGAGCTTGACTCTTGGCTCTTAAGATTTGTATTTTTAATTGGCCTCAGTATTGAACTTATTTAGTAAGAGAACAAGGACTAATTTCTCGATAAGTCACTAGAAGATTAGGCCCGGAATAAACTAATGTTATATTAAAGAGGAAACTAAATATATAACAACTTTAGCCGCGGATTCGCGTGCCACTGACCACCAGGATTTTTAAAAACCCGCCAGCCAGCCAATAGTGGTGAGACCAATACTTTAGCGGCTCTAACGAGCGCGAAAGTAAAAATGAATTGGTCTTTTAAAATGCGACAGATTAACGTGTTGACGCTAGGCGATTTGTTATAAAACTGAACCCAAGTTCTTGACCTCTCGCTTCAAGTACTCGAGTACTGGAAAACTCAAGGACTAACTAATTGGTTTAACATTTTATTCGTGATTTATCTGAGATGGCTTATCACGTTTCCTACGCCAGAGATGTAATTAAGATGTCTTAAACTACGTTTAGCCTCGAGAATACTATTTCAGCATTCAGTATTCACTATCGCCGGAAGTTAGGCTTATCTCGGGTTTATTGGAGTGGAGTAACGGGAAGAAATTCGTCTGTCGTCCGCTACACTACACTTTCTGGCCTTTGTAGCAGACGACTGACGAATTTCTACCCGTTACTCCACTCCAATAAACCCGAGATAAGCCTAACTTCCAGCGATTGGGAATAAGGTGGATTGTGTTTTGTTAGATTCTTATTGTTCGAGTACTTTCATTGTTAGCCAAGGCCTAAACAATAATTCACTAAGCCTTTTCATCAGAACCAATCATAACCTTACAATATGAGGTGTAACAATTCGTCCCTATGTTCTTTTCCCCTCCCCTCTTTTTATTGTTACAGGTCGGTGAATCGTGGTCGCGACCGAGATTACGACCGAGATTCCCGAGGGGACAGGGACAGGGACAATCGAGGCGGTGGCGGAGGAGGTGGTGGTGGCGGGCAAGGGAGCGGCCCCACCGAAGAGGACGAAGAAGCCTACGAGAAAAAGAAACTAGAAAGAAAACTTCGTGAGAAAGAAGCCGCCTACAAGGAGGTTCGAACACAACCTTATAGACGTTACCGTTCTTATTATCCCCCTTATAACTAACCCTTGCCCCGCCCCCGCCCCATAAACATACCCGTTCTAGGCTTAACTGGGTGGGGAGCTTGCCCAACCTGAAAATTGCGTGGTGACAAAGTAGCGATATTGCTAGCCAATTTTTTTACACTCGCTAAGCCTTGCCACAAGCATCGCGAATAATCTCAAGTTATTTTAGTGCCTCGATTGTTTTTTTTCATGAAAACTTAGTGGGAAACAGTGGGGACGTATTCGTTACGTAATTTTAACAGCGTTAGATAATTTATTTACACTAAGCCTTGCCACAAGCATCGCGAATAATCGAATTATTTTGCAGTTTTTATTTTTTTAATTTCCCTACTTTGGTGACAATTATTCCCATTCGCCGGAAGTTAGGCTTACCTCGGGATTTGTGGAGGGGAGTAACGGGTAGAAAAAATTAATCTGTCGTCTGCTACAAGGGCCAGAAATATGAGCTGTAGCAGACGACAGACGGAATTTCTTTCTTCTCGTTACTCCCCTCCACGAATCCCGAGATAAGCCTAACTTCCAGTGGCGATAGGACCCTAATAAGGTTGATAGCGAGGGCGACAGTGGTGATACCTAGGCCCTCGCTAAGCCTTGCCACAAGCATCGCGAATAATCAAATTATTTCTCAGTGTTTATTGTTTTAATGTCGCCATCTTCCCTACTTTGGTGACAATTGCGAGCGCGACAATGGTAATACATTAGCGATATTGCTAACTAATGTTGGCTCTCGCTAAGCCTTGCCACGAGCATCGCGAATAATCTTAATTGGTTCGCGGTTTTTCTACATTGTCGCCACTATCTCTCATTAGCATTTGGAATTTTTATTTCTAAAATGACGTCATCGCGTTTTATTGTACCGATTGCCTTTCAAGGTAAGAGAGAACTTTTTTATCGTTAAGTTTAATTTGCGCTTTAACAAGTTTCGCTCTAGTTAAGCCTAAATGGGGTCACGAATTCCCAGTCATGTATAAATTCATAAAGTGTAATTAATATTGATGACACGCCCCCGCCACATTTTTAGTTATTTCGAAGTACTTGTACTACGTTGAGTTAAGATTTCAGGGACAAGTCCCTTCCCCCTTTCAAAGTTCGTACTCAAATTTCAAACCCTTCTGGTTTCTGCAAATTGGATCCGTCGGCCATTTTGGAAAAAAAGAATCTTACTTTCGATATGTTTGGAACGTAGCAAAATTTCCCGGTTTAGTTTTCTGACTTTCAAACTGGTTTATTTTAAGTTTTGACCACAAAAACCGGGGTTTTTTATACTTTCGCCCACAATCAGGCGATAGAAAAACCGGTTTTTTTCTACTTTCTCCTACAATCAGGCGATAGAAAAACCGGTTTTTTTCTACTTTCTCCTACAATCAGGCGATAGAAAAACCGGTTTTTTTCTACTTTCTCCTACAATCAGGCGATAGAAAAACCGGGTTTTTATAGTTTCGCCCACGGTCAAAAAACCGGTTTTTTCTACTTTCTCCTACAATCAGGCGATAGAAAAACCGGGTTTTTATAGTTTCGCCCACGGTCAAAAAACCGGTTTTTTCTACTTTCTCCTACAATCAGGCGATAGAAAAACCGGTTTTTATACATTCACGTATGGTCAAGCTTCATAAAAACCGGTTTTTTACATTTTTGATCACAATCAGGCGACAGAATAACCCGTTCTTTTAATATATATATTTTCGCCCACGGTCAAGCTATATAAAAACCGGATTTTTATACATATATAAATAACAGTCTTGCATCGCATCGCGTTTTTTTTTTAAAAAAAAAAGCCAAAACTGAATTCGTATTTTCTCTGTATTGAATTTGAACGGGGATTGAAATGGCGGCTCAGATTTCCTCTTCTCCGTTGTTGTTGTAGTTTTGAATTCTGTTGCTTTTAAGACGCGAGTTTTGGGCGCCATTTTGTTTCCCCTTTAACCCTTTGGCGCGAGAGCGAGCGACATCTATTTGCAAAAATATCTTTGTAAAAACTGAATAAATTAGAACCGAAAAGAATTTGAATTTGATTTTTACGTTAAATTGTTGTTACGATGAATCGGAATTTTGAAAAAGGAAAAAACTAAAAAAATTTCAAATAATTTGAAAATGAAAAAAATGTAAGAAAATTACGAATTTTGAAAATGAAACAAAAAAAAAAGTTACGAAAAGGTAAAAGGTTCACCTGAAATTTCAATGAATTATCTTTAATTTCCCTTAACTTAACTTTAATTTTAATTTAAATTAAATACAGAATTAATTTTAAAGATTTAATATTTAATTATTATTATAAAAGTTTATTGAGTCTCGTTTAGCGTAGTTACGTTTTCGAAGGGAGAGAGAAAGAGAAAATCAATTTAGGATCGAGGGACATAAATAACTTGGCAGCCAGTTAAGTGCGTAATAATTAATATTTATTAATTAATTTGAAGATAATTAATTCGAGTTGAATCCTTGTCCGTGTTCCGTCCTAAGACAGTAAATATTTCATTGAAATTACAGGTGGACCTTTTATCGGTTTGTGGCCTGCAATTATTCATTCCGATTCAACGTACGCAACTTTAACGTAAGGGTAAGCTCAAATGTCTTTTCTCTCTCATTTTACTCTGTCTTTGCTTTAATTGTCTCGGTCTTCGTCTAATATTTCTCCACGCCATATCCCCTATTAGGTAGTTCTTAAACTTAGCTAATTAGTGTCGCCTAATCCGTTTTTAAACTTGCTAGCACCGATTATAAGTCTACTAGCTGTTATCCGCCGCGGCGTCGCTCTCGTGTAATAAAAACTTCCATCAAAATTATATAAAGAATGGGTAGAATATTTTTGTAGCACCCTAAGAGCGAATTAAGGCCCTCGGCGTTGCCCGTCAGCCCCTCCCTAGGGAGACGCATTTTTTTATTACTTTTCACGCGGACATTATTCCATAAAGAAGGGTTTTTAAATTTTTGGCCGCCATTTAAAAAGATGGCCACAAATCGAACCCGAAAGACCTTTCAGCCGGTCTATAGGTTAAAGTGCACTAAATATTTGCGAAATCGGTTGAAACGCGCGGACTTCGTTGCGTAGAGAAGATTTCATTTACATTTCTGGGCGCCATTTAATAAGATGGCGGCGGATTGGGGGGAAATCTTTCTTAGTACGCGCCTACTACTTACGAGTAACGTTCCTGCAAATTTTCAGCCTTCTAGGGCAAGTGGTTTGGGAGGGGCGTTCATTATCAGTCCGTCTATCAGTCAGTCAAATACCGACAATATACCGTTCCATTAGTTGACAAAGACCAGGGATATTATGTAATTTTGGAAGTAGGAATGGAGAACAGATCTAGTAATGTGGGCGGGTGTCAAAATCCCGGCTGGACCCCCATTCTTCCACGGGACGGAGGGGGGGGGTATGAAAGAAGAGGCGGGAGGGTCATAGCGACAGAGGTAGTGAAAAGGAATTACGTATTTTTCGCCTTCCCCGTCAGCAACGTCATCAAAACGTAGTTTAAAACTGAGCCAATAAAATAATTTAAACTTTCGTTATTACGTCTTGGAGGGAGGTAGGGGGCTCGATACTGGGTGGTCTATGAGTCGGAAAAACTGAAGTAAATACTAACCGTTCCGGTCTCCATTCCGGCTTCGAAAATTAAATCTATCCCTGATGAAAAATATTAAAGTAGTTCGTAGTTTTTAGTGTTGACACGAAACAAACCTTTAAACTCCCTAAATATTGGTCGTCAATTTACAATAAAAACTGGTTGTTGATATGCAAATAATTTAGAAATCGACAATATTAATTATCAAGGAGGATCGTTAGACATGGGGGAATCCTCGGGAAAATGGCGGGCGGTGTACGTCAGACGGATCGGGTACAGGACACTCTGGACAGTGTCCAATAAAATTTAATTTAAAATGTCCCATAATTTTTGTAAAAATTAAGGCGGTCACTGTACAGTTTGACCAATAAATTTTTCGTAATTTTGATATCTTGACCATGAAGGTCCGACACTATTTTTGGATACACACTCCAGTTTACAATGTCCTATCATTTTTCCAGTCTAAGGGGGCGTCATTGGACACATGTCCTATAAGAAATTTTTCCGTATTTCCAGCCCTGATCGGGTAGGCTGCCCGCCATTTTTCCGAGAATTTCTCCCCCGTTTCTATCGTCCCCACCGGAACTATACTGTTCCGCAGTTAGCGCGCCTATATCTCTCGGATTTCCCATCTCTCCCCATCATCCTTAATATTATCGTAAGTTCATAAGATAAGTTGGCCATAAGTTTGTCACTGGTTACTGAGAGCTTGTCATCTAAGTGATTGAGTAGGTCATAGCTGGTGAGGCGCTGTCAAAGGCTTAGTAAGTTCAGACTAAATAGGACCTAGATGGAAGTCCTGCATGCAAAATAAACCACCACCGAGTGTACTCGGGCTGGAAGTCTCTCAGTAGCATTACGAACTTGTATAAGAAGTGTCATACTTATGGAACATACCTTATGAACTTGTGATATTATTTATTGAAAGGGCGGCTCGGGTATTTAATTTCCTTGAGAAATGGCGGTGCTTTTGTCTGAATTCCATCTTGACGATGACCTTACCTTAACTTGTTGATTGGGTGTAGCGTCTTCGTAATTGGGAGAGCCGCGAAAAGCGCCGCGGGAAGGAATACGAGAAGGAAGCTTTGAAGGAAACGGAGAAACGACACGAAGAGGTCACTTTGGTTTGTTTGTTTCCTTAAATCGCTTGCCGCACTCAAAGGCTTAACCCCGCTAAAATGCTCTGTTTCAGATGAAGGAAGCCCGACGCCTCAAGGAATTCCTGGAAGACTACGACGATGAACGAGACGATCCCAAGTACTACAAGTAAGTCTGGCTTCTTATCGATGGACTCGAGCCTTTTCTCTTTGCGTGGGCCTTTTCTCTTTGCGTGGGCCTTTTCTCTTTGCGTGGGCCTTTTCTCTTTGCGTGGGCCTTTTCTCTTTGCGTGGGCCTTTTCTCTTCGCGTGGGCCTTTTCTCTTCGCGTGGGCCTTTGCTCATCGCGTGGGCCTTTGCTCATCGCGTGGGCCTTTGCTCATCGCGTGGGCCTTTGCTCACTGGTTTCTTGATTGTTTGCAGAGGAAGCTCGCTGATTCGCCGATTGAAGGAACGCGAGAAGGAGATGGAAGCCGACAACAAAGACGCTCAGAAAGAGAAAGAAGAATTGGAAGAACTAAGGAAGAAATTGGCCGAAGAAGGACATCCTGATCCGCTTGCCGAAGCCAGTAGAGTAAGAACACTTAACTGTTGTCTAATTTCTAGCTTTAGGAATCGTCACTGTTTTAGTCACGTGATTGGTCGATTGAATCTAGATTTATCAAGAAGAAGAGGCTCGTTTGAGTCAGCCACTTCCTCCGGCTCCGGCTCCCAAAGTCAAGTCCGATTATCGAGAGGGCGATTTTGAAACGCGAAGGAAACTTCACTTGGCAGCTAGTTCCGTTTTGTCCCCCGTTGATTCCGACAGCAGCGACCTGAAGGCGCCCACTAAGAAGATCGTCGATGACGACAGCACTCAGAACAGTCTCATTTCCGCCTTCTCCGATGTCACCACTCCCAAGGAGGAATCCTTCAAACCCATGGGCTTCACTGGACTCAAACTAGGTGAGGCAAAACTTTTATGCTCTTGACAAGGCTTAAGGACCAAATTTTGACACTCTTTTGACACGGCTAAGGCTTAGGGAAGGAATTTTAATGCTCTTTTGACAAGGCTAAAGCTTAGGGACGAAATTTTGACACTCCTTTGACAAGGCTAAGGCTTAGGGAGGGAAATGTGATGCTCTTGACAAGGCTAAGGCTTACAGACCAAGTTTTGTTGTTTTTTTGACAAGGCTAAGGCTTAGGGACTAAATTTTGATGCTCTTGACAAGGCTAAGGCTTGGGGACCAAATTTTGACGCTCTTTTGACAAGGCTAAGGTTTAGGGAACAAATTTTGACGCTCTCTTGACAAGGCTAAGGCTTAGGGACCAAATTTTGATGCTCTTTTGACAAGGCTAAGGCTTGGGGACCAAATTTTGACACTCTTTTGACAAGGCTAAGGTTTAGGGAACAAATTTTGATGCTCTTGACAAGGCTTAGCTATTAAATCTTGCCAGAAAATATTTGGCAAATGGCGGCCGATCTAATCGTCGCGCTGTCAGCGAAAATATTCGCGAGTCAGCTACCAAGGCTTAAAAACTAACCTAATTTAATGTCGCTGGCAAGGCTTAGGGAATAAATGACGTCAGAATATATTGGCAAAGTAAATTCACCTGTCATATGACAGGCGCTCTAACCATAGAGTTCTCAACAAAATATTCGCGATGCAGCTGGCAAGGCTTAACCGGGCGTACGAACTACCCTAAGTTAACGTCGCTGGCAAGGCTTAGAGAATAAGTCACGGGATCTTTTAAAGGATTAAAGTAGCGTTAATAATGAAGATGTGTTTTTGCAGCCCTGATAAACCAGAATAACAACTCAATCAGCGCCGGTATCAAGAAGAAACGTATGACGTTGGAGGAAGTGTTCAACACGAACGAGGACGACATGGCCGACAACAAGAAGAAGCGGAAGTTGATTCCATTGGACGAACTTCCCGACGAGGAGGAGAGCAAATCCTCCGGAAACATGTCTCATCTGTCGACCGATGAAAAGAGAAAACACATCAAGAATCTAATTGATAAAATTCCAACCGCCAAGGAGGAACTCTTCGCTTATAACGTCGATTGGAACTTGGTCGATTCCGTAAGTAACCAAAGGGATGCGCGCGCACAAAGGCTTAACTGACAAATACGCGTCAACCCACTTCAGAGTGGAAAATATATTGAAATGTTTCGACTCTGAGACGAGTAGTAATGACTATATTGATTGGCCACAAATCCAAGATGGCAGCCAAATGGCGTCATCAAAATCCGAAATGGTGGCCATGACGTCATCTTGGATTTTGATGACGTTATATGGCGGTCATCTTGGATTTTGATGACGTTATATGGCGGCCATCTTGGATTTTGATGACGTTATATGGCGGTCATCTTGGATTTTGATGACGTTATATGGCGGCCATCTTGGATTTTGATGACGTCCTGGGGTGGCCATATGGATTTTTATGTGGTATGGCGGCCATCTTGGATTTGTATAGTCATGACGCGGATTTGTGAGGCGCATTAAGCCTTGGCAGACACATCGGGAATAAGACTCTGGATGGCGGGTGGCTAATTGTTGTTTGTCTGGGGACGTTGCAGGGTCTGATGGAGAGGCGAATTAAGCCTTGGATCAACAAGAAGATCATCGAGTACATTGGGGAGGAAGAGCCGACCTTGGTGGATTTTATATGTTCCAAAGTTTTAGTAGGAAGTTCCGCTCAAAGTATTTTAGAAGACGTCAAAATGGTCAGTAACTATTTCCCCTCCTCTTTTATTAAAAATATACAGGCTCTTTGGAATAATTAAGAATTGTGTTTTAATTAAAACAATGATTAATGATCAATTAGGTTCTGGATGACGAGGCGGAGGTTTTTGTGGTGAAAATGTGGCGTCTGCTAATCTACGAAATAGAAGCTAAGAAACTAGGAATCGTTAAATCTTGATAATTAATTCACCAATCAATCACCACTGACAATTAAGCGACACCACCAACTAACTAACAAACCAACAAACTTCACCACCAAACAACAACTTGTTTTTGTTTTCGTTTTTTTTGTTTTTTACTTTTATTTTGGCAGAAAATGTTGTTTTTCCAAAATTATTTGGCGTCTTTGTAAAATATTATTTTGTGCCAACGCTGACCCCTCCCCTTTCCCCTGCCCCTCCCACCTCTTTCGTCAACCAATAATAAAACGTTTTAAATCAAAACACGACTCGACCATAATTATTTGGCCCAAGTTTTGGGCCTAAACAATCTATTACTTTGAGTACCATTTTAGGCCTAAATATCGTATTAGTTTTGAGCAGAAGTGAGATGAGACTAGAAGTACTGAGCTTACCAAATTCTTCACTCGGCGAAAGTGAATATTCTTGATAACACAAGAACGGTTGGCCCTCTGGTAGCGGTTTCTGAATTTTCCCTCCAAAACGTGAGACGCTCGCGGGCGGCGGTAGACGGGGGCCGAACTAGATTCAAGCAGCACCCGCTTCGTCCGTGTTCGGCCGCTTTAGGTTGAGGGGAAGGGGGTAGGAAATGTTTTTGGAACTCGACAAATTTTTTTCTCAGTAGTGTAGGCGCGATTGAAGCGGCATAAAATCCTCAAATTTGTTCACTAGTGCCAGGATCTACTACCAATGCTAGAGCCCTTCACTTCTAGTCTCATCTCACTTCTGCTTTTGAGTACTATTTTAGACCTAAATAGTCTATTGCTTTGAGTACTATTTTAGACCTAAATAGTCTATTGCTTTGAGTACTATTTTAGGCCTAAATAGCCTGTTACTTTGAGTCTCCAAACGTCTTAGGCCTAACTTTTGGCAGCTGTTTAGGGCCAAAGTGGACTTGGAAGGACTGGTTCCTGTGGTGATTTTTGGGTGACTGATTATAAAAATGCCAAAGGTGAGTTTGTTTTTGCAAAGATGGCTGCGTATTCCATGCCAATACTAGAAAAAAAGCTTTGGGTACCCACCCTGATAACTTTTCGTCCCAACTTTTAATACCCCACTGTTACCCGACAACCACATATGGACAAAGCCTAGTAACCCAAATTTGGATACCCGCTCCGTTGTTTTTACAACCTAAGCCTAATAACCCAAATACCCGTCAAAATTTGGGTACGCGCCCCGATATCCGAAAAATACCTAAGCCTAATTACCCGCGAATGCCCGAAAAATGTTTTGGGTATCCACCCTGATGACTATTACTCCTAACTTTCAATACCCGACTGTTACCCGAAAACCACGTATCGACTAAGCCTAATTAGTACCCGAATACCCGAAAAATTATTTGGGTACCCACTCCAATAACGATGTGTCCCAACTTTTAATACCCGACTGTTACTCGCCCCGAATTTTTCATCTAAGCCTAATAAACCAAATACGCGTCAAAATTTGGGTACCCGCTCCGATATCCGAAAAAAAAACCTCAGTTAATACGTGTTATCGAAGAGAGTTAGGGTTTAAAAATTTTTAACGTAGGACTTAGAGTAATTTTCTATCACTAATTAAACAAACCAACCAAAATTATCGCAACTTTAATATTTTATTATTATAATTTCAACTTGTTTTCTTTACATTTTAATACAAATTTATTTTTAATATATTTTCTCGCAAATTTAATTTTAAAACAAGTTTCGGCACAAAGGACAACTCGAGTTCTGACTCGTATTGAACCACTTGAACTGAAAAAAAAAGAGAACAGAGATGACTCGGAGTTTTGGGGTCCATATTGCCACTTAGAGTAAGAGTATAACGAACTTACGAGACAAGCGGAATGGAACCTTTTCTTGCAAGTCCTGCAAGTCAGTTTGGGCAATTGGCAAGTGGCGCCATGCAAGACGTAGAAACAAATCATGCATTCTTCGATGCCCTCGAAACGTTTGTCAACGTTGCGTTTCCACAGGGATAATCCGTCCAAAATAGAACCATTCTACTCGCCACAAATGACAACCAGTAAGAATTACCACCATCCCTGACATATCCCCGAGTTTTTAAGAAGAAACTTGAGATCCCTGACTTTCTCCACCCATTATTTTCCAAATCCCTGACTATCTTCAGTTTCCGTATGAACCCTGTATTGGCCCCGCCCCTATACAACGCGATTAAGGGAATTCCGCAGCAAAGGCTTAACGTATCCCAGAGGCTTAACCGAGATGCGAAAAGCTAGCTTACCTGATAGGTCAGGAAGGTCCGTACGAACCCTGTCAATGATATAAGCCCCGCCCCCTACATAACGCGAACCCTGTCAATGATATAGGCCCCGCTCCCTACATAACGCGCTTAAGAGAATTCCGCTGCAAAGGCTTAACCGAGCTAGCTTACCTGATAAGTCAGAAAGGTGGTGAGTTGCAGCATCCAATTCCTCCACTGAGTGGAACTGACGCCGATTCTCTGACCAGTTTCGATGGTGACGGGTCCCAGCGGGTGATTGGCGGGCAGTTTGATGACCAGCTCGAAGGTGATGTCTTCCATGGTGTACTTGGCCACAACTTCCCTGGCCATTGGACGAGCCTTGACCACCATATTGGAGAACTTTGTCTCCGTCTCCTGGACCGCTTTGATTTCCTGTTGGCAAATGTATCCGCTGACGTAGTTGCTCGTGAATCTGAAAGACACCAGTCAATGGCCAGTTGTCAATGGCGACCACGCCCCCCTCCCCCCAGAATTAGAACTCCACCTTAAAATACCTGTTAACGAAATCGGAGGAACACTTGTCTTGGTTATGCCACCATTGTCGAACCAAAGCCGGCAACTGTCTCAAGGTGGTCAAGTACACGTGACAGGCGGCTTTTTGCAAGTGCGTGAAATCGGCTTCGACTTCGACCTCCATTTTAAAAGGTTCCGTGAACATGGTCTTGACTTGACTGCCCTTGAGGTTGTCGTGAACCAAAACGGGGTTGTTGGGCATCAATTTGAACAAGTTGGGAAGGAGTTCCTCCAAGAGTTTGGATTTCTGCAGGAAGATGGCGTATTCGGAACGGACTTCCGAACTGGACGAACTGAACAGTTTCAAGAGTTGCATCCAACTCAGAGTGTAAACGTAGGTGAAGGTGAACGAATCGGTGTAAGGTTGAACCAAGCAACAATCGCCCACGCTGAAGTTCGACATTAGGGTCTCGACAATCTGGCTGGTCGTTTCCAGAGTCGATACCAAAGATTTGGGAGGCAAGCTGCGTGCGCGCGCAACATTAACAATTGCGTGTTAATAAAAGTGGTGATTAAATTGCAAGATTTTGCCGAGTAACTAACCGGGATTTCTCTTCGTCTTCAGAGTTATCTTCGCCGATGTTCGTTTCCGGGATTTTGCTCATCAAACTGTTGGGACGAAATTTTTATTCATTAAAGGGACCGTGAAGATGCCATTGGCGCGGGCGGTTAAATATTATTTGAAATACGTCACAAGCTGGTACCACGTGACAACAAAATAGAAAGACTTCTCTGCATAGAGTGGGACTAGTTAACACCTAGTCCTTGTTTTTCGCCAGTTTCCAGCGCCAATTCCCCCCCCCCCCCGGAAGCGGTAGTTTAATTTCGAAATAAAACGAACTAAGCTTCTTTGAACCACGCCTCTACTCGGTCACGTGGTGCTTCTGACGTGATTCAAATAATTTTTACCCACCCGCCGATGCCTTCTTCACAGTCCCTTTAAAATCCCCGCGTGCGCGAAAGCTTAACGCGAAACGTTTCTACAGCGAAGCAGACGACGCGTCATTTTGATTCGTACGATAATAACACCCGTTAAGCCTTGGCACACGCATCGGGAATAAGAAGGTTTAGCCGAGGTTTATCGAATCAAATCTACGCGTACGTGTTTTCAATGTTTCCCCCAATAGAGAAACGATATTTTGTACGATAAAAATCACCCGTTAAGCCTTGGCACACGCATCGGGAATAAGAAGGTTTAGAGAAGCTTTATCCAATCAAAGCTACGCGTGTTTTCGAAGTTTCCAGTATCCCCCGATAGAGTTACGAACTTAACATTATTATAAGGCATATGCGAGTACCTGGTACCCGACAATTACCCGGTCAGGTACCCGGTACCCGACAATTACCCGGTCGGGTACCCGGTACCTGAAACCCGAAAACTTGATTTCTTAATACCCGAAATTATTCGAATATTTAAATTTTCCCGCTCATTACCCTTGACAAGGCTTAGGACCGAATAATGGTAGTTTTGTTAGGCCTAATTATTCGAGTACCCTTTAGAAATCCGGGTACCCGACCCGAAACCCAAAAAATCACAACCCGCAAAGGCTTATTATTATAACTGTAAGTAACACGTCAACATATATAATTACCTGAACAACAAGGAGTGTGAGCCCAAGGTCAAAGGTCGTAGACCCGAAATCAACATCGGGTGCAACTTCCCTAAAAGAAACTCCAAACTCTTGGCCAAATCCGTCTCATTTTGAGTCAAATATTTGGGTAAGATTTCCTTGGAACTCTTCAAGATCAAATCAGCGTCCAAATCGATAAGGGATCGAGTGACGTCATTCAACAATTTCTCCAGCACCAAATGACCCTTGGTCAAGGACTTCGCGGCTTCACCCAACTTAATGAACAAAGGGATGATTTGAGCGTAGATATTCTCCAAATACAGTTCCCGCCATTCCGTTAACAAATTGGGTAACACTTGGTTCAGTTCACCCCCGTGGATCCCGGTTCGATGTCGAGTTAGAACCGTTTCAACCGCGTGCAGGAGTTTGAAGGTCAGGATGGCCGGGATGACGCTGGTTTCCGTTTCAACCAATAAGAATTCGGCGTGCAATTCGTGGCTCCGTTGCATCCAACCAACCAGAGTGCACAAAATGGCGTCCCAAGAGTCTTGCTCTAAAGTTAACGGGTATTTTTTGACCACCGCGATGAAAATTGAGCAAAGTTGAGACACGAAGGTCGTTTTTTGAAAGCTACCGCCGTATTTTGATGACCTGAAATCAAATTGAACAGAGATTGCAGTTAGTCTCGTGCACAAACCGATCTGAGATTAATTTTAATTAATTTCTAGCATAAGTTACCGAATTTCGAGTACATGTTACCGGATTTTTGAGCATAAGTTACCGAATTTCGAGTACACGTTATCGGATTTTTGAGCATAAGTTACCGAATTTCGAGTACACGTTATCGCATATTTGAGTATAAGTTACCGAATTTCGAGTACACGTTACCGGATTTTTGAGCATAAGTTACCGAATTTCGAGTACACGTTATCGGATTTTTGAGCATAAGTTACCGAATTTCGAGTACACGTTATCGGATTTTTGAGCATAAGTTACCGAATTTCGAGTACACGTTATCGCATATTTGAGTATAAGTTACCGAATTTCGAGTACATGTTACCGGATTTTTGAGCATAAGTTACCGAATTTCGAGTACACGTTATCGCATATTTGAGTATAAGTTACCGAATTTCGAGTACACGTTACCGGATTTTTGAGCATAAGTTACCGAATTTCGAGTACACGTTATCGGATTTTTGAGCATAAGTTACCGAATTTCGAGTACACGTTATCGGATTTTTGAGCATAAGTTACCGAATTTCGAGTACACGTTATCGGATTTTTGAGCATAAGTTACCGAATTTCGAGTACACGTTATCGGATTTTTGAGCATAAGTTACCGAATTTCGAGTACACGTTATCGCATATTTGAGTATAAGTTACCGAATTTCGAGTACATGTTACCGGATTTTTGAGCATAAGTTACCGAATTTCGAGTACACGTTATCGCATATTTGAGTATAAGTTACCGAATTTCGAGTACACGTTACCGGATTTTTGAGCATAAGTTACCGAATTTCGAGTACACGTTATCGGATTTTTGAGCATAAGTTACCGAATTTCGAGTACACGTTATCGGATTTTTGAGCATAAGTTACCGAATTTCGAGTACACGTTATCGGATTTTTGAGCATAAGTTACCGAATTTCGAGTACACGTTATCGGATTTTTGAGCATAAGTTACCGAATTTCGAGTACATGTTACCGGATTTTTGAGCATAAGTTACCGAATTTCGAGTACACGTTATCGGATTTTTGAGCATAAGTTACCGAATTTCGAGTACACGTTATCGCATATTTGAGTATAAGTTACCGAATTTCGAGTACACGTTACCGGATTTTTGAGCATAAGTTACCGAATTTCGAGTACACGTTATCGGATTTTTGAGCATAAGTTACCGAATTTCGAGTACACGTTATCGGATTTTTGAGCATAAGTTACCGAATTTCGAGTACACGTTATCGCATATTTGAGTATAAGTTACCGAATTTCGAGTACATGTTACCGGATTTTTGAGCATAAGTTACCGAATTTCGAGTACACGTTATCGCATATTTGAGTATAAGTTACCGAATTTCGAGTACACGTTACCGGATTTTTGAGCATAAGTTACCGAATTTCGAGTACACGTTATCGGATTTTTGAGCATAAGTTACCGAATTTCGAGTACACGTTATCGGATTTTTGAGCATAAGTTACCGAATTTCGAGTACACGTTATCGGATTTTTGAGCATAAGTTACCGAATTTCGAGTACACGTTATCGGATTTTTGAGCATAAGTTACCGAATTTCGAGTACACGTTATCGCATATTTGAGTATAAGTTACCGAATTTCGAGTACATGTTACCGGATTTTTGAGCATAAGTTACCGAATTTCGAGTACACGTTATCGCATATTTGAGTATAAGTTACCGAATTTCGAGTACACGTTACCGGATTTTTGAGCATAAGTTACCGAATTTCGAGTACACGTTATCGGATTTTTGAGCATAAGTTACCGAATTTCGAGTACACGTTATCGGATTTTTGAGCATAAGTTACCGAATTTCGAGTACACGTTATCGGATTTTTGAGCATAAGTTACCGAATTTCGAGTACACGTTATCGGATTTTTGAGCATAAGTTACCGAATTTCGAGTACACGTTATCGCATATTTGAGTATAAGTTACCGAATTTCGAGTACATGTTACCGGATTTTTGAGCATAAGTTACCGAATTTCGAGTACACGTTATCGCATATTTGAGTATAAGTTACCGAATTTCGAGTACACGTTACCGGATTTTTGAGCATAAGTTACCGAATTTCGAGTACACGTTATCGGATTTTTGAGCATAAGTTACCGAATTTCGAGTACACGTTATCGCATATTTGAGTATAAGTTACCGCATTTCGAGCACGCGTTACCGAATTTCGAACATAAGTTACCGCATTTCGAACATAAGTTACCGCATTTCGATCAGAAGTTACCGCATTTCGATCAGAAGTTACCGCATTTCGATCAGAAGTTACCGCATTTCGATCAGAAGTTACCGCATTTCGATCAGAAGTTACCGCATTTCGATCAGAAGTTACCGCATTTCGATCAGAAGTTACCGCATTTCGATCAGAAGTTACCGCATTTCGATCAGAAGTTACCGCATTTCGATCAGAAGTTACCGCATTTCGATCAGAAGTTACCGCATTTCGAGCACGCGTTACCGAATTTCGAGCATAAGTTACCGAATTTCGAGCATAAGTTACCGAATTTCGAGCATATCAATGTAAGCAGGCGGGTCTTACCAATTGGGGTTGAGAATATTGGGATCCATTTTCCAAAGTTCTACGAAATAATTGAGGACGTTTTTGGTGCAATCTTGAATCTCAGCGTTGTTAAAAATCTGCTCGTTGTCCGAGTTGATACAAACCGCTATCGTTCCCAAAATCCAGCAATCGTTGTCTAAGTTTTTACATTTAATGATTAGTTAAGCGTAATTTTGAAGCTGGGGTCAAAGGTGAATATTGTTTTTCTTACCTCCGGACACTTGTTGATCGCTGAGCAACATGTCGGTGACCATTTTGACCAGTGTGACGACGGTGGGCGGGTCAAAGTGGGGCATCAGGCAATAGATGACGTGGGGGACGTTGGTCCCTTTGTCCTTGATCACTCCCCCCAATATTTGCTCGACTTTAATGGATTCCGCAATCCAGGCTCGGACTCGGTCGGGGCCGTCAATTTCCAAGAAGTAACCGTATAAGACCGACAGGATTTCAGCGTCACAATACGAACCATCGTTAGCCCTTTTTCAAAAAAAAAAAAAAAAAAAAAAAACATTTTGGCCTATTTTAAAAATTTCCCGATAATATTTGGCCTATTTTTAAAAATTTCCCAATAATTTTTCACATTTTGTTTGGCCTTATTTTAAAAATTTCCCGATAATTTTTCGCCTATTTTAAAAATTCCCCGACAATTTTTGGCCTACTTTAAAAATTCCCCGACAATTTTTGGCCTACTTTAAAAATTCCCCGACAATTTTTGGCCTACTTTAAAAATTCCCCGACAATTTTTGGCCTACTTTAAAAATTCCCCGACAATTTTTGGCCTACTTTAAAAATTGCCCAACAATGTTTGGCCTATTTTAAAAATTCCCCGACAATTTTTGGCCTACTTTAAAAATTGCCCAACAATGTTTGGCCTATTTTAAAAATTCCCCGACAATGTTTGGCCTATTTTAAAAATTCCCCGACAATTTTTGGCCTACTTTAAAAATTTCCCGATGTTTGGCCTATTTTAAAAATTTCCTGATAATGTTTGGCCTATTTTAAAAATTTCCCGATAATGTTTGGCCTATTTTTAAAAATTCAACGTCTTTCATAAAATTCTAAAATTTCCCAGAGCTATATTGGACCAAATTTAATATAGACCAAAAATTACCTGGAAATTTTTAAAATAGGCCATAAATTATGTTTGACCTATTTTTAAAATTTCCCGATACTTTTTGACCTAGTTTTAAAAATTCCCCGACATTTTTTGGCCTATTTTAAAAATTCCCCGACAATTTTTGACCTATTTTAAAAATTCCCCGACAATTTTTGACCTATTTTAAAAATTCCCCGACAATTTTTGACCTATTTTAAAAATTCTCCGATAGACCAAATTTAATAGAGACCAATAATCATCTCAAAATTTTAAAATAGGCCAAAAATTATTGGTAAACTTTAAAAATAGGCCAAAAATTATGGAAAAAATTGAATAAGGAGCACTAACCGTTTTAGAGTGTCCTCCATGATTGGTATAATTTCAGTTGAATCCAGATTCTTGACGCAAAGGGTCAAAGTTCGTGGTATTTCCCGAAAGACGCGTCTGATGTCGTGTTCCTTGGGAACTCGCGGGTCCAAGTGAACTTTGGTGGCGAAGGCCACGCCCTTGGCCAAACTCGGTATGTGACGCCTCAAGACGCCAACCGCTTCGTTTTCTTCAAACTCAAGTCAATGCTGACGTCATCAACTGCAGCCTCAGAATCCTCAGGCTGCTGCAGTTCAAGGGAATACATTGATTGGAGGATTCTGGAGGTGAAATGAAGCAAAGACCAAAAGGAGGGCAAATCCGACTCCAATGACGTGGAACTGATTTCAATCAGAGGCAAATCCAAGATGGACGACACGCAAAGCGTTCGAGACAGTTGAAGCTGGAAA
Organism: Phalangium opilio; assembly: GCA_019434445.1. NCBI lineage: Eukaryota > Metazoa > Arthropoda > Arachnida > Opiliones > Phalangiidae > Phalangium > Phalangium opilio. The sequence goes on along the minus strand of JAEQBA010001049.1, from coordinate 391,125 downwards.
ATTATTGAAAAATAAATTCAAAAAAAAATAAGATTTTATGGGAAAATCACAAAATGGCGTCTCAATCTGGTGGTAATTAACGCTAATTAATTCTAAGCTAGCAATCTACTACTTAAAAGGGATGTGCAATGCATTTTATAGGACATTCTGCGCAAAAATCAAAGGATTTTGTAGAACACCTTGAATATTATAGGATTTTGTGGAACAGCTTGAATTTTATAGGATTTTGTAGAACACCTCGAAAAGTATAGGACACCTTGAAAAGTATAGGATTTTATAGGACAACTTGTAAATTTATAGGATTTTATAGAACACCTATATAAAATTATAGGAGCCTGTGAATGCGAAGGCATTGGCATGAGGCTCCCTCAATTTTGGGGACTATTCAAAATGTTACTACGTCATCATCTGAATATTTGACTTAATTTATTTCATTATTTGACTTAATTTAATTATTTTGCCCATTCTTGACTCGTATCCTAAGCTGCAATAATGTCAAAAAGCGGCATTCATATTCTTACCTTCGACAAGTATTCGTCTTCGGCGTGGCTCCACATTTCGGCCGTTGGTAAAATGACCTCCAAGGCCAAGGGAATTATTCGCGAGAATCCGAGAGCCACGAACCTTCTACGTCATCATCAGCAGCACCCTCTCTCAGCCCCGACGCGTACGCTTTCAACAACAACTCCACTTTCCCCGATAACTTTTCAATCTCGCTTATTCTGTAAAATGGCAAAATTTTCAATGTGATATCTTATTCCCGATGCGTGGGCCAAGGCTTAACGCGAGATGTAACAAATCTGCATCAAGAAGCCTTTGTGCGACGTCACCCACGCTATTTGTCCATAGAACCATCCAAGTGGTACCAAACATGGCCGGCCACTGCCAAAGTTAAGCCCGTGTGACGTTTCACCTAGGTACTGACGTCACAACTGAGATAGCTCTATTAAGCGTCGTCTGCTTCATGGTAGAGAGAGACGTTTCAATATTTTCGATTCCGAATAAGCAGACGACGCGTCATTTCGATGCAGCAGATTTGTCAGTTAAAGAAAAGATGATCTGGCGTTAAGCCTTGGCCCACGCGTCGAGAATAAGGTTCGACAACGGAAGTTGATTATACTCGTTATATTTCCACTTCTTATTGAGGAGCGTCTGTTTGAGCGTCTGTAGGGCCTCTTGTAGGAAATCCTCGCTTCCCATTGGTCGCAATTCAACCAACTTTTTCGTTCCCAGAACCCAAGTCTCTTCCAAAATGCTCGAAACGGAATCTGACCAGAGATTGGATGAAAATAAACACGCTACTATCCCGGGGCATTTTGAACTTATTGTGACGTCAGTACAAAAAGTACACTTCTTTGAAACTTGCTGGCGCCTTGTAATATGAGAAGCCCTAACCCCTTCCTTTACCAACCGAATAGCGGTCTAGTCCCTTCCAGGGTTGCCACGGAATTTTCGGAACCAAATTCAATTTCTTTTCCAGGTTTTCCTTGACCCATTCCTTTAGTTGTCCCCCATCCAACCATACTAAAACGTGGGGATCGAGTAAACAGGGGCCGAGTAATTAAGCAAAATGTTCGTGAACATACCCCCCCCCCTCCATAGGATTAACATTACACTAAACTTTGTAGGCTCGTAACTCTGGTTCTACCAGAGATAGGGGGATGTCCTTTGACTATGTTATAGTCCTATTTGTCCCCTTTCCAACCTGACTAACAACTTAGGGCTACGACAAACAGGGGCCGAGTAATTAAGCAAAATGTTCGTGAACATACCCCCCCCCCATAGGGTTAACATTACACCCTTAATTTGGAGGCTCGTAACTCTGGTTCTACTAGAGATACGGGGATGTCCTTTGAGTATGTTATAGTCCTATTTGCCCCCCATATACCGATCTATTTTTAACAAGTTAGCTACAATACTAGGAAAACCATCCCCATTTTATGATAGTTTTTAGACCCGAGTTGTGGTTTAACCAACGGGTAGCTTAAAATTCGCGCAAATTTCAAAATTATAGGATTTTTGGCGATTTTATCCAAAATTATAGGATCTTATAGGACAGTTTTAAAAATATAGGAATTATTGGGAGTTCAAGCTTACCGGCGTGTAGATGTTGAGCGCTGATTGTGCAGCTGAGACGAAAGAGGCTGAGGAGGAGGTCTTGGGCGGAGGGCAAATAGCAACATCCTTGGCAATGACCAAAGAGATTCTTGGCCAAATCGCAGACGAGCGCCACAATCTTCCCCTGACTGATTTCCACGCCCCCTTCTTGGTCTTCAGTCCCTCTCTCGATCTGATTGGGTTTGATGGCGGACAGAGACGAAGTGAACAAACTCAGGATTTTGTTGACGTATTCGGGGGCGATGAACGGGTCAAATTGCCGGTCCGTGGCCAAACATATCTTCAAGAGGGTCCAAGCCACGTCGTTCTCCCCACCAGTGCCAGTGCCATCTTGAGGAGATGAGGTCTCCCGAAGCAACTCGTTGGATAATTGCTCGGCAAGACGGACCATGGCTTGACCGACGTACTGACCCCTTAACCAACTGGACAAACGCGTATCGGAGTTCCTCAGTTCGGACGCTTCGCGGATTAGTCGGCACAGGACTAACGTATCGCCTTCCTACAAGTAAAATCGTCATGCAACAATTGCGGATTGGCAAACAAGTAAAACTTTGTCCGCCTCTGGTGATACCCTTTAAAGGCATCGTCGCGGGTGGGTAATACGTCAGAGGTACCACGTGACTGAAGAAAGACGTGGTTCAAGAAGAACTACACCACTACGGGGAATTGCCGAGCCTACAACATCGCGAAAAACAAGGACTACAAGTGCCCAGTCCCACTGAATACGTAGGAGTCTTTGGATCTTGGCGTCACGTAGGGCCTGTGACGTATTTCTAATCATTTTTCCCCACCCACCCGCCGCTGCCTTCACTACAGACCCTTTTCGTATAAAACAAAGAAAGGAACAAAGGTGTTTACTTACTTGGCATAAACTGTTCAACGTTTCAACTGCAATTTCCACTGAAGTGCAAGACAGCGCGGCGGACATCATGGACACGACGCATTTCAAACGTTCAGCATCTTCCGCACTGGAGCCGCAATTCAACTTCATCATGGGCCATAATAGCTCCTTAACAAAAGTCACAGCACTCTGTCCCGTTTCCAGAACAGAAACTTTGTCCTGCACTCCCGTTTCGTGGACCGACACCTTGTCCTGTCCCGTTTCGAGGCCAGAAACCTTGTCCTGTCCCGTTTCGAGAACCGAAACCTTGTCCCGTCCCGTTTCGAGGCCAGAAACTTTGTCCCGTCCCGTTTCGTGGACCGAAACCTTGTCCTGTCCCGTTTCGAGAACCGAAACCTTGTCCTGTCCCGTTTCGTGGACCGAAACCTTGTCCTGTCCCGTTTCGACCCCAGAAACCTTGTCCTGTCCCGTTTCGAGAACCGAAACTTTGTCCCGTCCCGTTTCGTGGACCGAAACCTTGTCCTGTCCCGTCTCGAGGCCAGAAACTTTGTCCTGTCCCGTTTCGAGCCCAGAGCCTTTACCACTGTCCTTGAGGAGGGACAGGGACAGGAACAATGTCCCAGACGGAATAGACCGCACAATTTGAGTGTAAAGTTTCAACAAAGGCAAAGACGAACTATTTTCTTTAAGTTGAACAGCAACTTTTTGGCAAAAGGCCTCTGTTTGTCGGGCTAAGGGGCCGTCTTTTAAACTCCGCCTTTTTTGATTAACCACGCCCCCTTTAGTCTTATCACGTTCCTGATTGGCCGATTGAAATCGAACGCCCTTTTTACCGGCAACGTTATCATTAAGGCCGTAATGCAAATGATGGAAGTATTTCGATAAACGGAGACACAAAAGGTCAAGACCATTTTGGTCTTCTCGGAGACGTTGGGACAAAATGGGGGTTATCCAATCAAAGTAAAGAACCAAGGCTTCGTTCGCGACCGAGTATTTGTCGTCATCGTCGCCTCGCGTCGAAGGAGAACGAGTTTGTTCCTCGAGGTAACGCAGGAAAGACCCCAAGTGATCGAATAACGAGGAATAGTAAGTTTCGGTCACGTGACTTTGGTCGCAAATTACGTCCAAGACGAGAGGAACCAACTTAAATAGACCAAATTGCGTCATGAATGAATAATCTAGGCTTTGTCTAAGCCTATGGCTTGTTTACAGGTGGGTCCCTTTACATTGCATAGAGGGGTGGTGGCTAGCCCCTATGCCACAGCTAACTTACAGCACCCTACACTAACTATTACCGTTAACCTCAGCAAGTTTTGATGGAAAGGAGAAACCGGGTTAGACCGCGGAGGAAAACTCCTTTTAACAAGTGGGGAGAGAACTTGCAAACTCTACGCAGAAGGATTTGTTCCCAGATTTTCACCCGGTGCCACAGTCCGGGATCCCACCCGGGATCCTCTTGCTGCGAGGCGAAAGCGCTAACCGCTACGCTAGCCTAAGCTAGAGCCCTTGTCGAATTATAAGCCTAAGACGAGTTGTGTGCCAGTATACCCTTAAGTTCGAGTACTCTGTTCTAGTATAAAGCCGAGTACTCCACTAGATACTCGGTTTGATCATCAAGTCGAGTACTCGTTAAGTTTGGGTACTCTGTTTGATTTTCAAGCCGAGTACTCGTTAAATTTGAGTACTCTGTTTGATCATCAAGCCGAGCACTCGTTAAGTTCGAGTACTCTGTTTGATAATCAAGCCGAGTACTCGTTAAATTTGAGTACTGTTTGATAATCAAGCCGAGTACTGGATTCGATACTGTTTGATCATCAAGCCCAGTACTCGTTAAGTTTGAGTACTCAACTTGATACTCTGTTCGATAAGTCTACTCGATACTCTGTTCGAGTATCAAGCCGAGGCCTCCACTCAATACTCGAAAAGATCATATTGAAATACTCGGAAAAGGTTGTAGTAGCTTTTCAATTTCTTAAATACTCGCATTCAAGGCTTATAACTTTAGCAGACGATGTGCTCACGAGCAATCATTATAAAATTAACCTCGTTATGTTAAGAGTATTGAGCCTAGTATTCGACTCGACTCGATGATAACAACATTTTGAAATACTAGTATCTTCTTTACTCAAAGCAGGGAAAGAAACTTTCATCACGTGACTGATGTCGTCTATAACTAAGCCCCACCCAAATCTTACCCAGAGCTTAGACTGGGTATTCGCGATGCATAATTAAAGGGACTTGGCAATTCGGGCTTAACTCCGCCCTCAGCGCCATTATGCTATGTTTTTATACAGAATGAAAGCTATATAAGCCCCTCCTCCTAGTATGTTTTTTATACCATTCTAAATGGACTACCTCTATAATGCAATTAACATTAGAAGGGCATAATTACTTACTTCGTTGGTGATTAAGTGAGTTCGACATGCTCGTGTATCGTCGTCTGCCGGAGATTGCGATTGGACGTTTAAGCAAAATCTGATGCATTCTAAATAGGCTTTGACGATGGCGTTGACTTCGCTGGGACTCAATCTCACCATCTCTAATTTCAACCTAGAAATTATATTAACAGAATTATTCCCAATGCACGTGCCAAGGCTTAACGCGGGAGATAATTTTGATACATGATTCCGCGTCGTCTGCTTCAATATTTAATTTTCTACAGTGGAAGCAGACGACGCGTCATTTAGAAATAGGGAGTTAAGCCTCGGCACAATTATCGGGAATAAGAACATGGATTGCTAATACGTGTGCCAAGGCTTAACGCGACATCATTTTTAACTGACAAATCAGTGGCTCATAATTATTCTGCGTCCTCAGCTTTAATACTTTCTACAGTGAAGCAGACGACGCTTTATTTAGTAGTAGGGAGTTAAGCCTGGCCACAATTATCGGGAATAATATCGTGGATTGCCAAGGCTTAACGCGACATAATCTTTAGCTGATAAATCTGTCACTCAAAATGATTTTGCGTCGTCCACTTCAATCCTTTCTACAGTGAAGCAGACGGCGCGTCATTTAGAAATAGGGCGTTAAGCCTTGGCAAAATTATCGGGAATAAGAATGTGGATTGCTAATGCGGGTGCCAAGGCTTAACACGAGATCATTTCTAGCTGATAAATCTGTCACTCCAAGTGATTCCGCGACGTCCTCTGCTTAAATATTTTCTACAGTGAAGCTGACGACGCTAATAATGCGTTAAGCCTTGGCACACGTATCGAGAATAATATTGTGGATTGGTTTTCTTACGCTTCTCTTAAACTTCCGAAGAAATCTTGATAAAATTGTATTTTTGGTTGGAGGGCGGAATCGGGGAATTTGCTGAGAAAGGGGAGGAGATTGGGGAAGAGGCTGGCAGCATTGCCTTTCCCGCCTTCCTTTAAGACGGCAAATAGTTTAGGCAAAATGACGCTCCCAACATTGACGTATTGACTGTAATCCTGATAACAAAAAAAGGCATAGCCAAAGTCAGAACATCATGTCATGATACTACAAGAAGTGGGCGGGGACTCCAGGAAGCAGACAACAATAATATCTTGGAATACCATAATGTGGGAGAAATATGTAGTCTGATATCACGTGACCCACCCAGCAGCAGACGACAGGTAATATAACGTGTCACGTGATCCACTCACAGCAGACGACAGATAATATAACGTGTCACGTGATCAACCCCACAGCAGACGACAGTTAACAGATATCACTTGATCCACCCACTTATAGCAGACGACAGTTTTCACCCACAATTGCAGCCCCTCTATGGGCGTCTTACCTGTAAGGTGAGCATAATCCTGAGGGAGGTCTCCCAAATGGTGGCCACGACTAAAGGATTTTCTTCGTCCAAACATCCCAGAGTCAAGGGACACAATTTGGCCGCGTTCTCCTCAATCAAAGTTGGCACGAACTCGCAAAGAGCTTGAGCCGCCGAATACCAACCCCGTTTAATCTGACACATTTAAATTAATTCGTATTTAGATTTAACCTTAACGTTCGCCGCCATTTTGAGGGAATAGAGCCATCTCAGAAAGAAGCCTTAGTGTGACGTCACCCAGGTTATTTGCCAAGGCATAGAACCATCCAAAGAGGTACCAAACATGGCCGCCACCCCCACCCCACTGCGAAAGCTAAGCCTTTGACGTTTTACCAAGGCACTGACGTCACAACTAAGAGAGATAGCTCTATTGTTTCATTGCGTACTTCAGGGTCTTTGTGATTGGCGTATTTCCAATATTTGGCATTGCTCAGGAGTTTCCTAAAGACGTCTGCTGTCGTTGGCTTAATTGGTTTGTTGGCCATGTGCAGAAACAGGCGCAGTCCGTTCAAACATGACGCGACCAGACGCGAGTATTGGCTCTCACGCTCGTCGCGACTATAAACTCTAATTATTGAACACAAGTATGGTGGTTAGGTTACTGGGACGTTAACCTTAATCCATCTTATTCCCGATGCATTTGCCAAGGCTTAACTTCACTTCAAAGGGATCTTGCGCTACGCCTCGGCATACGGGTCGATCGCGAATAAGATGGACTAACTACCGTATTCCCGATGCGTGTGCCGAGGCTTAACGTCAGATAATTTTTAAGTGAAAAATCCGGGTCAAAATGAAGGGTCGTCTGCTTCAGAGTCGAAACCTTTCAATATTTTTGGTGACTCTGAAGCAGACGACGCGCCATTTTGACCCGGATTCTACACTCAAAAATGATCTCGCATTAAGCCTTGGCAGTCACACGCATCGGGAATAAGTTGGACTAACTGTCTTATTCCCGATATATGTACCGAGGCTTAACGCGAGATCATTTCTAATTGACAAGTCCGGGTCAAAATAACGCATCGTCTGCTTCAGAATCAACAAGTTTTAATATTTTTCCGACTCTGAAGCAGACGACGCGTCATTTTGACCCGGAGTTTAGAATTCAAAATGATTCGGCGTTAAGCCTTGGCGTCTGCTTCACAATCGGCTCGTTTCAAGATTTTTCCGGCTTTGAAGCAGACGACGCGTCATTTCGACACGGAGTTTTCTTTAAAAAATGATTCGGCGTTAAGCCTCGGCAAACGCATGGGGAATAAATTTACTTGGGGTCGCTGATGGTGTCTATGGTTTGCGCGAACAAGGAGTCCTCTATATAATTAAATACGTCGTCTTGACAAAACTCGAGGGCCTCTCCCTGTTTAGCGGTGGAGGGGAAGGCAATCTGGAAGGCCTGATTGGCTGCGCAGGCGGAAGGGGCGTAAGGGTCGTTCATGCCCACCAACCACACCCCCATCAGGTTCTTCAGGTAAGGCGCCAAGTTCTTCTTCACTTTCGACACCAAACTCTTGTGCGCCAAATGAACCGCTTCGCGCACCTTCCGGTCCTGATCCTAATTAAAATTAAAATTAACTTAAAATATAGCCCACGCGCAACACGACTCAAGCAGCTGCTGCGTGATCGAGTCGGCTATTAAATTGAACTGTTAAACCATAGCTAACTCGATCACGCGCTACACGACGCAAGCTGCTCTAAAGCGCGAGTAGCTTGCGTGATCAAGTGGGCTATACTTAAACCAGCTATTAAATCGAACTATTAAACCACAGCCAACTCGATCAAACAGCAGCTTGACTCGTGTTGTGCGTGATCGAGTGGGCTATACTTAAACTCGGTATTAAATTGAACTATTAAACCATAGCCCACTCGATCACGACGGAACCTGATCGCGTCGTGTTGCGCGTGATCGAGTGGGCTATGCTTAAACTCGCTATTAAATTGAACTATTAAATCATAGCCCACTCGATTACGCGCAACACGGGTCAAGCAGCTGCTGCGTGATCGAGTTGGCTACAGCGCGAGCAGCTTGCGTGATCGAGTGGGCTTAAGCTGCTGCGTGATCGAGTGGGCTTAAGCTGCTGCGTAATCGAGTGGGCTTAAGCTGCTGCGTGATCGAGTGGGCTTAAGCTGCTGCGTGATCGAGTGGGCTTAAGCTGCTGCGTGATCGAGTGGGCTATGCTTAAACTCGCTACTAAATTGAACTATTAAATCATAGCCCACTCGATTACGCGCAACACGACGCAAGCTGCTCTATAGCGCGAGTGGCTTGAGTGATTGAGTGAGCTATGCTTAAACTCGGTATTAAATTGAACTAATTTACAATGGCCAGCTTGCTGTAGATTCTGGGCCAATAAGGTAGGACTCTTTTGACGACGTCATCGTCTTTCTCGCGGCACAGCGCGCCGAATTCTTGCAGGGCTTTGACTTTAGTGACTGTATCTCTTTTGCTGACTTTCCTCAAGACCAATCTAAAGTCGCTATCCACTGAAATATCGGTTCTTTCTTCTAGGGCGTCTTTATTGGCTGCCGCTAGAGGTGTGGAAAATCCCGGTAAATCCACCGGAAGTGTCCCAAAACCGAGAAAAGTGTTGACCCCCGTCGACGAAAGGAGTTCCGCTGTTCTGCCGCTACTTGATGGCTAAATAATCCATTAAAACTTGATCTTTTTCAATTTAGGCTCAATTCCGGTTAAATTTAACGTACCTTCGTGTTCCCTTTAGTTCGCTGTGGCTTATTTTTACCCATAATTAAATTTAATTCGATTTAAAAACTAAATTAAACTGTTTCGTTTCGATTACGTCACTCGTAGACTGATAATCTGCCACCTGTGTTACTGTGTAGCGTGTGCTTGTGAGCTTATCTAGGACTCTAGGTGAAGCAGACGATCGGTAGCAGCCAATGAAATGGCTATCAAGTGAGATTAGGTAGCAGACGTTTTCTATTGGCCCATTTGCAGGGTCATCTGCCACCAAAGAGGGTATATAAGAACGGGAGTTGAAGCTAGTAGGTTTTGGGAGGTATTTTGGTGTTTGGGAGTTCAGTCTGGTTTTCTTTTGACTTTATTTGTTATATTTGCTATTTAACATCCGTTTCATTACATTTTAATTAATAAAATGGCATAGAAAGATGTGTGCGCACACCGGAAGCTTAGAAATTAACTTTCAAAATCAGAAAAAATATCTATTTCGACTCCCATTGTTAATACTCTCTTTACCAAGGAGTATTATTATTGGATATGATTTTAAGTTTAGTTCGAATGCAATGTAAAATGTCAATAATAGAATTTTATTTGAAGTCTTTTCGATTTTCCCCCGGTAGCCAACGGTGTATTTTAACTCCTTAATTATGCAAATTTTACAATAGGCTAATTATTGTACTCTGTTTATGTAATTGAGTTCAGTTCAGTTCACCCCCAATTCGACCCACCTACTATGGCTATGAGTAATTTTTTCCAGGAAACCCCTGGGAGTGGGAAAGTTGACTTTTCTGCTTAGCAGCACTATTGTCGCCAATCGCCATTGGCGGGATTCAGGACTCAGCTGGTGCTGGACGCGAGAGTTATTGCTAAAGTTATGATCATTAAAGTTAATTTTAAGCTTCCCGTAATTAAAATAAGTGTAATTTAATAATTAAGCGTCGCGTGAACGGTGATAATTAAGTGGAATGAGCATTAGTTACCATTAAATTAGTAGCAAATGAATGTCAAATCGATTCGCGACGCTAAGCCTCGGTTCGCGAATAAAGAAGAAAGGACTAAAGGAGGAAGAAATCTCACTTTTCTCAAGGATTTCCGTGTTTAATTTTAATTCTAAATTAGTTTTAATTGGTGAAATGACTATCTGATTAAGTGAAGAAGAAATTAAACGTATTAATTAACCAAGTTTTAATTGGTTATTGCCAAAAATAAGTGGATTACTTCGTGTGTGATTGTGATATTGCGTGTTTTATCGGGAGTTATGTCTATAAGGTGCGGTAACTTTTATTTTGCTGTTGTCTTGGGATGTTTTCAAATTCAATCATGGATTGTCATTTCAGCAGAAACTATTGGTAAGTCACTAACTTGTTTTTAAACCTATTTGAATGTCCGTGGGAACAGGAGTGGGTTGGGTTTGTTTTTCTCGCGCTTTCTATCGCTTCGTACGTTCGCGTATTCGGTCTTTACCTACACGTCTTAGTATCCGACTTCCAAATGGACAACCCACTGACTCTGACTATGAAATGGCCCAATGCCTTAACGAAACTTTAGTCAAAAACTTTAATGGCAATCGGGTTGATGTAACTGAGACCACTCCCGTTCCCAAAGCACCTGCAATGGAAGAGTATTACCCCTCCTATCTTGAAATTAAGACTACGCTAAAATCATTAGATATCAAAAGCGCATCAGGTCCAGATGGCATTCCAAACCGCTTACTTAAAAACTGTAGCTCCTCTTTAGCTTTACCGCTACTTAAATTATTTACACTATCGCTAAGGGAACGATCGGTCCCCAGTGAATGGAAACTGGCACATGTTACTCCAATTTATAAGGGTAAAGGTGCTAAGTCTGATCCCAAGAATTTTAGGCCCATCAGCTTGACCTGCACGGTTTGCAAGGTTCTTGAAAAATGTCTTCGAACAGCTATCACTCACCATGTCACCCCATATCTTAGTTCCTATCAACACGGTTTTTTACATAGTCGATCTGTGGAAACTAACCTTTTGTCGGCCTTCCATACGTGGACCCATGCCCTCGATTCCGGTAAGAGAGTTGATATTATTTATCTCGACATAGCTAAGGCTTTTGACTCGGTTCCCCATTCTCGCCTCCTCACCAAGCTAAATAATTACGGTCTTTCACAATCAGTGCTTGGCTGGGTTGCCAGTTATCTGACGCAACGAACCCAGGCTGTCAGGGTTGGTCACGCATTAAGCGACTTTCTCCCAGTTTTAAGTGGGGTGCCTCAAGGAAGTGTTCTAGGTCCCTTGTTGTTTATTTTATATATCAATGACCTACCCCAGTTCTTATCTTCCCATCCACGCTTATACGCGGATGATTTAAAAATTTTCCGTGTAATCACCTCTTATGATGATGTAGCTATCCTACAGCGAGACCTTAAAACCCTTGAATCCTGGGCCAGTGTTAATGGTTTGATTTTTAATAGCGAAAAATCTCTTGTCCTGACTTTACAACGCCGTCCGATCGACACTCGGACTCCATCTCCATATCACCTTAATGGTCTTAACATTCGACGGGTTAATGAATGTCGGGATTTAGGCCTGATCGTGACTCATAACTTATCCTCTAAGGCACATGTTAAGCGGTCTTGCAAGCGCGCCAATGGTCTCATCTCCGTGATTAAGGCGAACTTCCCGGGCATCTCTCACTCCTTATTAACGCGCCTGTTCCAATGTTATGTCCGTCCTGTCTTGGAATTTGGAACTCAGCTTTGGAGTCCACACACACTTGGGGATATTGACATGATTGAGAATGTTCTAGGCCGTGCAAGTCGAATCCCTCCCTCACTACGAAACAAACCCCGCGATACCCGGTTATCCACCCTAGGCTGGAAGCCTCTCTCCCTTCGTCGTACCTATCTGGACCTTATTAGCGTTTTCAAAATCTTAAGTCAGCCCAATCAATCCTACTTTACCTGGCACGATAATTGCAAGGGCACAAGGGGCCACAGTCGTCGACTTTTTTCCCACCCATCTCGTACCAATATACTGCGAGATTCCTTTTTTCGCAGGACCATTAAATTGTGGAATGCTCTACCCGAGGACGTGGTCTCAGTCACGTCAGTCCCAGAATTTAAACATAAACTAAAACTGTACCTTAACCTGTAAATTTGCATTTCTATTTTGTATTTTTGTATATTTCTGTATATTTTCTTTTTTTTTTTTTTTTTTTCCCTATGGAGCTGTATGACCTTCTGATAGGGTTCTAGCTCGTCAAATAAATGGAGCAAAAAAGTTGGGTTGCATTGGTTTAATGACGTCTGCTAAATCGAACCTATTACCCTAAACGGGATTGGAAGGGGTAAGAATTCTCACGGGCTGAGACGCCTGAGAGAGGTAAGGGTAAGGTAGGGCATAGTCCACTCGATCACGCACGTAATGTAAGTGGTTCGATTTAGCAGACGCCATGCACTAAACCAATCATTTATCAACCCTATTTAATACTAATTATATTATAATACCAATTCCTTTTATATTTGGGGAAAGGTCGTTATTTTTAAGCTATAATCTGTTATGTTAACCAATTAACTTAGTAATTAGTTATTACTAGTTTAAAAATAGCCTTTACTCAGGAGCCAGTCTTTTAGTTCACCAACAACCTGGCAACACTGAAGGGGGAGGGGTTGGGACGAAAACAGTACATCCTTTAGTCAAAAATTGAAATTAAAATTAAAATAATTTCCGCAGAATATTTAGAATTTAAATATGAAGGATGTAATGGAGTAGTGGCACTCCATGTTAATTTCTCATAGAGCGTAACGAAGCCAAAGGCAGGGAGGTGCTGCCATTACTCTATAACGGGTCACGGGTGGCTCCCCCCACCCTTGGAATGAGACACCACCAAAATACACAGGCATTACTATTATTATTATTCAAATTCAAAATGATCTTTGCTTTGTATAGACTAATGGCACCCCATGTTATTTCCCCGTATAGCTTAATACAGTCGAAGGCAGAGGGATGTCATTACTCTATTATTTCCTGCATTTTGACACCACTGCATTGTTTTTATGCCAAAAAAATAGAAAGGATTCAAAAATTCCCATTGAAAACGGACTACACGGAAAGGGAGGGGTGAGGGGTGGTAGGGCAAAGTCGGGGGTCGCGATTGTCACCATTCATTAGAGTGTTTAAAGGGGTGACGCCTTAGTTTAATCACGGAGCGTTGTCTACTCGGTTTCGATTTCAAATGAGCGTTGGCTGGTCATTATTTTCAGAGGTCATCTGTGAAAAACTCCAATCGTAGATTATAAAGAGTGTCCATTAAAATTCGGTCATATAAGTCCGATTCAGGGTTCGTAAGGAACCTGCTGGAAAAGTCAGGGATTTGGATAATAATCAGGGATTTAAAGTTTCTTCCTAATAAACGGTCAGGGAAAGGTCAGGGATTTAAAGTTTGGTATATTAGACCATGATTGCTTCAAGCAATGCTAAATATGGACTGCAGGTGTCATCATGATGAAGTGCAGGGCTCTGCGGGTAAACAAGTACTTAAAATGGTCCCAGGGATATTGGTACCTGCAAAATTTCCTCAGGGATAAGCTGCGTGGAAAGTCAGGGGATTTTTCAGTAGAAAAATTTCGTCCGAACCAAGAAGTGATATTTATAGTTTATTAGGGAGAAGGTATAAATTGGCCTCCACATTTATAATCTAGCTCATTATCTCCTGCAGTCCAAACAAACGTAGCCTGTCCGCACTCCGGAGTTAATCCCGGCCTCTAAACATAGATAATAAACACAAGGATCGGAAGGTATGCCTTCCGTAGTGTATCTCTCTTTGCCGCGCTTGTGCGGGGGGGGGGGGTTACGCACGCCAAACTTCTGCAGTTGACTTCCGCTTATGCGCAGACGAGGTCTGCCCGCTCGTTTTTCGCGCCGCCCCGTGGCACCCGTGTGACCCCTAAATCTAAACCGAGGCTTAAAATGTTTTACAATAATTATTGAAAATTAACCTGACCTTTAAGGGCTATCCTTCTTTTGTTTCTAGTAAGTAGTTTATAGTCAGTTAAAGCCATAGTGCCAAGATACGCTCATATGATACTATAGAGCTATTTCAGAGGGGGTAATGGCTACGTCACCAATGCTATTTGCCCATAGAGAAAACCCTCACAAAATGGCCGCCCTACACTCAAAGGCAAGGCCAATTTTTGTAGCAGACGAAATTTTTCCCCCACTGAAATAGCTCTATAAGATGATAACCGATAGGCCTAAAATGCACGTGGGGAAATTTGTTTTTCCACACGTGCATTATTTATCCATGATTCTACGCTGTACGCATGCGCTGGTTTCCGGAAGTAGAACCTACCCAGTTTGTACAAAGCGCGGCAAGCTCTGCCCCGACCTTCCGATCCTTGTGTTTATTATCTATGCTCTAAATTACAACCAGACCAGCATCTCATTGGTTCTTGAAAACTCGTGCACGTCAGCGTGGCGACGCCAATGAGTACGAAAATTCAATCTTATCATAGAGACTATAAACCCAAAGGAGTGGCAGGAATGCCAAAACTTGTTGCTCTTTTTCCTGGTACAGGGCGACTTCCGCTAAGCAAAATTAAACGGGCCGGAAGCTCTCATGTACCAATTTAGGAGCAACATCATTATTTGCGCTTGTAGAGCGGGGGACCTGCCACTCCTTGGGGTTTATAGTCTCTATGATCTTATTTGTCCGGTAGCCCGGCCCCCCTCCTTTTACGTCCCCCCCCCCTTGTATTGTTGAAAGGGGGACTGCATGGGACTATGGCGCCCGGCGAATACTTAGAATAAACCATAGATATCACTTCTTGTTTTCCGAACCCTGAAGTTACATTCTCGGCTGTACCCTTTTCCCATCATATCCATCGATTCTGGGAACGCCCCCTTGGTATTTTGTCGACAAATTAGGGCATTTATTAGCGCCAATTTAAGTCCTGAAATAGTTTAGGGAAAGAAATCAATTAGCACAATTAGTCACTCTCTTGACTAATAAGTGTAGCTAGATAGAGATCTTTTCGTATCACCTAGCTAGCTCTTCCTCTCCCTCCCGCATTCTGCCTCGTGGTGACTACCGAAGCAGTGGTGGTGGTCACGCTTCGACATTTAGGCTATAATCTTGCTCTGCTGGGAAAGAAAGTGTGTGTGTTGAATGGTTAATCAAGGATGGGAAATTCTCGACGCCGCCAAATGCTTGTGTATCTTCCTCTCTCTCTCTCGCTCGCTAATTTGCCCTTCAAAATATCCATTAACCAATCGCAAGTCCACGTGCAACGCTGCCAAGGTCAAACAATTATTTTGCGCCTGCGTCCACTTATGTGAAGTGGTGACTGGGGGCGTGGTTGATTGTTTAGTTTGGGTTCGATGGTAGAGTCCGTTTATTTGAGTCTCCGTATTCGGTATTGCGCCGCTTCAGTAGCCAAGGGTTGCCACGGGTCAGGGAAAATCTGTAAAGGTCAGGGAGTTTCAAAATTGTCCAAAAAGATCAGGGAAAAGTCAGAGAGTTTAAGCATTGAGCTGCTGGTGACGTTTCAATGGTCGTTTCAGCGAGATCATGTTTGACCTGACACTGAAATCGTTTACTCACTTCAGAAATTATTATATTTAAAACAATAGCAATTAGGGCGGCCAAGGTCAGGGAAAATTGTACGAAATCTGAAAATTTCGTGGCAATCGAAGGCAAACCTTACCTCTAGAGGTCCCTTCCTTTAATGACAACTTGTATTCTGTTGATTGGTAAGCCCTAATTTCGTTAGGGTATCGTGTGGACTTTAAAATGAGGTGGGGGAGGGGTAGGCGATTATGGCGTTGTTGAGTCGCGCTTGGTCGCTCATTCGTTAAAAGACACTGGTTGTCGTCATGTCGCGCGTCATTTCAGATCAAAACTGAATTTGCATCATTGCCAAGATCGCCCGCCCCCCTTCAAGCTTCCATGCCTTCTCTACACCGCGTTTACTTTCCCTAAATCACTTTGTTATTCAACTGCTTAATTACTCTTCCGATTTTCTGCTCCAGTCTGTTAGATTTTCTCTTCCCTCAAATTTTATTCAAACGCAAAAATTAAACCCGTGCACTAGGCCTAAATATTACCAGGGATAGATTTAATTTTAGAAGTAGGAATGGAGAACAGATCTAGTAACGTGGGCGCGCGCGTCAAAGTCCCGGACCCCCTTCCCCGGGACGGAGAGGGGTGGGGTATGAAAGAAGGGGCGGGAGGGGGGTCATAGCGACAGAGGTAAAAAGGAATTGCGTCACTATTTTTCGCCACCGTCCCCGTCAGCAACGTCATCAAAACGTAGCTGTTTAAGTGATAGCCAATAAGATAATTTAAACTTTTCGTTACGTGTTGGAAGGAGGGAGGGAGGGGCTCTATACTGGGCAGTGTTCTATGAGTCGGATTAACTGAAGTAAATACTAACCGTTCCGTTCTCCATTCTCCATTCCTACTTCGAAAATTACATCTATCCCTGGTTAAAGTATGAATTCTTATTCTCCCAAAGCAAAGGTATATAGATATAAAAACAACAAACTTGCTGGTGCCGTGCAATATATGAGAAGCCCCTCCGCTCCTTTATCCCAGCCAGGATAGTGTCGAGCCCCTTCCCGGGTGACCGTGGCACAGGGAACAAACAAGCCGTGAATAGGCTCATAAAGTATTTCTCAGATGCTAGCTCTTGAAACCAAAAATGATTGTTTGGATCGCCAGCACGCATCGTGTACTACTTTCTATAAACCTATGCGAGGTCAAGAAGCAGCTCCTCCCTGATTGGTTAGTTCCTGTAGGCGCTTGGTTAATTCAGAGAAGGGTAGTTTGCTTATTTCAGTTTACATGTTATCTACAGCCAAAGACAGGAAATTGTTAAAGAAGTGTACTTTTGTTTTTATGTCTATACATTTTGCCCAATGTGGGAGCGCTTCACGAGGACCCATTGCAATTCGCTACTAATCTTTCTTACTCAAGTCAAGCTATCAAAGCTTCGGAAACCTTTATTGGTCAAAATGTCCAGTGACCCCCTTAGTTTTTAAAAAAAACACCGTGGGGCATTATAAAATTTTATCGGGCAATGTCCAGTGTCGTGTGCTTATTTCCGGCACTGGCCAGGACCCATTAGAGTTCGCCACTAGTCTTTAATTCCCCTATAATGTCTGATAATAAGTGGAGCCATCTTCCGAGGTAACTCAGGGTTCGTACGGAACCTGGATAACCTGGAAAACCCTGATAAGTCAGGGATATGGAAAATAGGGGAAAAGGTCAGGGATTTGAAAATATTTCCTGAAATTTGTCAGGGATTTCGTTTGGTAACATCAAACCGTGATTGCTTCAAGCAATGCTAAATATGGGCTGCAGGTGCAATTATGAAGTGGGCTCTACGGATACGTAGTTAAAATGGTCCCAGGGATATTGGTACTGGCAAAATTGCGTCAGGGATTTTTGATGTAAAAATTTCGTACGAACCCTGACTGGTGTGATCTTGAAGTGGTCCCTACCGGTGAACACGTTCTTAAAATGGTCCCTACCGGTGAACACGTTCTTAAAATGGTCCCAGGGATATTGGTGGCAATATTGCGTCAGGGACAAGCTGGGAATGTCAGGGATTTTCAATATCAAAATTTCCCTGCTAATGAGCTCTTTCCGTGGTGTTTATGATTGTAGTGCCTCCGAAACTGAACCCTCTGAGTTTCCCTTCGTCGCACACGGCGGGTATGACGGCGCGTGTGTCGTGCACGGCCTACGAGGGTGTTCCCCCCATCGTGTTCCGGTGGTTGAAGGACAATGTGGAGATCTCGCCCGATCTAACGGCGACCTCCAAGCAACTGGACGACTTCACCTCCTCCCTCATTCTGGGTCCCCTGCAAGAGGAACACGTCGGCAACTACACTTGCATCGCGAGCAATAAAGGCGGCACTGACGCCTCCACGGCCACCCTCTTCGTCAAAGGTAAGACTCACACCACACCACACCACCTCCCTTGCAATTATTGCCCACCAACAACTACGTCCAGTAATTCTCTAGAGTTCAGTTTAATTCAATTGAATGGTACGTTTGGACAGAGACCCGCACGGGCCAGGTTTTTCAGGCCCCATCCGAAACTCTCCCGGGTCCCAGTATATAGTTGGTTTTTCTGGCCCGGCCCGGCCCGTTACACGCATTAACCAAGCCCGGGCCGATCCTACACATTGCATGATTTGAACAGGCCCGGCCCGTTACACGAAGTGCACTTGTAATTTTTATATTTTTTACATAAGATCAATGAATTGAACTCGTATTTGCTTTATCGTCGAGTATTATTCATTCCTTTTGATAATTGTTCTCTAATTGTGTTCTTGCGTAGTTCCTCCCAGTTGGGTGATTGAGCCGAGCGATTTGTCCGTAGATCTGGGGGACGATGTCCATTTGCCTTGTCTGACATCGGGATCTCCCAAACCACAAGTCACCTGGACCAAAAACGGTAAGTCCAACCTCTCTTTATTAACCAACGATTCTTCTACAAAGTTTTCCCTAAAACTGTCCAAGTCTTTGGCCCCGTCTTCATTTACATTGACATCTCAAACGTCAACAATAGCTATGTTTAATCTGATTTTAAGTATAACGTTTCTTAAAACGGTTTAACTATAATTAATACAAATTACTGTCGATTAAAATATTTAATTTTAATTAAACTTATTTGATTATTTAAGAAAAACCTCTTAATTGGGTAGATAGACCTCGTCTCAACTCGGTAACAATCGCCTTATATACCCTAAATTTCCAAAAAGAGGCATACGCTAGAAATCCAACGTCAACAATAGCTGCGTTTAAAATGATTTTAGGAATAAAGTTTATTAAAACGACTTAACTGTAATTAAGGTAAATAACTGCCGATTAAAATAATAAAATTCAATTATATTTATTTAATTATTTATAATTAATAATTAAAAACCTGTTTAATCGTGTACCTCGTCTCAGAGAGGTTTAGTTTAGTTTCCCCAACTTGTTCAGTAACATATTATGAACCGGTTTTTTCTGTGAACCCTCGCAAGGTGAGGTTTTAATTGAAGCTGGGTTCACTTTGTCTTTGTTGAAGGTAGACAGTGAGCCAGTAATTATTTGTAGACCAATAGTGTTGATTTGATGAATTAGAATTGCCACCCACGTGACCATAGTCTTTTTCCAGTAACATTTTATGGGTCAATTTTTGTCTATTCTTAAGTTGACCTCGCGACAGACTTTTCCAATCTCGCAGTACTAATGTTTTGGGTCAGTTTTTGATTGGTGCTGGGTTCACTTTTGTCTGTTTTCAAAGGTGATCCGTCGTGGAGTTCCGGTTTGAGGTGGAGGGTGAATGCCAATGGGACGCTGTCCTTCGGCAAGGCTTCCAAGGATGACGCCGGATCCTACAGTTGCCGAAGTTCCAACGGCGTCGGAGAAGCCCTCTCCAAAACCGTGCGCTTAAGAGTTTGGGGTAAGATAAAAAAACTAACTATTCAATGCCTACGTCACTTGGAATTGGTTCAAACCTACTAGAAACTCCCAATTTTTGGTTGATTGTGGTCTAGTATAAGTTGATAAGATATGTGCCATAAGTTTGTCCCTGGTAGCTTAAGTACAAAGGGGAGGGCCAGCGTGCCATTTTATCCCCGCGGTTAGTGGTGGGATCGTACTACGGTGAGATGGTTCCATTTGTGATGGCTTTTTGCCCCCTCAAAGGGACACATGAGTTAAAATTTGACGTCATACCCTCCTATCTGGGCCACCATATTGGCTAAATCGTCAGCTGACTCAGACCAAAGAGAATATATACCAAGAGGAGCAGAAACTTTGTAAATAGGGACGTACCGGCTCTGACTTTTGAGAAACTACTTCCGGTTGGTTGTTCACGTGCCGTGGGTGTTGTCTGCTTTAAAATTACCTTTTGCACATCAACGGTCAACCCAGAGATCAATTAAGCCTTTACCACCACCAAAATTAAGCAGCCGACATAATTTAAACAATAAAAGGCGTCGCTGCTTATGCTTAGACAATCAACAAAAACCGGATCTAGTTGTTGTTACTCCAAAACCGTGGTGGCCGGGCTTTTCAAAAGCCTTGTGAAAGGATGAATTTTCAGCTCCTCTTGCTCAGACCATGCAATTTAGTCTACCAATATTGACGTTACGTCCCCATAATAGCTCCTCCCCTCTCGATACCACTGACTCTATTTGCCCCTAGAACGCCGCGTCGTCTGTTAATGATTTTGACGTCATACCCTCCTATCCCTTAACTCGGTTTTGGGCCACCATATTGGAAGTTCTCAGACCATACAATTTAGACCACGTCCCCATAATAGTTCCTCAACTCTCGGCATCACTGACTCTATTTGCCCTAGAACATCGCGTCGTCTGCTAATGATTCTGAACAGACCAGACGTTCAAAGAGATCTCGTTATTGTTGTTTAATTGGTCCATTAGTCCGCCCTCGAGTCCACGATAAGTTCTTGAGCGAGAGTGTTGAGAAGGGCAAAGACACGGTCTTAATTTGCAAGGCCGAGGGTGACGAACCCCTGAAGTTCGAATGGGTCAAAGAAAAGGACACCCTGGAGGACAAGTCCAGTCGTATCAGGCAAGAGCAGGACAAGGGCGTCAGTCGCTTGTACCTGACATCAGCCAAATCACGTGACGCCGGCATCTACACCTGCGTGGTGACCAACGAGGCTGGTCAAGACGAAATGATGGCCAGGTTGACTGTGACTGAGAAGCCATCCGCCCCTCAGGACCTGGAACTCTCTGACTTTTGGAGTCGTGACGTGCGAGTGCGTTGGAGTCAACCCAGTACCGGAAGTAGCGCCATTACGGAGTATTTGTTAGAATATTGGGACGTCTCGGACCCCAAGGGGGAACATCGCAATTTGACCTATCCTGGTGGACTCAGTTCCGTCGTCATTAACGACCTGCACCCCGCCACTACCTACCGGGCCAGGATTTGGGCTCTGAACTCCGTGGGTGCCAGTTCACCTTCACAACAAGTGCAGTTCACAACCTCCGAAGAAGGTAAGCGACCATTTACTTTGTTTTGCTCTTGAGTTGATCTCGTTGGGTTGGGGCGCGAGTATTTTAAGGCTTGCCACGGGTCAGGGATAACCTGGAAAGGTCAGGGAATTTAAAAATAGGCCGAAAAGGTCAGGGAAAAGTCAGGGAGTTTGATTTTAGTACAGGGTGCAATTTGTGGGGGGATAAGTCTTTTCATTGAAAGAGTGCAATGAAAGTTTCTCCCCCTCATCCTAATCTCTTCTTAAAGTGTTAGTGACATAATTTTCGTCATCCACAAACTTAAAATGCTAAAGAAATCCTTGAAAAATCTAGTTTATTATGATATGTTTACTTTCGTATTTGGTTTCGTAGAAATTTGTAAAATTGCAATCAAATTTCTGTGTTTGGAAAAGGCCTAGTTAAATTTTGTTTCGCTTGATGACGTAGTAAGGAGAAACTTTCACTCTAGATGTCGCTCACGTGACGCCTATAAGTGTCTCAGTCTAAGTGTTAAGCCTATTTTATTCATATTCGCGCGGCATTAGTAGACTCGGGAGTCTCGGGCGCGCGCGTTTGGCTTTTCCGCGAGATGCCGTGAGTGACGTAGCAAGGAGAAAACCCGCCAAAAATCTTCTTCGCAAATTTGCTTTTGTCCCCCCAAATTTCAAGTTTTCAAAGTGTTTTTTCTGTGTTTTCCTTCATATTTAAATATTAATCAAGCATATTTTTGGAATCAGAAGAGTTTAAACTCTCAAAAAAGTAAGGTTTTCTTTAGATTTGAGATAATTTTTAAATCACGTCGCTATTCCTTTAATGTGGTTCGAGTTTATTTAATTATAAGCACCACTTAAAACGTGCTGTAAGCATTCACACTTTCGGCCTAAAAAGGATGTCAGGGAATTTGGCCCTGAAAATTCCGTGGCAACCCTGTATAAGTTGAGTTTCATGACGCGGGTTAGTTTTTCAAACCCTGATTGATTTGGGGATTAATTAGCGTAGCTTATTCCTGATCAGCGCCACCTACCCATGGCGGTGACTTTGAGAACTACTGTAAGCGGCAAGCCAATCAGATGTCGCTAAAATCTGGTGACGTCATTTTTGGTAAGACCCCGAGAGTGTTAGTCAGTGACGTCACCAGATTTTAGCGACATCTGATTGGCTTGCCGCTTACAGTAGTTCTCAAAGTCGCCGCTATGGGTTGGTGGCGCTGATCAGGAATAAGCTACGCTAATTGGTATTTGAAATTAAAGATTCAACTTCGGTAAATTATTTATTTATTTTTTATCATGCATTGCGACAAATATGAAAAACCGCAAACCTAATTCAGGGTTCATACAAATCTGGAAAATATGGAAAACTAGGGAAATAAATAATTGACAAAAAACCCGTGGAAGTTTAGAATTTTTAGTAAAATGCAGGGAAATTTGTGAGGTTATTACTTTGGTTTTGGGAAAATCTGAAAAATTCAAGGAAATATATGGGAAAATACCAGGGTTAGTACTGAACCTGGAAAACCTGGATTACTCAGGGATATTTAAATTTTCTTCCTAAAAAGTCAGGGATTTCGTTTGGTGTATCAAACCATGATTGCTTCGAGCAATGATAAGTATGGGCCAGCAGGTGATGAAGTGGGCTCTGGTAAACACATTCTTAAAATGGTCCCAGAGATATTGCCAAAATTTGGTCAGGGATAACAGCTGGAAAAGTCAGGGTTTTTCTATGTAAAAATTTCGACCGAACCCTGAAAAAATGGAAAGCTCAGGGAAATATACATTGGAAAAAACATGGAAAACTCAGGGAAATATATGGGGGAAAAAACCCTGGAAAACTCATGGAAATCGGTTTCCTAAAGTTGTACGAACCCTGTATAAATTTCACTTTGGTTACTAGATTTGAAATGACCTCTGTCCATTTTTGACCGAACCCTTACTGAAAACGTTGTCATAATACTTGAAATAAACGAAACAACCCAAACCCAAGATCACCAACAGATCGAGTAAGACGTGAACTCCGAAAATAGCAGACGATATCAATAGGATATCGTGCTGGGCCCAATGACCTTTGACTTCTCGTAAAGGGTATAAAAGAAACCCCGTTTGAACCATCCACGTCCCAACCAACAAAGAGAGCCACGACCTTAACAATGACCCCAAGGGGTTGTCCTTGAACCGGACCTCGATGGCTAGGGCTACCACGCCCGCCCAGAGACAGTAAGCCAACAGGTCGTGCAGGTGAACGTGAAGGCCGGTATGGCCGTGTAGTTTGAAGAGTGTCCCGCAAATCAGGCTCATTAAGCTAAGCATGACGTAGTCCGAGTTGGGTGGTAGGATATTGGGGTTGCGGACCGTCAACATGTCCGTTAAACCAGAGAGGAATGACATGGAGAACATGATTACGTGTTGAAGATTGGCGTACTCAAACTTTGCTTCTGAAAAGAGAGAAAGTTTGTTCTTTTATCATGATAGTCCCAGTTTTATATGTGTGTATAACGGCGCTTGTACCAAAGGTATATAGATATAAAAACAAAAAGTACGCTTCATTAACGATTCCCTAGCCAGGGCCTGAAATAAGCGCAGGCCACTGGACATTGTCCAATAAAATTTTAAAATTTCGCATGATTTTGTTAAAAAACTAAGGGGGTCACTGCGCATTTTGACCAATAACTTTTACGAAGTTTTGATAGCTTGACTCTGAAGAAGCCGCATTAATTTTGCACAGTACTCCAGTGGACAATGTCCTGTAAATTTTCCAGTCAAATGGGGGGTCACTGGACACATGTCCTATTAGAAATTTTAATTATTTCCGGTCCTGTCCCTAGCTGCCTTTGGTTAACTGTAGACGCCATGTAAACTGAAATAAGCAAACTATCCTCCTCTGAATTAATTACGAAACCGCCTACAGAAACTAACCAATCAGGGAAGAGCTGCTTCTTGAAAAAATAGGTTTACACGATGTTGGCCATCCAAACGTTGATTTTTGGCACTGGAGCTACCATCTGAGAACTACTTTATGAGCCTATTCACGGCCAGTCTGGGAAATAGCAGTGCACTTCCTCTGGTCCAAAACCAGTATATTAAAGAGTTAGTGCCATAATTTTCGTCATCCACAAACTTAAAATACGAAAAAAATCCTTGAAAAATCTAGTTTATTATGATATGTTTACTTTTGTATTTGGTTTCGTAGAAATTTATACAAATTGCAATCAAAGTTCTGCGTTTGGAAAAGGCCTAGTTAAATTTTGTTTCGTTTGATGACGTAGTAAGGAGAAATTTTCAGTCTAGATGTTGCTCACGTGACGACTGTTAGTGTCTCAGCGCCGCGTTAAGCCTATTTTATTCAGATTCGCGCGACGTTAGTAGGCTCGGAAGTCTCGGGCGCACGCGCTTGGCTTTTCCGCGAAATGCCGCGAGTGACGTAGCAAGGAGAAAAACCCGGCAAATATCTTCTCCGCAAATTTGCTTTTGCCCCCAAATTTCACGTTTTCGAAGTGTTTTTTCTGTGTTTTCCCTCATATTTAAATATTATCAAGCATATTTTTGGAATCAGAAGAGTTTAAACTCTCAAAAAAGTACGGTTTTCTTTAGATTTGAGATAATTTTTAAATCAGTTCGCTATTCCTTTAATTGCTTGGACTAGTTTTTTAAATTCAAGAAATGCATGGGGTTACTGGTCCCTGGAACCAGTTTATCAATTGCAAATCTATAGGAGAACAAAGGGGGCTGGGACCAGTCCGGAGAGCAGTTTATTATTTCAGAAACTAGGGGGTCACTGGTCCAAAGGACTAGTTTAAAAAATATCCTTATTTCCCAGACTGCTCCCTCAGCTTGTTCCCTGGGTGCCACGGTCACCCGGGAAGGTAATCATACGCGGCAGAGGGGAAGGGGCTAGACACTATTCTGGCTGGGATAAAGGAGGGGAGGGGCTTCACCCAGCAAGTTTCAACGAAGTGTACTGTGGTTTATATATCGTTTGTAAGCCCCACAAAACTGGTAGGCTTACCCTAGAGTAATACAGCACTGTTTTTCAATACAATAATTTATTTCCACTCACCCCGTGACCCCGTCATCGTTTAAAGTAAAAAAAGTAAAAAGTAACGTAACAAAAAATACAAATAAAAAGCAGAGCTTCCTCTCCTCCGTCAGCAGCCAAAAGATCTCTCTCGGTCCCTCTTTTTATAGACACAGGGTCTCGAGTCGGGTCTAAGGGTTCCTTCCCCCTTGACTTTTGGTCAAGGGGTTAAGTCTCTGTCGGGATTCCGACGAGGACAGTTGCGCGGTGCAATAGGACTTTCTCAGACCCCCCTGATAGTTTTACAAGGTGTGCTCGTTCCGCTGCCACCCCAAGCCAGGGCCGGAAATAAGCGCAGGACACTGGACATTGTCCAATAAAATTTTAAAATGTCCTATAATTTTTTCAAAAACTAAGGGGGTCACTGGACATTTGACCAATAAATTTTCCCAAGTTTTGATAGCTTGACTATGAAGATGCGACACTATTTATGCACACGCCAGTGGACAATGTCCAATAAATTTACCAGACAAATAGGGGGTCACTGGACACATGTCCTATAAATGTTTTTTCTTATTTCCGGCCCTGCGGGCCCAAGCTCGCTAATTTTAACGTTATGAGGAGCAACGGCCTACCAGGGGTAAGGCCATTTGCGGTATGGCCGTTACACTATATACTTTCGGATTAAACTGAAATTGTACTTACTCCATATTTGGTCGACAACTTCCATGGTGATACCGAGTATTGCAACGCATATTTTAATTCTGGCTTCGGATCTCCACGTTTTGAAACAACGAGGCAACTTCGAACTGGCTTTGTTGACGTAAATTGTTGTTGTGGTCATCTCGGTTTTTCCATTCTGATTGTTTATTAACAATGAGAGAGATTTCTTGAAGAACCATCGCTTGTAAGTGCTAATTGCCCAATGAATCCCGAACAGTACGAAAAACGAGCCGGGCATCAGGTGTCCGATTAAACTACCCATTATTTACTATTGCGGCGGTGATTTTGAATTGAATTGAAGCAAAGCTTGTTTTTAACCGCTCAGTTTTGGCGACAGCTTGCGAATACGAGATAAACGGGTGTTTATGTAAAATTAGTGTTTTGATGTTGTCGAGGTTGATTTTCAACAGATGGGATTTGACGAGGTTAAAGACACCAATATAAACAAAATAGCGGAAGTGTTTTAATAACGATGTGTGGGAACCCTTTCCATCGCGGTGTAATACTTGGGATTCTAAATCTGTAAATAACCATGGTAATTTGGACGGTAATTTACCATGGTAACCGTAATTACGATTTTCTCGGGTAAATTACCAAAATGGTCATTACCATGGTAATTTGGACGGTAATTTACCATGGTAACCGTAATTTACGATTTTCTCGGGTAAATTACCAAAATGGTCATTACCATGGTAATTTGGACGGTAATTTACCATGGTAACCGTAATTTACGATTTTCTCGGGTAAATTACCAAAATGGTCATTACCATGGTAATTTGGACGGTAATTTACCATGGTAACTGTAATTACGATTATCTCGGGTAAATTACCAAAAGTAATATAATTTATTTTTGAATTTTGGTAAATTACTTTGACCGCTGTAAATTACTGTGTAATTTACCAATTTCCAAAATTACCTTCTTTTTCGAACCCAAACTGTTCTTGAATACTATGGGAAGTCAGGTTGCCGTCTTGAACCCTTTCAGTGGTAAAGCGTAGATGTCTAATTTAGGTATCTACAGGGATAGATTTATTTTTAAAAGTAGGAATTTAGAACATAGTAATGTGGGCGCGCGTCAAAGTCCGGAGCCCCTTCCACGGAACAGGGGGGGGGTATGAAAGAAGAGGCGGGAGGGTCGTAGCGACAGAGGTAAATAATTTAATTACGTATTTTTCGCCGTCCCCGTCAGCAACGTCATCAAAACATAGTTTTAAGTAAGCCAATAAGATAATTTAAACTTTTCGTTACGTTTTGGAGGGAGGGGGGGCTCTATACTGGGTGGTCTATGACTCTTGAGTCGGAATAACTGAAGTAAAGACTAACCGTTCTCCATTCCTACTTCTAAAATTAAATCTATCCCTGATATCTATGAATTTCCTATAATTTCGGAGGGCATGGCCTGTCCCTAAAAATAGCCAAAGGTTTTTATAAAAGAGAAACGTCGTTGTTTACTTGTACTTATTTTTATTGTACTTAATCGCGTTTAATCATTTTAATTGTTCAGAACCTTCTGGGGCTCCGACGGATTTGAAGGTGGACGGTTCGGGCGCCACCTTCGTTCGAGTCTCTTGGAAACCTCCCAGTCCCAAGACGTGGAACGGACAACTACTCGGTTTCTACGTTGGATACAAATCGCTTTCCTCCAATAACCCGGGTTACAGTTTCTACACGGCCCCCTTCACCAACGCCACCAATCACCATATCCTGAGGGGATTGCGCAAGTCTTCCACTTACCACGTCATCGTCAAAGCCTTCAATAACGTCGGCACTGGACCACCATCCGTCGAATTGCAAGTCAGGACGCGAGAAGGAGGTAAGAATTAACATTCATTTATAACTTTATTCTGACATCAAATTTTACCAACCCCCAATCTTTTATATATATGCTTATTATTATTCTTGGACTTGGCCGATTTTAATGAATTTTCAAAAGGCACACCTTGAATAGTTACTTGTTAATTTAAAAGTATTCCGGAAACTAACTACCTCGTAGTTTTTTAGTATCGCCTGCTACAAAAACACTTAAAATCCCATGCTTTTACTATGGGAAGCTAAGCCTAAAAAGTATCCGCTGAAGTTTTTATGTAAACTCCGGTTTCAAAATACCTGATTTTAGATGTTTAGCGTTACAAGGACCTACCGGTCCTGTATAATTTTAGAAAGTGGTTAACACTATAGCGTAATTAAGGTTATTATTAAACGTGACTAGTTTGGTTGAGTTCTTGAGGTTGGGACAGAGGCGAACGAACACCTTAACCATTAACCCCGCAAAGAACGTCCATTTATTGAACCCCGCTAATGATTAACCCCTAAATTAGCATCGTTTCATTCAACTTTGGAAAAGATGTTAGAGTGTACAATCATAGACGAGATCCTCCCGTTTTCCAATTCCCTTAAAACAGCCAGCGGGGCAAAGCCGGTACCTTCTACATCCCGCCCAAACAGTTAGCTTTATGATTGAAAAAAAAATACCCAAAAGAAGCACCTAGAAAGAGAAAAAGCCTCACCAAGGAGGATGTAAAAGAGGGGAGACTCACAGAGGGGAAAGGCACAGTACCGTTTTAGGAACGGGCGGGTGACTGCTGGTGCATGTTGTCTGACTCCAAGTCATCATAGCTCCTCCCCTAATAGAAAGCTGTCGGCCTTACCGCTTCACTTACTGTTCTTGCTATAAGGAGACCCGTTCTTGCACGTTACGTTTTTCAGAAGCGCCTCCTCGACCGATGTTGACCATTTTGACGGTCAGTTCGAGCACCTTGCACTTGCGGGCTTCGACTACGGCGGAGGAATACACCGTTACGGGGTACACGGTCTTTTACCGCGGCCATGACGGCGAATGGAAGGAACTAAAGATCTCTCGACTGTCCGACGACAACAACAAGTTCACGCTGACCAATCTGGACCCTGGAAAAATGTACCAGATCTATTTGGTGTCCCACGGGTCCTTCGGAGACAGCGAACCAAGCGAAACCGTCTCCATTCGAACTGCCTTAGCGACTGGTCAGCAAGGGTCCAGCGGAAGCGTGGCTAAAGTGAATGAAGAGGAGATGGCCATCATCCAGACCATGTACATCGTCATACCGGTCATCGTGGCCACTGTCCTCATTGTGGCCATCGTTATTGGAGCCTGCCTCTTTGTCTATTACAGGCGTCCGCCTTCCATTCAGTTGCCTTATCCAAGTAAGACCACCATCAACTATCCTATCTACTACAAAGTGGTTAATGAATGCAAGAACAGTTGTCCTGTGTTTTGTGGAATTGTTACGTATTTGTGTAGGCCTATAAGCTCAAATAGGGTTCGTACATAGCCTGAGGAAGTTAGGGATTTGGGAAAAAAAAGGGAATAAGTAAGGCTGTAAGGGGTTTTTCTTAATAAGTCAGGGTTTTAAGGGTTCTTTCCTTGAAAAGTGAGGGATTTCGTTTGTTATATCAAACCATGATTGCTTCGATCAACGTTTGATCAGGGCCGGATTAACAGTACTTTTATTGTAACCCCCGCTTATGGGGAGCAAAGAGGAATATAACATAATCAAAGGACATCCCCGTATCTCTAGTAGAACCAGAGTTATGAGCCTACAAAGTAAGGGTGTAATGTTAATCCTATGGAGGGGAGTATGTTCACGAACATTTTGCTTAATTACTCGGCCCTGTTTACTCGATCTCCTAGTTTCTAGTATGGTTAGATGGGGGACTCAAGTGCGCCCCCAACAAGCCTCGCGCCTGGGGGCCAGTGCCCCTCGACCCCCCCTTTTAATCCGGCCCTGGTCGCGAGATCGTTAAATGGGCTCTGTTAAACACGTACTTAAAATGGTCCCAGGGATATTGGTTGCAAAATTTGGTCCTAGGGATAAGCTGCATGAAAAGTCAGGGATTTTCAACAAGTAACATTTCCTCCGAAGCCTGTCTAAAGACTTAAATATGGGTACCATTTGTTTTGGGGTGTGTTTAGTCGACCTGCAGAAGGACGCCATGATGGAGCATTACGTGGGGACGTTGAGGGGGGGAATGGGCGGCGGGAGAATGGATCCCCTGTGTCCCTACACGCCTAGTCAGAGGAGAAACTACGAGATGGGGCAGGGGAGCCCGAGCCTCCAGTGGACCCCGCAACCCACACCCAAGTCCCTGGAAGCCCGCAGAATAGAACCAACGGTCATCGAGGAGGAACCCATCTACGAGAGTGTCATGGATGAAATGAGGACCATCATGAGACAGGTAAGCTCAACAATTCAATTTAGAGCCTAAGCCTATTCTTTTCAATTTGCTAAAATGTTGCTCAATGGGGGACCTCCTTCATGATGACGTCACGGAGAGGTATTACACTGGACGTGTCTGTGTGTGTGTCTGACAATGTTGTTAGGGTTAAAAGGTACGCGGTGATTGGTTAAGTTTAAGAGAAACGTTTAGCCTCCTCCTAATGACAGCTAAGGCTTCCACCAAAGGTTCACACGATTGCGGCTTTTCTTATTATTTACCCTGAATAAATCGCCTTATATACCCTAAATATCCAAGAATTGAAGAGGCATATGCTAGAATTTAAACGTCAACAATAGCTATGTTTAAAATGATTTTTGGAATAAAGTTTCTTAAAACGATTTAACTAGAATTAAGCTAAATTACTGTCGATTAAAATATTTAATTTTAATTATATTTATTTAATTATTTAAGAAAAACCTCTTAATTGGGTAGATAGCCCTCAAGCCAGTAATCAATCGCCTTATATACCCTAAATTTACAAAAATAGGCATGCGCTTGAATTCAAACGTCAACAATAGCTATGTTTCAGATGATTTTAGGAATAAAGTTTCTTAAAACGATTTAACTATAATTAATGCAAATTACTGTCGATTAAAGTAATTAATATCATTATATTTATTTAATTATTTAAGAAAAACCTCTTAATTGGGTAGATGTCCCTCGTCTTGATTGGGAGAGGCCTTTATTTCGCTTTCTCAACTTGTTACTTTTACGCGCCCATGTTGAACCCCGTGTTTTAAAAGATGATGTTCATGTTTTTCTTGGCGCGAATTGTTTTACGTTCTTTGACAGAGAGGAGGGAATGACACGGTCAAAAAGTCAAGAGAATTTATCATCTGAGTCAAGAGTTTGCCAAAAAAAAAAAAAAAAAAAATTATTATTGAAAAGGTTGTGTCGCTTCATTACTGGGCGAATCAATTTAAGTCGTCACGAATCAGCTTTAAACGCCGACAAGAAAGGACAATCAGGTGCCTGAACATTTTGTACATTTCTTATTTTTTATTGTAAATAGAAATAGATATTTTGCGCCCCGCCCCCCTTCGCCCCGCCCTCGATATGGTGACCACGCCCCGTTGAATTGTCACCACGCCCTCGATATGGTGACCACGCCCCGTTGAATTGTCACCACGCCCTCGGTATGGTAACCATGCCCCGCCCTTGATCTGGTGACCACGCCCAACTAAACTAATTCTATTTGACTGATGCGAATTAAGAACAATTAAGAAACGCCCCCTTGATATGGTGACCACGCCCTTGATATGGTTACCACGCCCCCTTCGATCTAGTGACCACTCCGCCTTGATATGGTTACCACGCCCCCTTCGATCTAGTGACCACGCCCCCTCGATCTGGTGACCACGCCCAACTAAACTAATTCTAATTGACTGATGTGAATTCCGAACAATTAAGAGATTAAAATAAAAATCGCTTTACAAAAGACAAGGGGAATTAAAACGGCACTAGGAATACCGCATGAACCCGAATCTCGTTACCTTCGAGCGTTCCTATTGGTCTAAACTATTTTTGGAAAAGAAAACTGCAATCTCAGGATTGAAGGCAACACTAGGAATACCAATTACTTTGGAGTACTGGTTATTATTCCTAGTGTTGATTTTCATCCTTTTTTAGGGCGAAAACGTAAATTGTGAAAAGGAATAAATTTGAGGGTAAAGTGCCATTGTGATAAAAACAAACTATAGCCTTTTAGGGGCTTGTCAAATCAACGCGATTAACAATTAAGATTGGAGCCAAGCAAGCCCCTTAAAGTAAGCGTTTTCTTTCCCCCCTCCTCCCTGCCCCCCTAAATATAATAATACTATAGTAATATACGTCATTGTGTTTTTAATTTTGTTGTAGCATACTTTCAATAGACCACGCCCCCCTTTTAATTTTGTGGCCTAGTTTCATTTGGCCACGCCCCAATTTTAAATTTGTTTTATTTTTAATTGACCACGCCCCCTTAAATTCTGTAGTATATATTCAATCGACCATGCCCCCTTTTAAATTCTGTAGTATATTTTCAATAGACCACGCCCCTCTTTTAAATTCTGTAGTATATTTTCAGTAGACCACGCCCCTCTTAAATTCTGTAGTATGTTTTCAATAGACCACGCCCCTATTTTAAATTTGTTTTTAATTTCAATTGACCACGCCCCTTTAAATTGTTTCGTATATTTTCATTTGACCACGCCCCAATTTTAAATACGCTTTTAGTTTCAATTGACCACGCCCCTTTTTTAATTTTCACCTAACCAAAGATTAATTAATTTTTGTAATTTATTAAAAAGTTATTTTGATTTAACGTATTAATCCGGAATCAAGTATTTTAAGCGAATACTTTTGGTTAGAGTGTTGCTTATGATAACGAGATTATTTTGACCCAAAGCGATCTTCATTCTCTCTCATTAAAAATGTATTAATTCTTGGTGGTGACCGAGATAATTTTTAAAACCAATTTAAATTTTTTTTATTTTAATCGTGATTTAATTAAGTTAATCGGGGAGCTTAAATATAAATTGACAATCGTGATCTTCATTCTCTCATTTACAATTTATTAATTCTTGGTAATGGGAATTAATTTTTTAACCTTAATTTAAATTAAAATTAAATCCTTTTTTAATTCTTTTTATATTTTATTGATTATGTCTATGGTTTTTAAGTCTCACTGTTTTCCCATCATGGATAGATTCATTTTATAATTTTAAAGATTAAAATCGGACTAAAATTAGGTTAATTGGTGAGCTTAAACACTAATTGACATTAATCTCTTTAAAATTAAAACACCCCCGTTAAAATTTTTATTTTATTTATTATATCTATGGCTCCTCCCCATTCAATCATGGTTTAATTAAATTAAATGGAGAGCTTAAACACTAATTGACCTTAATCTTATTTTAATTTTAATAAGATTAGTTTATATTTTTTTATTTTATTAAATATCTATGGTTTAAAAGCCCCTCCCCTTTCAATCATGGTT
>JAEQBA010001049.1:103781-357292 GCA_019434445.1 Phalangium opilio | reverse complement strand
AATTATATCACCTGAAACTTTTTAAAGCACATCTGGCAATTATTGAAATTGTAAAAACACTCTGTAGTGAGAATGAAGTTCGACCACTATTTCCGAAATAAGAATAGGTTATTGTTGTAAGCACGTTACGCTTAACTATCAAGTTAATCCGAACTTGAACAATTGTACGATTAAAGTAGTTTCAGTTATAACTAATATTCCTTAAAGTGGCTATAAAAAGGCAGTGATGGATGGGTAAAAGTTATTTAAAATAAGTCACAGGCACCACGTGACAGAGGAGAGGCGTGTTTCAATGAAACTAACTAGGCGTTCAAATTATATTAAATCTTAGTGATCACACAAAATAATATACAGAATAGAAGGGAAACTTTATGTTTCGATTTGTTGCTATCTTCATTATCACTTTGAAGCACTCCATATTTCATGACACGTCCGTTCCCTCAACCCGTTTGAACTCAAACAGTTCCCTTTATAACGCGTGTCGCGGAGTCTAAGCCAACAGAGGAGTATCTTGCGTCGAAACTGCTCTTTTGTCAACGCTACTCTAGGCTGGTAGGTACTGTACAACTCAGCGTTCAGAGTATCGCTAAACATTTTGAATCTCTCTCTAAACTTCGGTGTTTTCATAATTATTTCTAAAAGTGTTTTAAAACTTTACAACTTTATCACTTGTAATTATTCCAAACCACCTCCGTAATATTTGCAATTAATTCTGATTAGAAGTTTAAAGTAAAATTCAAAAAATAATAGATTTACTCATTTATAAACCAGGGATAGATTTATTTTAGAAGCAGGAATGGAGAGCGGTTAGTATTTACTTCAGTCCGAGTCATAGACCCCCGTATAGAGCCCCTCCCTCCAACACGTAACGAAAAGTTCAAATTATCATATTTGCTCATTTAAACTACGTTTTGATGACGTTGCTGACGGGACGATGGCGAAAAATACCTAATTCCAGTTTTTACCTCTGTCGCTATGACAGCCCCGTCATACCCCCCCCCCCCCCGTGGAAGGGGGTCCGGGACTTTGACGCGCGCCCACATTACTCTGTTCTCCATTCCTACTATTATATTTAAATCTATCCCTGATAAAACCAAGCCGGATATTTTCCCCAAATACAAGCGGTGAAAATCTGGTTTCTTTTTCCATCAGAGTAATATGCTGTTCAAATACGTCATTGTCCTTTTGACGATGGTCAAGCTACACTCCTGCTTGGACGAGAGATACCGTAAGTATATGTAACTCGAATATTGATGGAATTCATTCGTTAATTTACCTTCCCTTCCTGTCGTGCGGGGGCGCGGAGAACCATATAAGAGTTGAGCCAAAAATTCCCATTCTTTAGGGAAAGTTTAAGTGGAGTAACCTTCGTACTACTTTTCGTGTAATTTGGTTGTAAGCTGTGTAGTTGCGCGAACTTTCATGGTATTTTTGAGGTTGCTCGGATGTACATAGTACCCAATGGCTCCTTCTCATATTATTTACTTCAACGCAGGTTGTAGCGAAGAAACATGGAAACTGTGTACAAATGAAACGATGCAGTGCCCCAGGAAACAAAATTGGAATGCATCATGCGCGAACCGGTGCGTTCAAAACGCCAAAATGAAGTAGAGCCAGAGAATCATTACTGCATATGTGTTTGCAAAAAAAAGGAACATTGCAAAGCGGTTCAGTGCCTTGACAAAGATAAACCCGATAGAGTTTTGCTCTAAAGACCTTTAAGAGGAACATGGAGAAACTAGATTACAAAGTTTTTATTGATGGGTTCTGCTCATGTAGAAAGAAGTTTTGAAGGTACACTAAATAGCAGTTTTCCCCCTGCACTACCCCATCTTAACATTGTCTTTTAACTTATTATTTGAAAGCACCATGTCTCGAAAAACAACGCTTCATATTCCATGTTAGAGTTAATGATCTAGCCGATTCAATTGATTTAAGGCACTCAAATGTCAAACAATTAATTTCCCCCCAGTAATAATAAAGGAGGAAACACCTAAATGATAGTAGAATAATACTACAACCCTCATGCACTGTTTAAATTGAAATATATATTAATATACAGGAGCACAAACCTAATGGGAACTACTTTGTTATATAAGTGTTAATATAGTAAATCTCTCGTTTATAATTTGATGTATTTTGAAATATAATAAACTGGTAAATTATCAAAAACAAATTAAAGATAAAACCTTTCTGAGTCCAAAGACGTAATTCTGTAGTCTGATTGGTCAAGGGAATTTGTAAAAGAGTACACCGTATAATCAAGAACCAATCTCACTTGGGCGCTTCAAAGAAACACTGGCGCAATAATACAACAACGTTAAATCCCCCATTGGCTGGACAACTACAGTCTAAAAGGCGCCAAGTTCACGTTAATGTGAAACGGGCCTATTGTTTCAGACATTTGAAATAGGCATGCGTCACATTCGCATTATTATTTAAGTACCATTTTCAAAAAATTCAGATCCTGAACAATAGGAGAAGAAAATATTATTTAAATTATGTTTTACGAAATTCATTAAAGGCATCGTGAAAGAGTTTCTAGTTATTATTCAATGCTGTTTCATCATTCCGGGACAACGTTTTATTTCAGATAACTATTTCTTAAAGTTTTTGTTTACTCAAGATGGATGCAGGCTTAAAAAGTTAACATATTTCTAGCCATCACTGGAATTTAATAAATTAAGATGAAATTTTAGTTCAGTTTTGGAACATTTAACTTTGTCACTGTTCCTTGAAACCGTACTTGTCATTGTCTAGTAATGTCTATCAGCTTTCCTGTTTATTTCAAACCGAATCATATAAACCCGCGTGTAGGCGACGCTACTGCCAACTGTACAAGTTGCTAGTCAACTAACCAACGACATTCTCTTTTCGAAACTGTTTATCGACATCGCTTCTCTTGGCTGGTAAGTACAACCATAAGACTCGGCTTGATATGAAGCGGAATTCGTTTTTAGCAACATCGTTTGATGTACATTTAAACGATGGGCGAGAATTTTTAAAGTTTATTGCCAAGAACTATTGTAAATACGTTTTTAACTTTGATGTCTCGAGAGTTATTACTGAATTGCCTCTAGAACTTAACAAGACGATGGCTTTTAAGATATTCAGGGCTAGAAACTCGTGACGGTTAGCTATAACATTTCGTTTTCGAGACATCGTTGAACAATGGGGATGTAATCGGTGGTCCGTTTAAGCTGGGAAGGAAAAACGAATGGGGATTGAAGTGAATGTCCATTTTTAATAACCCAAATTGTTTTATGACTTAATGATTTTTTGTCTTTTAATATGCTTTAGTTTTGCAGACCTCCAATTATTCAATCTTTTACATCAGATAGAAGATGCTGTTCAAGTGTGCCTTTGTCATTCTGATGTTGGTCATGCTTAGCTACTGCGATGATAACATCTACCCTACCATCTACAAGCACAGTAAGTATAACCGGAATTCCTTAGACTATCGTTCAATTTGGAAAGTCGAATTTATGACTATTGCACAAGTAGGCTAATTAACTCTCCGAATGACGCGCGTCTCGGAGAAGTACTGGTCTAGACGTTTCTATTCATGTCCCTCTGTCTGTCTGTCTGTTTTTGCAATAGTCGTTGATTTCGTTTTAAGCTTAGTAGTAGAGCTCGAAATCTGTCCATTATGCGCAAATTAGTGATTAAAGTGTTAGTGACATAATTTTCGTCACCCACAAACTTAAAATGCTAAAAAATCCTTGAAAAATCTAGTTTATTATGATATGTTTACTTTGTATTTGGTTTCGTAGAAATTTGTAAAATTGCAATCAAAGTTTAGTGTTTGGAAAAGGCCTAGTTAAAATTTTGTTTCGCTTGATGACGTAGTAAGGAGAAACTTTCACTCTAGATGTCGCTCACGTGACGCGCCTGTTAATGTCGCCGCGCCGCGTTAAGCCTAATTTATTCAGACTCGCGCGCAGAGATAGTTCTATATTTTCTTTGCTCGCGCGCGCGCAGCATTAGTAGACTCGGGAGTCTCGGGCGCGCGCGCTTGGCTTTTCCGCGAGATGCCGTGAGTGACGTAGCAAGGAGAAAACCCGCCAAAATTCTTCTTCGCAAATTTGCTTTTGCCCCCCAAATTTCAAGTTTTCAAAGTGATTTTTCTGTGTTTTCCTTCATATTTAAATATTATTCAAGCATATTTTTGGAATCAGAAGAGTTTAAACTCTCAAAAAAGTAAGGTTTTCTTCAGATTTGAGATAATTTTTAAATCACGTCGCTATTCCTTTAACCGATTAAATCTTTGGCTACAATAAATATTAAGGTACAACTTCAGTAGATAATTTTCGAGTACGAGTGAGGATAAAATGACGTAGATAATACCGATAAGGTCTTTGGAGACAGTCGTCTCGACTCGGAGAGAAATTATTTTGGCTTTCCCAACATGCTTCATTTTTGATTTACTTCATTGCAGAATGTCCCGATAGAATTCGGAGAGAGTGTACAAATGAGACGATGCAATGCCCGAAGGACACGAAGTTGGAATGCGTCATGCACATACGACAACGGACCCCACACATGACTTCAGCTAAGTACGATGAAATAAAACTATATCCAGTGGACCATTCCTGTCATTGTATGTGCAAAGACGGTCATCAGTGCAAAGGGTTCCCATGCCCCGACAAAGATGCCCCTTACAGCTATTGCAATTTTTGGCTCTCGACGCATCTGAGAGCTTTAGGCTACACTCAAAATGATGGAACCTGCGGGTGTAGGTATTACAATTAGTAGCCACAAGCCTTTGGGCTACCCACCGAAATGTTCTTTCCCGCTTAACCAATGTTTTAAATGCGAAAATTACTTGAAAAAATAACCCTTCACATTTCTTGTTTAATCTTTATTAATCTTTCGAATCAGTTGATTTAATGCACTCTAACAATTAAAGGTTTTCCCCTAATTATTTTTAAAGGGGAAAAACACTAAATGATAGTAGAATAATACTACAACCCTCATTCACTGTTTGAGCTGAAATATATAGAAATATACAGAAATATACAGGGAGCACAAATGTAATAATAATAATTATATTATTGTATAAGTGTTATTAAAGTATATAGTAACTCGTTCATTTGTAATTTGGTGTATTTTGAAATATAATAAACTGGTGTGTTATCAAAAATCAATTAAATTATTTCTAAGTGATTAGAAAAGAATGGCTTTCTCTTTCATTAAACAATGCCATAAGCGAATAATCCTCTTTAAGCATCAATCCTTCAGTCTTTGGTGGAACGTCAGTGCCAGAGAGAAGTCGGCCCCAAAGATCCAACAAAAGATTTTTCTTTCCCTGCTGGTCGGGCTCAGTTTTTGTGATCTATTTTTGATCTACTACTACTACTACGCTTGGAGAGGTACAGGAAGATGTGAGCCATAACAATTGCGGTTACTTCGAGAGAGATCTGGACCAAATTTGATTTAATTCAATTAGAACATGTCAATCACCGCTATACGAAATATAAAACTAATTTAGATTAAAATTGATTTTCAAGTATGATTATTCCACAAATGAGCTTATTGAGTGTAGTTACTTAATTCTGGAGTCTGCTTGGTCAAGGGAAAATAACAAATCTCAATTGGGCGATTGGAAGAAACATAAGAAACACTGGAGCAGTAATAAAACAACGTTAAATCCCCCATTGGCTAGACAACTACAGTCTCAAAGGCGCCAAGTTCACGATAATGTGAAACGAGCCTATTGTTTCAGACACTTGAAATAGCCACGCGTCACATTCGCAATATTATTTAAGTACCATTTCCAAAAAATTCAACTTCTAAACAATAGGTGAAAAAAAAAATATTATTTAAATTATGTTTTACGACATTCGTTAAAGGCATCGTGAAAGAGTTTATAGTTATTATTCAATGTTGCTTGATCATTACGTAGAAACATTTGTTTCAGATAACTGTTTCCTGAAGTTTTTCTTTATTCAAGATGGATGCAGTCTTTAAAATGAACATATCCCTAGCAATCACTCGAATTTAATAAATTTTAGTTCATTTTGGAACATTTACCTTTCGTCACTGTTCCTTTAAACCGTACTTGTCATTGTCTCGTAATGTCTATTGCCTCCCCTATTTTATTTCAAAACGAATCATATAAAACCACGTGTAAGCCAAGCCATTGCCAACTGCACAAGTTCCTCGTCAACTAACCAACGACAAACTCTCGCCGCTACTGTTCATCGTCATCGCTTCTCGAGGCTGGTAAGTAGAACTATAAGAGAAGTTCTCTTTACTGGTAAGTACCTAAGGCTTAGCTTGAAGAGGAAGTCCTTTTTAGCAATAGCCACATCGTTTCATGGGCAATTATTTGAAACTCCATTGCCAACAGCTTTTGTAAATATCTATTTAACTTCAACGTTATTACTGAATTATCTGCAAAACTTTACAAGACAAGCGCTTTTAAGATATCCAGTTCTATTGGTTTTGGACGTTTCTCTAATATTTCTTTTCGAGACATATCGTTGAACAATGCCCACCTTTTAAGCCAGCATTCCTTCATAACCTCTTAAGCCTTTTAGTCTTAAATGCTCCTAGGGTCTTTGATTATTGGCACAAGTTTTTAGACTTTTTTTACAATTATTCAATCTTTTACGTCAGATAGAAAATGCTCTTCAAATGTGCCTTTCTCATTCTGGTGCTGTTCAAGCTTAGCTACTGCTATGTTAACCCGTACAGTAAGTACATCTTACTGTAATTCGTTAGACGATCATTTATTTTGGCAAAAAAAAAATAATTGTGGTAAAAATTTAAATTTAAAATTATTGTACAAGCTCTCCGAGTGACGAACGTCACGGAGAGGTATTGTTCTGGACGTGTCTGTCTCTTTTCACAATAATCACAGTTTGCGTAGTAGAGCTTGACATTATCTTCAAATTAGTGACTTACCGATTATTTATAAAATAAAGCTGTGGCTACAATAAATTTTAAAATACAACTTCAGTGGATAATTCTGGGAAAGAGACAAAATGACGTAAAATTACCTAGCCCTACTTGCTAGCTAAAGTTTTTATGTTAAGAAATGATAGGTTAGGTTAAGTCTTTGGAGATAGTCATCTCGACTCGGAGAGGAATTATTTTGGCTTTCCCAACATGTTTCATTTATGATTTACTCAAACGCAGGATGTCCCGAAGATAGGTGGAAACTGTGTAGAAATGAGACGATGCAATGCCCGAAGGAAACGAAGTTGGAATGCGTCATGCACGTACCAGAAATGACTCGTGGAATGACCCCGGCTAAATTCGAACAACTTAAAAAACTTCCAGTGGAGCATTCCTGTCACTGCATGTGCAAAGACGGTCATCAGTGCGAGGGGTTCCCATGCCCCGACAAAGAAATCCCTTACAGCTTTTGCACTTTCTTTTTCCGCTCGAGGTATCTGCTTAGTTTAGGTTACACTAAAAATGATGGAACCTGTGCGTGTAGGCATTACGCTTAGTAGGTCTTTCGCTACCTACCGAAATCTGCGTTTAATCTTCACCTTGCTAGCTTAGTCGATTATTTAAATAGAAGCATTTTTGAAAAATATTTAACGCACTATAACAATTAAGTATCTAACTAATTATATTATAGGGGAAAGTCACTAAATGATAATAGAATAATACTACAACCCTCATTCACTGTTTGAGATGAAATATATAAAAATATACAGGAAGCACAAACCTAATAATAATTATATTATTGTATAATTGTTATTATTAAAGTAGTAACTCGTTCATTTGTAATTTGGTGTATTTTCGAAATATAATAAACTGGTGTGTGATTGGAAAAGAACTGCTTTCTCTTTCATTAAACAATAAATGCCATAAGCGAATAATCCACTTTAAGTATCAATCCTTAAGTCTTTGGTGGAACGTCTTCTGCCCTCTACCTTCACGTCAGTGCCTAAGAGAAGTCGGCCCCAAAGATCCAACAAAAGATTTTTCTCTCCCTGCTGGTCGGGTTCAGTTTTTTTGGTCTATTTTTGATCTACTACTACTACTACTACGCTTGCAGAGGTACAGGAAGATGTGAGCCATAACAATTGCGGTTACTTCGAGAGAGATCTGGACCAAATTTGATTTAATTCATTTTGAATATCTCAATCACCTCTATACGGAATATAAATCTAATTTAGATTAAAATTGATTTTCAAGCATGATTATTCCACAAATGAGCTTATTGAGTGTAGTTACTTAATTCTGGAGTCTGATTGGTCAAGGGAAAATTGGGCGATTGGAAGAAACATAAGAAGCACTGGTTCAGTAATACACAACGTTAAAAGCAACATTGGCTGGACAACTACAGTCTAAAAGGCGCCAAGTTCACGATAATGTGAAACGAGCCTATTGTTTCAGACATTTGAGATATCCATGCGCCACATTCGCAATATTATTTAAGTACCATTTACAAAAAAATTATTTATGTCCTAAACAAAAGAGGAGATGTAAACTATTATTTAAATTATGTTTTACGACATTCGTTAAAGAGTTTCAACGCTCTTTCATCATTCCGGGAAAACATTTTGTTTCAGATAGCTGTTACGTGGACTGTTTTCCTTTATTCAAGAGGGCTGCAGTCTTGAAAATTAAGATATTTCTACTTATGAATAGAATTTAATAAATTAAGGAAGAATTTGAGGTTAGTTTTTGAATATTTAACTTGGTCACTGTTCCTTTAAACCGTACTTGTCATTGTCTAGTAATGTTTATTGCCTCGGATGTTTATTGCCTGATTTATTTCAAACCGAATCATATAAAACCGCCTGTAGGTGAAGCCAATGCCAACTGTACAAGTTCCTAGTCAACTAACCAACGACAATTTCTCGCCGCTACTGTTCATCGTCATCGCTTTTCTAGGCTGGAAAGTACAACCGTAAGAGAAGTTCTCTATACTGGTAAGTACCTAAGGCTTATCTTGAAGAGGACTTCCTTTTTAGCCGCATCGTTTGACGTTTTGAAACTCCATTGCCAACAGCTTTTGTAAATATCTATTTATCTTCAACGCTATTACTGAATTATCGGTAAAACATTACAAGACAAGGACTTTTAAGATATCCAGTTCTATTGGTTTTGGACGTTTCGCTAATATTTCTTTTCGAGACATATCGTTGAACAATTGTCCACCTTTTAAGCCAGCATTCCTTTGTAACCTCTTAAGCGTTTTGGTCTTAAATGCTCCTAGGGTCTTTGATTATTGGTACAAATATTTAGTCATTTTTACAATTATTCAATCTTTTACCTCAGATAGAAAATGCTGTTCAAATGTGCCTTTTTCATTCTGGTGCTGTTCAAGCTTTGTAACTGCCATAAAAACCCGTATAAAAACCCGAGCAGTAAGTACATCTTACTGTAAATCGTTAGACGAATTTTGGCGAAAAAAAAAAATTTTGTAGTCGAAATTTAGATTTAAAATTTTTGTACAAGCTCTCCGAGTGACGAACGTCATGGAGAGGCATTGTTCTGGACGTCTCTGTCTGTCTATTTTCACAAAAATCGCAGTTTGTATAAATCTTGCTACTAGAGCTTGACATTATCTTTTAATTAGTGATTTTAACATACAACTTCGATGGACAATTATAGTTTTTATGTTAAGAAATGTTAGGTTAGGCTAGGTCTTTGGAGACAGTCGTCTCGAGTCGGAGAGGAATTATTTTGGCCTTCCCAACATGTTTCTTTTTTGATTTATTCAAACGCAGGATGTCCCGAAGATAGGTGGAAACTGTGTACAAATGAGACGATGCAATGCCCGAAGGAAACCAAGATGGAATGCGTCATGCACGTACCAGAAATGACTCCTAGAATGACTTCATCTGAATACGAAAGATTAAAAAAAAAGGCCAGTGGAGCATTCCTGTTATTGTATGTGCAAAGAAAGTTATCAGTGTAAAGGCTACCCTTGCCACAAAAAAACTGCCCCTTACTCCCATTGCTCTTATTGGCGTGCGACTGATCTGAATTATTTAGGTTACAAACAAAATGATGGAACCTGCAGTTGTAGGCCTTACGAGTAGTAGCCACTAGCTCATTCGCTATCTACCGAAATATTAATCTTTCGAATCAGTAGATTTAATGCACCATAACAATTAAGTGTTCCCCTAATTATTTTATAGGGGGGAAAAAACTAATTATAGTAGAATAATACTACAAGTCCCTTGCACTGTTTGATCTGATCATCACAATTATAATACTAATGGACCAGGTGCACATTCCTTATAATAATTATATTGTTTTTGATTTGATTGAAGTTTGGTTAACTCACACTCTTTGTAAATTCATGTATCTTCCTTATAATAAACTGTCAATTAGTAAAAATTATGATTTCAATATTTTTCAACTATAATAAAAATAATTTATATTAAAATTGATATTGAAATATGATTTTTCCACCGCCGAAGTGAAACACTTATTGAGGTCAGTTACTTAATTCTGGAGTCATATTGGTCAAGTTAGAGTACCGTATAGTGTTTCAAAAATCAAGAAAAAATCTCACTTGGGCGACTGGAAGAAATATCCGAAGCACGGGCGCAATAATACAACGCTAAATCCCCCTTTGACATTTAGGGGCACCTACGTACTTAAAATGGTGCGAGGGTACGTATAACAACACTGTTCATCTCCATCTTACTTATAATGTAGCCTTTGTACCCCCATCTGCCGGGTTCATGAAAACAAGCTTCAAATGGCGCTACGTGGCAGTACTTAACAATAATATCCCAACAGTGGCGTAACCACCGCCTCCGTAGACCCCGTTACGTGGAGGGGGCGCGGTTCTACCGACCTGCCTCACCTTCACTAAGGTAGGAACTTGGGTTGTCACAGGTCAGGAAAAACCTGGGAATTTCAAATAGGGACAGAGAAAAGTTAGTAAATTGCACAGTGAGCCAAATAGGTCAGAGAAAATTAGAGAATTGCAAAACGGGCCAAAAATGTCAGGGAAAAGACTGGGAATTTAAAAAAAAGTTAGCAAAATCAAGGAAAAGTCAGGGAATTAACACACCTCTCAAGTAAACCTCTTTTCCTTGCCTGAAGGACACCTATAGGTTGCATTGAAACCATAAATTTTTAGAGGAGCTAATTGAAATCAAAATTGGGCAGATTTA
The DNA here is from genome assembly GCA_019434445.1 of Phalangium opilio. Classification (NCBI taxonomy): domain Eukaryota; kingdom Metazoa; phylum Arthropoda; class Arachnida; order Opiliones; family Phalangiidae; genus Phalangium; species Phalangium opilio. The sequence goes on along the minus strand of JAEQBA010001049.1, from coordinate 346,190 downwards.
GGTAATGCTAAATTTCATTTGAAGCTAGGCCGCAATAATACTCAACTTTAAACTCATTTAGTTCAACAACCGAGTCCTGGTCACTTACCCCGATACGGGCAAACAATTAATCTCGCAGACATTACAACCTGTTGCGTTAAAATAAAAACTGGTAAACAATATTAGATAATAAAAAGAATAATTTTTCATAATTTATTTTAAAACACATCTGGCATTAATTGAGATTGGCGGCACACTTAAACTTAAAAACACACCTTACACGTAACCCTTTAAAAGTGATAATGAAGATTGACCAGTAATTTTTTAATTGATTATTGCTGTTAAAACATATTATTAAAAATCATGATGACTTATTATCAAGATAAGTCGAACTTCAACAACTGCACGATTAAAAACGTTGAACAGAAATAATTATGGAAAAAAAGAAAGTCAATCAGATGAATGACCTTTGCCATTTTATTCAAGATGACAGTTTCATGATAGCAGGTCACTGAAACGAGGGCCGGATTAAAGGGGGGGGCAAGGGGCACTGGCACCTGGCTTGTTGGGGGCGCATTGAGTGAAAGTTTTCCCCCTAACAACATTTGCTAATCCTTTGTTTTTCGGTACAAATTGCTTAATCACTGTTCCCCACATATCCGATGTTTATTTCGACGCGGATTTTGTGAGAAGGGTTTGAGTGTTTAAAACTGTGATTTCATTGGTCGGTAGAAACGCGAGGTCCAGCGCTGGGAGAAAGATTATTCGCCGGGTAAAATTCGTCATATATATAATGATTGGTTCAGAGAAAATTGCCACAAAATGATTCCAATTTAAGCTGTAACTAATTTAAATTGATGATGAGAATCTTATTGTCAATTTCGTTAACAATACTAAATATTCCCTATCTTCATTACCCCTTAAAAGCGCACTCTATTATCCCGTCACGTCTGTCCCCCTCCCACTGTTTAACCCAAAAAATAATCCTTTATAAACGCATGACGCGGATCCTTAGTCCAACCAGATCCCTCCAAGTACCTCAACCACCGTGAAGTCGCTATAAGGACAAATTGCCACTTCTCTATTGAAGTAAGTACAACTATAACGCTTAACGTAAAGCAGAGACCGTTTAGTTAAACTTAAGTTTTAGTTTAATACTAGCTTTTACCCGCGGCGTCGCTCGCGTGTAATAAGAACTTCCATCAAAATGATATAAAGAATGGGTAGATTTTTACTGATGACTAATATTTTTGTAGCACCCTAGGAGAGAAGGCACTCGGCGTTGCCCGTCAGCCCCTAGGGATACATTTTTATTACTTTTCACGCGGACATTATCTTCCATAAAAAAGGGTTTTTTACATTTCTGGCCACCATTTAAAAAGATGGCAACAAATTGAACCCGAAAGACCATTCAGCCCGTCTATAGGTTGAAGGACACCAGTGTACTAAATAATTGCGAAATCGGTTGAAACGCGCGGACTTTGTTGCATAGAGAAGATTTTTACATTTCTGGGCGCCATTTATTAAGATGGCGGCGGCGGCGGATTGGAAAAATCTTTCTTAGTACGCGCCTACTACTTACGAGTAACGTTCCTACAAATTTTCAGACTTCTAGGGCTAGCGGTTTGGGCTGGGCGTTGATTATCAGTCAGTCAGTTAGTTCTTTGATTTCTATAGATATAGATTGCAAGCAACAAAATAGTTAAGGATAGTTGGCGCAACCTTTGGAAGGTCCCCGATTAGTGATTAAACTTCTTAAATGTGTTTTTCAATATTGACTAAATTTGAATAAGGATTTTAACTAGAAATTCATTTGTACCCCATCCCGCAAGTCTGCGGATTTCCAATTATTCAACATTTTACATTTTTCTCAGAAAAATGCAGTTCAAGTACGTTATTTTTCTTCTGATGCTGGTCCAGCTTAATTTCGCGAAGATATACCGTAAGTGCACTTAACATTAAAATCAAAGCTAAGCAGCAAAATTAAACTGACGAAGTATTGGACATTCCGTTACAATTTAAAATAGAATGTTTTTAAGGATCAGGAATGAATTCGTAACACATAATGATTAGTTTATAGCTCCTCCCACAAAGCCCGCCTAGATACGTTGAGTCAAAATGGATGGCTACGCCATGTTTCCTAGTAGCTGAACGCATTCCTGAATCCTGATAGCGTAGAAACTTCCAAAACATTGTTCCTATTACCAGAAGTGAGATGAGACTAGAAGTATTGAGCTAACCAAATTCTTCACTCGGCATTAGTGAAAAGACTTGATAAAACACAAACGGTTGGCCCTCTAGTGGCGGTTTCAGAATTTTTCCCTCCAAAACGTGAGACGCTCGCGGTGGTAGACGGCCGAACTAGATTCAAGGAGCCGGGTCCGTTGTTCTGCGGCTTTAGGTTGAGGGGAAGGGGGTAGGAAATGTTTTTGGAACTCGACCAATTTTTCTCTCTCTAGTTTTAGCGCGTGGGAAGCGGCATAAAATCCTCAAATTTGTTCACTAGTGCCAGGATCTATTACCAATGCTAGAGCCCTTCACTTCTAGTCTCATACCACTTCTGCTATTACTTATTGCGGAGCCTCCCAGATGTTCTAGGCCCGTGCGTGTCGATTTTTATCTGGGGAAATGTTCAGTTTTATAGAGGAAATACTTTCAACCAATATGTGTACTAGATGGCGCTTTTATTACATAAATTTTCGTTGATATTTTAGGGGCCAATTACAAAAATTTTATGAAAGAAATTAACGTAATTGTTTTAAGGGCTATTTACTTTTTATAGAATCTTTTGGTTAGATTGTGTGGACAACAAAATTAATTATGAGATTTTAATATTGTTGTTTTTTTAGTTAAACAAAACTTCCTAAAGTTATACAATAAGAGGAATTTTTTTACTCCTTCATAACCTTTCATTTTTTTAACCTTGGCTTTTTTATCCTTTACTTCTTTGGCATGATTGTTTAACAAAGGTCTTCGCAAATTTTCTAAAACATTTTTTTACTGTCCGCGACCTCGGCTTCACCGCTCTACGTCTATGCCTTGCCCTAATATTGTAGCAGTCGACGGGGTCACGAGGCTGAACTTATTTTTATTTTACGATACTAAAAGGGCCCCCAAGCGAGAAAACACGGCGAGCTAAGCTAGTTAAAAAAATATTCTCACTTCGCGATAGGCACGGGCCTACATCATCTCGGAGGCTCCGGTTTTGGCGACATTCGTCTCGACACGAAGAGGTATAATTTTGGCATAACTAACTTGTTTTATTTATAATTTACTTTAACGCAGGATGTCCCGAAGAAGAGAAGAAACTCTGCGATCAGACGATGAAATGCCCGAACGACACGAAGTTGGAATGCGTCATGGATTATTACAAGAGGCGTGGCACTGAACAAGAAGAGGAACCAATGAAGCACTCCTGTCTTTGCATTTGCACAAACCGTGATCAGTGCGAGGGGTACCCTTGCCCCAACAAAGATGCCCGTTACACCTTTTGCAGTTTTTCTACCTTCAACTTGAACCTGAGAGATCTAGGTTACAGAGGCAAAAACGGATACTGCAATTGTAGTTCTACCTAAAGAAATGTGCTTTTAAACTTGACCATTCCCGCTTAAGGCTTAACCGATGATTTAAATACAAAAATCTCTTGGAAAATAACCCTTCATAATTCTTATTTAATACTAATGTTTCGATTCAGTTGATTTATTGCACTATAATAACAATTATGATTCTCCCTAATTATTTTATAGGGAAGAAATCACTAAATGATTGTAGAATAATACTACAAGCCCCTTGCACTGTTTGAGCTAAAGTAAATAATAATGGACATTATACATATTCCTGGTTATAATTATATGGTTTTTGACTTGATTAAAGTGTGGTTAATTAACTCGCACTCTTTGTAAATTCATTTATCTCCCTATAAAATAAATAGTAAGTCCGTGGTTGCACCACATCTTACTTTTTTAGCTACGTGTGTTATATCCCACAAGTACCTATATACTCTAGTGTTTGTTTGTTTGTCTGTGTGTTTGTGGTACTAGTGCACACGAAATAACAATAGACTCTATAAGCGGGTTAAGAAAAGTTCCTCAAGCAGCTTCCAACTCGTACTGTGAAGCAATTGTGATGTGGAAGGATGAACATTGGGGCTATCACGTTAGCTTACGACGGATTTCGTGACTTGTATTAAATTGGCAAAGCGTGCACCCTGGGCGTAATAATACACAACGTTAAATGCCAATTTCATTGTATAGTCACAGTCTAAGAGATGTTCACATAATATTCCAGACTTTACAGCCCGTACCACGTCGCATTCGCCTTAACTTCAAAAACTTGTAAACAATACGAGTAGAATAATAATATTTAAATTAAGTTTTGATGTTCACTTGACATGTTTTGCGATCGACGTCAAAGGTATAATATGCAAAACGAATCTCGCACGAGACTCATTCAAGGTATTGTGAAATAGTTACTTATTCTTAATTAATGCTGTTCAAAACGTATTAATAAATATCACGATGCATTAACGGCTTCAATCATTTTCTTGATAAAACTAGCTATAGTTAGAGTTCTGAAGAAGGCCTGTGCGTGGCCGTTTTAAAAGACAATGATAAAAAAGTTGTTTCGCTTAACTAATATTAAGGCGACTGAAACTATACTTTCTTCAGCGTTCCTTTAAAGCGTACTTCACATTGTCTAGTGATGTCTATCCCCTCCCCCCTGTTTTAATTCAAAACGAATCACATAAAAACGCGTGTAGGCGAAGCCATTGCCAACAGTACAAGTTCTTCGTTAACTAACCAACAACAAACTCGGGACGAAACTGTTACACGTCATCCCTTCTCCAGTCTGGTAAGAACATAAAGTTTTTTAAAAAGCGTATTGCTAAGAAGTTGGTAAATCTCTTTCGAACTCTGGTGTGTCTCGACTCTCGAGAGTTAAATTCTAGCTTGATTTTTAGAAGAAAAAATTTAACTATTTTTAAAAATTTATAATAGCCGAAAAACTCGTTTCGTGGTGCGTGTTTCAAACATTTCATTTAATATTAATATAATTATTTCTAGTATTTGAATTTAAATATAGGTTTTTTATTCGGACTAATGAAAGTCCAAAGCTCGTAACATTGCATTGATATTTATTTCTCGAGGAATATAATTCGCCAAAGCGGGTCAATATTTGGTTTGAAATCAAATTGGGAATTTGACTAGAGCTCTGTTTATCTTTCAAGAGAATATCAATAGTTTGTAAGATATGTTCCATAACTACCAATGCTAGAGACTTACTGCTCGAGCTAGTTCGAGAATTGACTACACCAGGTTAATTTTGCTGTCCAATTTCCTAGTTAGTCTGTACTAAGCCTTTAAAGCAAAGGGCGGCTCCGTTGATGCCCCTGAAAGATGCCTTTTCTGCTACACGTTGGCTAAGCTTGCCAAAGGCTAGTTAAACCAAAGGCAGGAACCAATGGGACCTAGTGCATTAGGTCTGATTGGTTCCTGCCTTTGGCAAGGTAAAATTCGTGTCCAGAAGATTAGCCAGCATGCTAGGGGTGATAATGGAGCCGCCTGTTACTTTAACAGCGCCTGACCAGGCGTTGCTTTAAGAGAATCTATGACGTTTCTCCTACGTCACTTCATGAGTTCTAAGCTCCAGTTTGTAACCAGTGACAAAGTTATGGATCATATCTTATAAACTTCTGATAATATTGATAGAGAAAACTGAAAAGCATTGGCGCATTTTTAACTATATATCTTAAATGCCTAAACTATTTTCATTTGACTCGAATTATCCCGGACGCTATTGCGCAGAATCCCAATTATTCAATCGTTTCCAAAATGCTGTTCAAGTACCTCATTGTCCTTGTGATGCTGGTCAAGTTTAGCTACTGCTATATGAAGATTGGTAAATATTAATTTCTAACTGTGTTTGGTTAAAAACTAAAAAGGTAGTCGTAAATGATCCCTCACTATGACAAAACATTATTTATGGGACACCCCCTAAACAACGCCGAGTCTTATGATATACTTTAACGTAGGTTGTAACGAGAAAACGAATGAATTCTGTCCAAATGAGACAATGAAATGTCCGCAGAAAACGAAGGTAGCTTGTGTCTACGGCGAAGTAGACTATTATGATCAAGGTGACTATGTACCAATATCAACAGAACCACCAGCTCCATTGGGACATAAATGTTTCTGTCATTGTAAAGACGGTGACGATTGTAAAGGGTTCGCGTGTCCCAATAATAAACCATACAGATTTTGCAGTCACCAGACTTACGATGTTAATTACGTTAGATTAGGGCTTGAAAGATTTTCCAATGGATTTTGCGACTGCAGAGATACAATTTATCGTTAATGTTATCAGCCTTTGCTTTTCCCCATGCACGTTTTTTTTATTGTTAATTTCAATTCACAATACACACAAGCATGCACGATTTGAATTGAATTGATTTGAAGTAGCTACTAGTTCCGTTGAAAGTAGCAGAGGGAAAGGTAGAATAATACTACAACCAACAAAGCTGTGTATGATAAATTAACTAATGATACATAAATATGAATTGTGTTATTTTTATCTCGATCCAAGTGTGGTTAACTTGCACATTTTGTAAACTGATGTATTTTGAAATATAATAAACTGGTGATTGATATGTTGTTAAAAATATCTTGTTAATTATTCATTTGAAGTTGATTAGAAAAAAATGGAAGAAGTCCATAGCCCCCCCCCCCTGAAGTTCTGAAATGTAACAGTGTAGCCGGGCCGTCTACAGTAGATGAAATTTTATTCACAGGTAAGGATCGGAAATGAGACGTGGGGTCACTTCAAATGCCGGAGACGATGATACAATCAAAGACAATACTTAATATTTAGTACTAAAAGCAAATGCACACAGTGTTTCCCTTCAGCCCGTCAAGACATATTTATTAGTTTTTGGGCCGCCCTGAAAGTCCTGAAACCCATCTATGGGATATAGGGGACCAGTGTATTAAATATTACTGAAATCCGTTTTAACTCGCAACGTTATTCCACAATGAAGGTTTTCAACCATTCCCGGCAGCCATTTTGAAATATGGTGGAGGATTGAATTATTCCTTAGAGTTCTGAAGAAGGCCTGTGCATGGTCGTTTTAAAAGACAATGATAAAAAAGTTGTATGGTTTAACTAATATTTATGGCGACTGAAACTATACTCTCTTCACTGTTCCTTTAAACCGTACTTCACATTGTCTAGCCATGTCTGCCCCCCCCCACTAATTCAATTCAAAACGTATCACATATAAACGCGTGTAGGCGAAGCAACTGCCAAATGTACAAGTTCCTCGTTAACCAACCGACAACAAACTCGGGTCGAAACAGTTGCTCGTCATCGCTACTTCTCCAGTCTGGTAAGAACAACTTTAAATTTTTTAAAAAAGCGTATTGCTAAAAAGTTGGTAAATCCTTTTTAAACTTTCATGTCCCGAGAAATATTGCTGATGGATCTTAGAAACTATTACTTAGAATCTTTATCATTTTTGGAGTTAAAATGTAGTTTGATTTTTAGAAGAAAAATTTAACTAATTTTAAAAATTATAATAGCTTAAGAGCCGAAAAACTCGTTTCGTGGTGCGTGTTTTAAACATTTAATTTAATATTAATATCATTATTTTTAGAATTTGAATTTAAATATAAGTTTTTTATTCGGACTAATGAAGGTCCAAAGCTCGTAACATTTCGTTAATATTTATTTCTCGTGGAGACACCGTTGAATATAATTCGCCAAAGCGGATAAATTTTTGGTTTGAAATCAAATTGGGAATTTTACCATCTTTCAAGATAACATCATAGGTTTATAATATAGATGTTCCATAAGTATGACAATACCTATACTTCTTAATGCTACTGAGAGACTTACAGCTCGAGCTAGCTAGTTCGAGGGAGAACGACGGAAGCGAGAATTGAAGTCCTACACTCGGTGGTGGTTAATTTTACAGGACCAAGTTCCATCTAGTCCTATTTAATTTATACTACGCCTTTGAGAGCGCCTCACCAGGCGTTGCTTTACGAGATCAATCTATGACCTACGTCACTTCATGACAAACTCTCAGTAACCAATGACAAACTTATGGAACTCATGATAATACCGATAGAGAAAACTGAAAAGCCTTGGCGCATTTTTAATTATATTTCTTTAATGTCTAAACTATTCTCATTTGACTCTAATTACCCCAGAATTCCAATTACTCAATCCTTTCCAAAAATGCTGTTCAAGTACCTCATTATCTTTGTGATGTTGGTCAAGCTTAGCTACTGCTATACTATCAAGATTGGTAAATATTAATTTCTAACTGCATTTCGTTAAAAACTGGGCCGGATTAAGCAATTTTGCACCAAGGGCCCGAGATACTATGCGCCGAAAAAACAGAAACAGTAAATGTTGCTAGGACAGGGGGGATGGTTTAACTAAATGCGCCCCCAACAAGGCTTGAGCCCGGGGACCAGCGCCCCCCCCCCCACTAATCCAATCCGGCCTCGGTTAAAAACTATGAAGATTGTCGTAGATGACCCCTCACTATGACAAAACATTATTTATGGGACACCCCCTAAAAAACGCTGAGTCTTACGGTATACTTCATCGCAGGTTGTCGCGAGAAAACGAATGAATTCTGTCCAAATGAGACAATGAAATGTCCGCAGAAAACGAAGGTAGCATGCCTCTACAAGCAAGTTTATGATTTTGGTGATGAAAGTGACGTCTATGTACCAACAGAAGCACCAGCTCCATTGGAACATCAATGTTTTTGTCATTGTAAAGACGATGACCATTGTAAAGGGTTCGCGTGTCCCAATAATAAACCATACAGATTTTGCAGTCACAACGTTATCCAAATTAATTACGTAAGATTAGATCTTGAAAAATATTCCAATGGATTTTGCGATTGCAGAGATAGCAAATATAGATAATGTTATCGGCCTTTGCTTTCCCCATGCACACGGTTCTCCATGCACGATTTTTTTATTGCAAAATACTGTTTTCAATTCACAATACACACAAGCATGCACGATTTGAATTGATTTGAATTAGTCACTATTTCCGCTAATAATAGTAGATGGAAAGGCTCTAGATCAGCGCTTCTAAAACTGTGGTCCGTGGACCGGCACCGGTCCGCGGACATGCGGCTGGTATGGTCCGTCATACATAGTTGAAAAAAAAACCGGTCCGCAAGGTTAAAAAGTTTGAGAAGCGCTGCTCTAGATAATGGTAGAATAATACTACAACCAAATAGGCCTATATAACAACATTCATATATTAATTATGTTATTTTTGACTTGATCAAAGTGTGGTTAAATTGCAAGTTTTGTAAATTGATGTATTTTGAAGTATAATAAACTGGTTAAAAATATTTGTTAATTATTCATTTGAAGTTGATTAGAAAAAAATAGAATTAGTCCATAGCCCCCTCGATGTACTGAAATGTAAAGGTGTACCTAGCCTTTCACTTTTCGTTTGAACACTGTAATAACTAGAAACAGTTTCACAATCCATTACGAATTCCATACGCGATTAGTTTTGAAAATCCATGCCAGTGACGTCACCTGTATTTCCTGCCAGGCGAATTAGAAAACATAAAATTTGTTTACGTGTGTAAGGCAGTACAGTTGTAATGTTTTTATGATTAAGCACGCGTACGAATAAGTTGACTGCTTACAGTATCGGGGTACATGAGCAGGATACCGCTTAGGTTGTAGTTGTTTAACAAAAGGGCCGGAGCTTAACGTTGCGTATTATTCCGCCCGCCGTGATTAGGTCAGTTTCGTTAACGTTACCTCAATTTCTTCGTTGTTCCTTTGAACAATTCAATTGCTACATGTTTTTGTTATCATTGTCACCATCCTTGGATTTATTTAAAAAAATAGAAACAATCCATAAAAGAGCATAACGTAACGTTGCAGTTTCACATGTGGCTTTAAAAACGAACCCAATTATCGTCACAGCTTCCCAATTCAAGTAAGTGCGCTCGGCCATTTAACATGCCAACAGGGATAGGTTTAATTTTAGAAGTAGGAATGGAGAACAGAGTAACGTGGGCGCGCGTCAAAGTCCCGGACCCCCTTCCACGGGACGGGGGGGGTATGAAAGAAGAGGCGGGTGGGTCATAGCGACAGAGGTAACCGGAATTACGTATTTTTCGCCGTCCCCATCAGCAACGTCATCAAAACGTATAGTTTAAGTGAGAAAATAAGATATAATTTAAACTTTTCGTTACGTGTTGGAGGGAGGGGCTCTATACTGGGTGCTATGAGTCGGAATAACTGAAGTAAATACTAACCGTTAGACTCCATTCCTACTTCTAAAATTAAATCTATCCCTGATGCCAATTACTCCAATATATTTTAGTAATTAAATTCTATCCTAAGTTCGCTGGAAAAATTTTGTTAAAGGAAAAGTTCAGATAACATAACATTATATAACTTAAAATAACGGCCTTTATCTAAATATAAAAGGAAAAATATTGAAAAAATAAAATTAATGATGATTAGCATTCAATTAGTCTTAGAAACAATCAAGGACTACCGCGCGTCTCGCCATATTGGTTTAGGGATTGGTTGAATTCTCACAGTCTGAGAAAGGTAAGGGGTAAGTGGTTCGATTTAGCAGACGCCACTAAAACAATGGCGGGTGGCACAGTAGTCCTTGATTATTTTTAAGACTAATTAAATGCTAATTATCATATTGTAATAAGAGATCATTATTTATTTTTTTAATATTTTTCCTACAATATTTAGAAAAAGGCCGGTTTTTTTGTTCAATCAAGTAAAATGCAGTTCAAGTATGTCTTATTCGTTCTGATGCTGGTCAAGCTTAATTACGGTAAGTGTATCTAACTTCAATATAACACATAAGTGAAGTCTAAACCAACAAATCAGCTGGGGCGAATTTCATATTGTAGATTCTAATTCTAAAGCTATTTAAACGCAAAAACTTTACCGCCCTAAGTTTTAAGGCTAAAAAAGTGTAACCATGACCAGATTTTGAAAATATAAGCTTACAGGCGGTGAAGAATTCACTAGCTAAATCATAAGTTTATAAGACATGTTCCATAAGTATGGATGTACTTCCTATACTTCTCTCTAGAAGCTGCCAAGGCCTTACTCACTCACACACCCGAGAGGTCACGTATCCAGTCGTACTATAACTTCTTGAAGAACTTGGGAAATGGCTTGCAAAAGGACACATTGAGCAACCTATTTAATTGTAATTATTTTTCTCATATGTTGTAACTTAATAGGTTTTTGGTTTATGTTTTTAACCAGAGTTACAAAAAGACACATGAGTTGAAACTAATTTACAACTCATGAAAGTTATACCTTAAAAGAATGGTATTTTTTTAAATATAACAAGAATTAAATATTAAAAACAATTAAATGATCTCTTATTATAATATGATCATTAGTACATCTAATTAGTCTTAAAAATAATCAAGGACTACTGTATCTCCATCCGCCATTGGTTTAGTGGCGTCTGCTAAATCGAACCTCTTACCCATACGGGATTGGTTGAATTCTAACAGGCTAAGAGAGGTAAGGGGAGCTTCGATTTAGCAGACGCCACTGAACCAATAGCATCGCGGTAGTCCTCGTTTTCAAGGCTAATTACCTGCAAATTAATTTGAAATAAGAGATAATTTTTTTAATATTTAAGGTATAATCAAGAAGTGATATCTAGTTTATTAGGGAGAAGGTAAGGATTCCTAAGTATTCGCGCGCGCCATAGTCCTAGTCCCCCTTTCAAAATACAAGGGGTCACGTAAAAGGAGGCCCCGGGCTACTTCGCAGCCTCTCCTCAGTCGGAAATTACTTAATTTTCGTCATTCGCGTCGCGATGACGTGCGTTTTCAAGAACCAATGAGATGCTGGCTGTAATTTAGAGGCGGGGATTAACTCAGGATCTGCGTTTGGACTGCTGGAGATAAAGAGCTGGAAATGTGGCGAATTTATACCTTCTCCCTAGTAAACTAGATATCACTTCTTGGTATAATGTTTTGTTACTTAGTCTTTTCCATTAAAAACACCAAAAGGAAAAATCATAGAACTGAATAACCCTGATTAAATTGAAAAATTTACAATAATTTTATAAATATAACTTAATCATTTCACCAGCAGGATGTAGGAGGTGTAGCGAGACGCAGCGAAGGGGCAGAAGCGTAAACATAATTGAAGATAATAATAGCAATGTTGATGATAAAAACAAGTCACGAAAATAATTTCGTGGTAGCTACGTGTGAGTGTCGAAAGGGGGCACGTAATTTTCCATCTCGTCACTGTTTTGAATTATTTTTGATAATATAACTGATGCACTTCACAAAATACAATTGTTCCATTAATATGCACGAAATGAGTCTATTAGTAATTAACTTTGTGAATTAATGTATCTTAAAATATAATAAACTTGTTATTATTAGAGTATAATCTTAAAAATAGTTATCTGATTTTTTTGTTGAAAAATCGACTTCTAAAAATCTTCAATTCTGATGAGTTTAAATGTTGAAATAATTTCATTTTAAAGATAGTTCAAGATCGATATTTATTGTTTCAACTTTAAGAGCATTTTTTTATTCTGTGTGCGGGAAGCCATTTTTAGGTATACGCGTGCACAGAGTGGTTGAGGTGAACAATTTCGGCTAAATTACTTCTGTGGCTGGGAAACTACAGTCTAAGGAGTGCCCAGTTCACACGCTGTTGGGGCTTAACGTCCGAGTCATTTCAATAGACCCAACCAACAAATCTTTTGAATTTTTATCACGGCACAGATCTCGTTCTTGGGTTTTGAGGCGAGAAAGGGATAACCTGATTGGCTTGATTTAGTCATGCGCAGAACCGGTTTTACCCCAAGAATCAGACTCTAATCCAATCAGAAAAATAAGAGATTTATTTTCGTCGCTCAACGACAGATGGTACTACAGTCAACTTCGTTCGTCACGTGATTCTATCCCTTAGATGGAGACGAGACCAAACCAGCTGGTTTATTTGTTGGTTGGGTCTATTGGGCATACGTCACATTCGCATAATTTCAAAAAAATCATTTCATAAACAATATGAGAAGAAAAACATTATTTAAATTACGTTTGCGAGACTGTTAAAGGCATCGTGAAATAGTTTCTAGTTAATATTCACGCGGTTTCATCATTACGTGAAAAAACGTATTGTTCGAGAAAACTGGGTTTTACCGGCGTTTTCGTTTATTCAAGATGGCTGCTTTCTTAAAAATGAACTTACTTCTTCCCATCACTCGAAATTTAATAAATTAAGGAGAAATTTTAGGTTGGTAATGGTTTCGGAACATTTACCTTCGTCACTGTTCCTTTAAATTAACCGTACTTGTCATTGTCTAGTCATGTCTATCCCCTCGCCACTTTTTTAGCCACATCGTAGTATACGATGAGGCTCTTAGTTTGATCTGCCCTGTTGTCATTCTCGTAGTAGTAGTAGTAGTGCCACAGTCCTGCCTTAGGCAGTATCATAGATATATCGTTCGTCATTTTTGAACGTCGAGAAAATATTTTTCCTTTTAGTTAACGTTACATTTCACAGGTGGAGTTTTAAACTTGATACAGGGAAGAGATTATATTTTTTAAATTTTCTTCCACTACGGAGAATCGAACCGCGGACCTATCGCTCGCCAGCCCAGTACTAAGCAGCCTCGCCTAAAACCGCTTGCTAAGAAACGCTCGCGAATAGAGGACTAGTCTCGGAGAGTTTGTCAGAGACAGGGTCCCCTTCCCCTCTCTCTCTATCTCTTCAACTAGGAGCCATGATCTTATTTGAGGCAAGGAGATATAACTTCGCGGTAGGAGACGCAAAAAGTATATTACATAAATTTTAACCGACCGGGAAGAAGTTTTCCAATTGATCTCGTTGTTCTAATTTACGTACTTTACGATCATACGATGTGGCTAATATTTTTGTCTTGACAAACTTGTTTCAAAAGCAATCACACAAAAACGCGTGTAGGTGAAGCCATTGCCAACTGTACAAGTTACTCGTCAAGTAACCAACGACAAACTCTCTCCGAAACTGTTCATCGTCATCGCTTCTCTAGACTGGTAAGTACAGCGTTAAGTGTACTGGCTAGAAATTTGAACCCTCGGCCTCACGAGACATATTGGTGATAAATCTCTAAAGCTGACCGAACACGTATCAATTTTCGCTAAAATTGACGGTTTTTTCGTTCATTTTAGTTGATATCAACTAAATTGAGGATCAATATTGATGGTTGACCGCAGTAGACTCAAGTCTACTGCGGTCGACATCAACTTCGATTGATGAGGCAACTAGCCAATTAGGAAACGTCTAATCACGTGCTTAGATGCTGAGGCAGCAATATGGCGAACTCTTTATGCGCAATAACTCGTAGTTTTGTTTGATATTAGTATAAAAATATGGGGAAAAATGAAAAAGGTATAACCAAGAAGTCCAAGAATGAGTGGAAGGAGCACGAGAAGATAGTTGTAGATTTTTATATGAGTTCATAAATATTGTAGATAAAAAATATAGCGCGTGTTGGATGCCAGCAAGACTTGGCTATTGGATAGTTAGATCTTGTGCTCTATATAAATATTATAAGCTATCCTTTTTCAGTACATATCCAAATGCTTGTAAATAATATCACAATATTTAGATCATATGCCACTTTGGAATCGAAGGTATGAAGGTCATTTTAATAGTTTTAAAACAGACTACTTTAGGAAACTTAGTTCAATTGCTAGGGCAAGATGGCTAGGACCAGGCGTATACAGGTACCACAAATGATTTAACTTATCTTTATAGTGTGCATGACATATAAAGCCTAATATTATCGTATGGCCATCTCAACAAACAGCATCAATATTGATAAGGTTGAGGACTGTGTTTTCGCGCTTCTTATCAACGTCAACTACCAATGTGATTGACATTGGCCAAAATGGTTGATACGTGTTCGGTCAGCTTAAAAGGTTACAAATCCTTGTCGATTTGAACTATTCGAAATCTAAACAACCACTCTAATATTTGTAATAAAACTCTTATTAGAATTTTGAAAGAAAAATTATACAAATTAATAAAATTTTCTGAAAAAGAACGAGAGATTGTATCGAGGGGTCGGACGTTTAGGAAAAAGCGTACGGGATTTCGAAATCTTATTTGATTTCTTCGGATTTCATTTGATTTCTTCGGATTTCATTTGATTTCTTCGGATTTCATTTGATTTCTTCGGATTTCATTTGATTTCTTCGGATTTCATTTGATTTCTTCGGATTTCATTTGATTTCTTCGGATTTCATTTGATTTCTTCGCATTTCATTTGATTTCTTCGGATTTCATTTGATTTCTTCGGATTTCATTTGATTTCTTCGGATTTCATTTGATTTCTTCGGATTTCATTTGATTTCGTCGGATTTCATTTGATTTCTTCGGATTTCATTTGATTTCTTCGGATTTCATTTGATTTCGTCGGATTTCATTTGATTTCGTCGGATTTCATTTCATTTCGTCGGATTTTGTTTGATTTTAGAACTCGATAAAATCCAATGGATTTCATCGAATTTTGAGATTTTTCCCGTGATTTCGTCTGATTTTGAATTTCGTGAACTTTGTAATGGATTTCACGATTTCTTTACTGATTTTGTGATTTCGCTTCTGATTTCATGATTTCTTTGTTGATTTTGTGATTTGTTTTTACTGATTTTATGATTTCTTTACGGATTTTGTGATTTCATTGCTGATTTTGGATTTTTTACTTGATTTCGAAATCAGCATTGATTTCGGAATTCCTAAGTTGGATTTCACGGGTAGCGTACGGGATTTCATGAATGACCGACCCTTCGGATTGTATTTCTGAAAACACGCTTAAAATTGTCGTTTTGTGGCGCGTGAAGTTCCGTGAACTTTTAAACATTTCAATGAAATTTTAATTTATATTAGGCTAAATCTAAACTAATAAAATTTTAATGTTTTCTTAATATTGGAAGATCGTGACATTTCACCAACGGTTAAGAATAATTTGTCACATTAACGCACCAATTTTGCGTGAAAAAAATTAATCCAAACGCACCTTTTAAGCAATTTTAAACACAGTCCTTTTCGAAGCATCCTATATAGGCTTTTGACTTAAAAGTGTTCAATTTCAGAACATTGGAAGAAAAAAAATGTTGTTCAAGTATTTCTTTGTCATTCTGGTACTGGTCAAGCTTAATTGCGGTCAAAGGGACAAGGAAAACCGTAAGTATATCTATAAATCAAAGTCCTGACAGACTGACTGATAATCAACGCCCAGCCCAAACCGCTTGCCCTAGAAGGCTGAAAATTTGCAGGAACGTTACTCGTAAGTAGTAGGCGCGTACTAAGAAAGATTTTTCTAATCCGCCGCCATCTTAAAAATGGTGCCCAGAAATGTAAAAACTCTTTTCTATGTAACCAAGTACGTGCGTTTCAATCGATTTCACAGATATTTAGTACACGGGTTTCCCTTAACCTATAGACGGACTGAATGGTCTCTTGGGTTCGATTTGTCGCCATCTTTTTAAATGGCGGCCAAAAACTAAAAAACCCTTCTTTATGGAATAATGTCCGCGTGAAAGGTAATAAAAAATGTCCCGACGGGCAACGCCGAGTGCCTTCGCTCCTAGGGTGTATACAAAAATATTAGTCATCAGTAAAATCAACCCATTCTTTGTATCATTTTGATGGAAGTTCTTATTACACGCGAGCGACGCCCCGTGTAACAGCTAGTTTAAGTATATATGTAAGCAGAAGCCCCAGAAAAAAACCATTTAAAGATTTCAAGTTGAAGAAATCTTCGTAATCCTGGTGGTAACTTTACGAAACAAGGCCCTTTTTCTCTACAGAAGCTGCCGAGGCCTTGTTCGCGGACAGACCCGAGAGGTCTTTTATCCAGTCGTACATTAACTTGTTGAAGAGCTTGGGTTATGGCATGCAAAAATACATATTAAACCAACTGCTTCAATGTAATTATTTTTCCCTTATTTATTTTATACATGTTTTCAATCAGAGGTAGAAAAACACACGTATAAGTTGTAACTTTACTATAGTTTCATAAATAGAACCTAATTATTTCAACAGCAGGATGCAGGAGGTGTAGCGAAACGCAGCGAAGAGGCAGAAGCGTGAACATGATTGAAGATAACAATAGCAATGTTGATGATAAAAACAAGTAACGAAAATAATTTCGTAGTAGCTACGTGTGAGTGTCGGAGGGGGGGCATGTAATTTCTATCTCGTCCATGTTTTGATTTATTTTTGATGATAATTATGCACAGTGTAAAGGCACTTCGCAAAATACAATTGTTTCATTTAGATATACGAAAGTATTTTATTAGTAACTTGCACGTTTGTGAAATATATTTTTAATTATAATAAACTTGTAATTGGAAAGCGAATACTTTAAAAATTATTGATGTATAAATGACACTTTTAAAGTTGATAAAGAATGGTCAAAAAGCAAGAAGGTAGGTTTATAATGAACTTGTTAAGCTTCCCGTCGCTGCTTGGATGTTAAAGGGAGTGAAACCACCGAGAGGTTCCTGTCCGTGTAGGAACCCTATATTCCTTGGCCCACTCATATGAATAATGAATATCAGCATATTGCTTTTTTAGAAACTAACGTTTTTAACAACTTTCAAATCGAATAAAACGATTCTAAATTAGGGGTTATTCATAAAGTGTTTGTTAGGGAGCAAAATTAGGACCCGTTCTTAAGGGGCTTATCCAACTCCGTCCCAACCTCGAGAAGAACTCTAGCAAGTCACTTCTACTATCAACCTTCACCTAGTGTTATTGATTGATTAACAATGCATTTTGGTTGAATTGGGTAACGATTGTGACTGTGAATAAAGAACAACATACTCACTAACTAACTAACAAACGAACAACCTATTGCGTGTATAAGTGTGCAGTTTTAATTATTTGGGTCAGAAACTGACAGAGCAAAAAAGGTAAAATATTTAAGAGCCTGAATTATTTTGTGTAAATGAAATGTCCAACGATTCTGAGGACGACGTGTTTACCCTGGGACGAGAAAGCATTTGTTATCCATACATATATAGACTGGGTTATCTACACGAGAACAATAACCGAGTTATATGGTGTTGGAATTCAGGAAAGTAACCTGACCCTTCTCCATTGAACCGAGCATGACCTAACGTTACCTGAACCTTAGCTTAACCAAACCTAAACCCAAACAATACCTAAACCTTAGCTTAACCAAACCTAAACCCAAACAATACCTAAACCTTAGCTTAACCAAACCTAAACCCAAAAAATACCTAAACCTTAGCTTAACCAAACCTAAACCCAAAAAAATACCTAAACCTTAGCTTAACCAAACCTAAACCCAAAAAAATACCTAAACCTTAGCTTAACCAAACCTAAACCAAAAAAATACCTAAACCTTAGCTTAACCAAACCTAAACCCAAACAATACCTAAACCTTAGCTTAACCAAACCTAAACCCAAACAATACCTAAACCTTAGCTTAACCAAACCTAAACCCAAACAATACCTAAACCTTAGCTTAACCAAACCTAAACCCAAAAAATACCTAAACCTTAGCTTAACCAAACCTAAACCCAAACAATACCTAAACCTTAGCTTAACCAAACATAAACCCAAACAATACCTAAACCAAACCTAACCTAACAAAACCTAAATCTAATTTTAATTAACTTCACCTAACACACCTTGAATACCATGGGGTACTGTCAGATTGCCGTCTCATCTCCTAAATGGGCTTTCCTCTAATTAAAAAAGTAGAACAATTTTTTTTGCTCGGATATCTAAACCAAGCTGTACACTGTATATAGCAGGTATCAAGCATTGTCGGAATAAAGTGCGAGCGAAGACAGTTGTTCGTGTCTGTACAAATACATATAGTACGAATGGAACAGATAAAGCAAATAGAGAAGACATACATTACGGTCTATATATATACAACACGAAAGACAGGGCTAAAATTTCTTCACTTCGCAAGAGTGGGGACAGTATGAGAGAAGAAAACAGAGTTTAACGCGGGCCGGGCCCCCATACAACCCAACAAACAGTACATCAACTTTGCCCAACTCAGCTAAATTACTCTTCATTGTTGAAGACTCGACAAGCTGACAACCCAAAGAACTTTTTAGTTCCGACTCTAACTCAATCGTTTCGTTGAACTAATACAATTATACTTATTGGGGGAGTCCACCTTATTCCCGATGCGTGTGCCGAGGCTTAACGCACTATTTTTTAACTGACAAATCAGGCCCAAAATGATGCTTGGTCCGCTTCAAAGACGAACAAATTGAAACGTTTATACTGTTAAGCAGACGATGCATCATTTTGAACCAGATTGGCCAGTTAAAAATCGCTCGTTAAGCCTTGGCACACGCATCGGGAATAAATCAGATTGTTGTTTTTAAGGTATGAAGTCTAATCATCTAATTAAGTAACCAGTAATTAATTAAACCCTCAATTATTTCAATGTCATTATACAATTTGAGAGCTCATATATATATATATGCATACATTGTGCACACCATTAAGCCAAATTTGAAACTAAATACATTTAGAAACGTTACGTCTAGAGGGCGCTACGACACATATCTCTTAATGAAACAAGCAATACGTAATGAAGGGGCGTGTCGGGAACTATATTTTTAAGTAGCAGTATTTCTATTTCGTTCAGTAGTGATTGGGCAATATCACGTGACTGAAAGCGTGGAACGACATCTCGACGTGGATTCAACAGAAATGAAAATGCACTGATAACGCTACGAAATTCACGCATGCCCAAGTAGAGCTCTATTTAATGAAAGATGAGCATATTATGGACCCCGTCCCTACAAACACATTGTACTGACCATCCCTTTAATATCCCTACATAATAAGATAATCTGATTATATCGTTAGTTGACGGTGAACCTTTGGTCATTTTGATCTTATCCAACTTTACAGGGAAGTATGGCGCTTACCCCTGGCGCTATATATCGAACTATCGGAACTAAAAAAAGGAAGAAAAGAATCCGATTTCGGGACTGTCGAAATCAATCGCGCAAACGACATGAAAACTAGCGCAGCGCCCCCTATACCCACCATTTCTTTCTTTTCTTTCAGTGATCCCTTGAAAAGTAGTAGTCAAGAAACTTTCTTGCCACCTCATCTCAAAAAGAGAATTGAAGACTTAAGTAACCCCAATTACAATAAGTATGACAATACAAACATTAGTGTGTAACCAGGGATAGATTTAATTTTAGAAGTAGGAATGGAGTCTAACGGTTAGTATTTACTTCAGTTATTCCGACTCATAGACCATCCAGTATAGAGCCCCTCCCTCTAACACGTAATAACGAAAAGTTTAAATTATCTTATTGGCTGGCTCACTTAAACTACGTTTTGATGAGGATAGATTTAATTTTAGAAGTAGGAATGGAGTCTAACGGTTAGTATTTACTTCAGTTATTCCGACTCATAGACCACCCAGTATAGTCTGGAAGACCCTCCCTCCAACACGTAATAACGAAAAGTTTAAATTATCTTATTGGCTGCTCACTTAAACTAAGTTTTGATGAATGACGTTGCTGACGGGGACGGTGGGGAAAAATACGTAATTCCATTTTACCTCTGTCGCTCGCTATGAGCCGCCTCTTCTTTCATACCCCACTCCGTCCCGTGGAAGGTGGTCCGGGACTATGACGCGCGCCCAGATATTACTCTGTTCTCCATTCCTACTTCTAAAATTAAATCTATCTCTGATCAAGGAAAGGATTTCCAAAAAGAGAAGTTAATTATAGAACCGAAGTACAATGAGAAATCAATTTTGAGTCCTAAATGTTCTATACTTCTATGACCAATTTTGACGTCCAGGGAACTGTTTACAAGTTATTTACATTGGTGTGCTTTAAGGATGGCCCCTTGATTTTAATTAAGAAACTGAACCCCGAAGGATCAACCTAATTTAATTTAGAGATCATCCCAACTTATAATTGTTAGGTTACTTATGTTGAAGACAAGCACACTCGTTGCCTGGCAGCTAACTCCACCTTTCGGAGGTACTACAGGTCAAAAGTAAAAAGTAAAAACTAAAAAAAAACCAGCTGAGCAAAAAATCCGTCTTGAAATAGGCAGTCTATATTCCAACTATATCGTATGATCCTATTTCATTCTTGCCCATTTTGCAATGGCAATTGCCAAATTGGAAATTCAAACAAAAATTTCTTTTATTTGCTAAATCATTTTTTCTGGTATTTTTTTTTTTAGAAATGGTTTTTTTTTTCTTTTATGATGGACAAGAAATTTGAGACATTTTTCGAAATTCGAAAATAATCCACTTTGAAAAGAAGTTGTTCGGAAAAGAAAATTTTTTAGGAAATTTTCCATTTTGCGTAATTTATTATTTAAAGGCTTAGGGTTCGAACTGGAATTCATACAGCTAATAGGAATTATTGTGTAGACATTTTCTCAACATAACTTAAGCCTAATTCACCATCTCCATTCTCCTTTATCCTGTAGCAGACGACGGCAATAGATGGCGCTCCTAGCGACCACCCAGCCCGCTGCAATCTGGGAAATAGCAGCACACTTCCTCTGGTCAAAACCCAGTTTATCAATTGCATGGACTAGTTTTTGAATTCAAGAAGTGAGGGTTTCTGGTCCTTGGGACCAGTTTATTAATTGCAAATAAGTAGAAGAACAAAAGGCGCGGACCAGTTTATTTTTTCGGCCAGTATACGAGGGGTCACTGGTCACAAGGACCAAACTGTGACACGCCCCCCGTCACAATATTGCCTAATTTAATTGCATTTTTTTCTGATTACGATATTGTCTATAAATCCCTTTAAACCATGTCTCCAACATTCTTATCGGACAGTTATTGTCCAGGGTATGCTTGTAGTGGCCGAAGCAACGTGACTGTTGTTTTTAATGGAAGGGGCCAATTCCCTTCCGTTTGTAAATAAAAACTGGTAATTCAATATTGGTTCCGTCCTTTTCGATATCACTATCGCGTTTCAACCTATTAAATCTATTGCAAGCCACAATCGCAGATCCCACCTCCTCACAATTCAAACAAAACGTACACAAACTAACAAGAAGGTTGCGCGTGTACTATTTAGAGTTTCACCTAGTCTTATTGGGGTGTGGAAAAGGCGTTGAAGTTATCACTGTCGACTCTCAGCATGAGGGGTCCCAGGGGAGTCACTGGTAATGGTGAGGTGACGAGGCCACTCCCAATAAGCCCCTCAGATTTTTGCATTTGGTGCAGACGGCCTATTAATAAATATTTACAGACCTCAGGGAATGGCGCTATCCCTAAAGAGCCTTTTATTGGGCGATAAGTAACTGTGCTAAAATTGATAACCATTGCTTAACCCAACAGAATATAAAGAAAACCAGTTGAAATTGTTTACTTTCATCTTCAAGGGATAAAATCAATCTTTAGGCTACTAATGAAAAGCTTTCATATTTTTAAATCAGATAGAACCTAAAATTCTCCTCTCACTTGGAGATACAGTAGATTTACACCTAAAAGTAGTTTTCATACTATTTTGCATTTTCGCCAATTTAATATAATTCATTTCGATATAGATGCTTTGAAAGTTATAAAGGAAGTTAAATAGTTTCACTGTAATTTTGGAGTTCAAAGTAATAGCTTTACTATGTTTAATTACAAAAAAAATATGTTAAAGCTTAGATTATGGCCTAAATAATAATATAGGCGGCTATGACTGCAGGATAGGTTAGGACACGTTAGAAGTTTCTGTTACCAAAAGATTAACGGGTAACTTACGTTTTAAACTTCAACAATCGTGTCAATATCTTGATTTTCAACGTTACTACAACTACAACTACAACAACAACAACATCACACAATTGTATTACTTTCCTTTAGCAGGCGGAACTAAAAACACAAAACATATCGTATAGAAAGCTACAGAAAATTGGTTTTTCTTTTTATACATATACGTTTTCTTTAACTTTTTCTTCAACTCAACGAGACATTCCGGGACTGTCACCCTGGCTGGTATTACTGGATATAGCCAAAAAAAAGGAACGGACATTCACAACCAATAGTCGCCAAGCAATATACATAGATAGTTCCAAGGCAAAGGCTTAGGTAATCTAGCCAAGGTCCAATGCTTTACGAGACGAGACGAGTCGTAACGTAACGGGAGAAGATGTAGCGGGACTTTATTTGGTAGTACGCCGAAATCGAATTGCACGACCACCCCCTCCCCCTAAATTCAGAATCTACACCCATGAAACGCGCTTTGAATTTCTTATCAGATTCCAGCTTTCAGATAGCGACTTCTTCAGAGCGTTAACAGGACATTTCCCCGGATTTCTAAAGACGTTTCTTAATACAAGACTTCAAAATAGATATAAATAGACCTGCAATAACGATGTATACGAGCAGGAATGCATGCAGTAAATTGGAATTATTGTGTACCCATTTACAGTCATTGTATCTAGGCGGGCTTTGGGGGAGGAGCTAGACTAACCATTACGAATGACGAATTTTGCGTCACGAATAACTAATCGCGTTAGATTACGTCCTGAGAGTCCTGACCTCGCGTTGTTACGTTACAGTCATATGAGTTCGCGTCTTATTGCCCATGAGCTAGGAATATATACCAGACGATCAACCAATGAAATCAGGGTTAGAAAGACGTCAGAATTATGAGGCGTGTCGGATACTTAGTTCTTAAGCCCGGCCCATAAAGCACAAATAGAAATGGGCACATGTCGCTAGCTACATCAATAGCAATATCACGTGGTTTCTAAGTTCAAATACTTCATGACGTCAGATTTGCGCCTCCCCTTCTATTCAAGCAGAAAGGCCCAGAATATGACCTGTTAGAGATTCCAAGCAGAAGAAATCTATCTATTCCATATAAAACTGATTTTATATGGAAAGTTTGGTTAACCAAATTCAAAAATTCTCTGCAATGCCAGGGATAGATTTAATTTTAGAAGTAGGAATGGAGAACAGAGTAATGTGGGCGCGCGTCAAAGTCCCGGACCCCCTTTGACGGGACGGTGGGATATGAAAGAAGAGGCGGGGGTCATAGCGACAGAGGTAAACAGGAAATACGTATTTTTCGCCGTCCCCGTCAGCAACGTCATCAAAATGTAGTTTAATTAAGTGAGCCAATAAGATAATTTAAACTGATCGTTACGTGTTGGTTGGAGGGAGGGGCTCTATACTGGGCTATGAGTCGGAATAACTGAAGTAAATACTAACCGTTAATTCTCTATTCCTACTTCTAAAATTAAATCTATCCCTGGCAATGCATATCATCAAAATTCCTCTAACAATGTTTCATATCTCTGCTTGAATCCTGAGTGGCAGAGCCCGTAGCTCTATCTCAGAATCAATTATTTAAAACGTTATACAACGTTTCATAACATCACAAAACTCATTAAGCGCTTCTTAATTGGAGCTTTAGCGGCACTTGCTTTATTCGGGGTAATTATTTTCTTGTTCGTTTACTCCCTGAAGGAACACAAAAAATAATAAGGGGCTAGCTTGAAGCACCGAGTGCATACGTGTAGCGACTGAAAATTAAGATTAGGTTTGCTATGTTTGTCGGCTTAGCTTAATTAAGAGAGCGTTACTCGCGCCTCTGTTGTGGTTTCGGGCTAATTTTCCCCGTATTAACTTAAGGACAAAAAATAACAATCAACGTGTCCAATGTTTCTTAGGGTTATAAAGAATGTTGGGAACGTGGTTACAGGATGGTTTGGATATTTGAGGACAACTTCCATGGTGAGTGTGGCTTTCTAAATACCTGCGCTGGTAAACGATAGAAAGACAGTTTTATTGTTATGGTTATTAGTTAAGAGTATTGTGTTATAATATAAACAAGTCAATTCTTAATTTGAACAATTATCGTTTAACAATGCTGGAACACTCATCAACGTTGAATGCAATTTGAGTAACATCGAAGGACGTTTTCCCAAATTAATATCAAATTCTATGAAGAATTTTCTTCGAATTCCCTGACTTGTTCAGGTGAACTATGGCAGCCATGTCTTGGGCAACTTCGCAAGTAAAGAGACGTAAGCTTCGAGCAACTTCGATTTATGAAAAGGGACGTAAGCTTCGAGCAACTTCCAATGAAAAGATACGCAAGCTTCGAGCAACTTCCAATGAAAAGATACGTAAGCTTCGAGCAACTTCCAATGAAAAAAATACGTAAGCTTCGAGCAACTTCCAATGAAAAAAATACGTAAGCTTTGAGCAACTTCGAATGAAAAAAGACGTAATATTCGAGCAGCTTCGAATGAAAAAAGACGTAATATTCGAGCAGCTTCGAATGAAAAAAGACGTAATATTCGAGCAGCTTCGAATGGAAAGAGACGTAATATTCGAGCAGCTTCGAATGAAAAGAGACGTAATATTCGAGCAGCTTCGAATGAAAAGAGACGTAAGTTTTGAGCAACTTCGAATGAAACGAGACGTAATATTTGAACAACTTCGAATGAAACGAGGCGTAATATTTGAACAACTTCGAATGAAAAAGGACGTAAGCTATGAGCAACAGAAGTAACTTACAATTACATCATAAGTGACGTAAAAAGCACAACTACGTATCTAAATTCTTGCATAATGAAAGTATTTCTCTCAAAGGAGATTGCTAATTTATTATTATGAAATCTGGTTCACACAAGCACTCCATTTTAAGAAGCTTTTCTTATCAAATTTAAAGTTATTTCTAAAACTGTGTATAACACAACAATAGACAAAGAAAATTTGAAGCAGATACCATAAATCATACAATATTTCATGTCAAGTCTTTTCAAGGGAATCTCCCGAACAATGCCAGTGAATTTGGGGAGGGGGGGGGGCAAAGCCCCACGGGCCTTTAATTAATGGCTTAAGAAAAGGCGTTTTCTTTGCCGAATATCGCTCGGTTCGGTTCGCCTCTTTAAGAAGATGAAACTTAAATAGAAATAGCCCGAAAGCTGAATCTTCTCAGAAAAGAATACATGACGTATTTTGATAGGCTGGAAATGTTGGACTAATTAAAAAGGATTATTTCTAGCAGCTTTATTCGAATTTGAGTGAAATTTTAAATCCAAGATGGCCGTCGAATTAATCCCAAACAATACAGATGTACTTTGGGTTGCAATCAAATAGAAATTCGCAGGATTCAGGACATATTGGACGCTTAGATTTCTAGGTCTAGTTTTCAATTCAAGATGGCCACCGACTTAAACCACAAACTGTACAACTTTGTTACATGGCATGTATTGAGTAAGTGTGCAAAATATTACTCAAATCGACTAAAATGTTGCCATTTTCCAAGATGGCGCCCCATTTAAACAACACTCCGTTGAGCTTTGCTATGGGATGGATTGAGTCAGTGTGCCAAATATCACTCCAATCGGCTAAAATATCACCAAGAGATTTTATCTCCACCATTTTCCAAGATGTCCGCCAAATTAATTATGGTAATAATGGTATACGGGTTCAATATATTGCATGGACGGCCCATATTGCTTTTGAGTTTCCATTATCCGTCATCTTTAAAAATGGCGGTACGAAAACTAATAAAAATGTAGCGACGGGCTGACGGGCTACTAGTTTAAAATAAATGAACTCTTCTTATTTCATTCGTCCACGGCTGGAAAAATAAATGTTTTTCATTGTAGGTCGTGTATTTGTTAAGAAAGGAAAACAACGTTACTGCGATCATAAATTAATTAGAAAAGCGAGAGGGTTGGATGGAGACTTTGGTGAAATTGGATGCTTTCACAGTTGAAACCAAAACGGTATAGTCGCTCGAGCTGTCATGGAATAAAATGGAATGGCAGAACACTTTAAGAAAAATGACTCGAATAAATTGCTAGGACAGAAGGAAGAACTGTTTAGAAGCATTCATCGCTTAACCCAAAACCAACCCGATGGTTTTACGCTATTCTAAAAAGGAGTTTACATAAATGAAATATAAATTTACAAGGTGGTTATTTGCCAGTGGACTATTTTGATATGATTACGCTTATTATGCATTGTGTTTCTGAGTGATAAGTCTGCCATAAATAAAAGGGTGACAAGTTCTTTGAAAGCGGCGAGTGTCGAAGAACATTGGGTCTACAACGTTTAGTTACAAAGACACGGGATTTCAAACACTGATTGGTTCTTAAGACATGCCAGTCTTCAATCTAAGAGCATTATTGAACATTTATCAATAGCAGACGTGTCTGCTATTAAAGGAACTGTAAAGAGAGCCACGGCGGATTGGTAAAATTTATTTGAATTACGTCACAGGTACCACGTGACTCGAAGATCCACAGACTCCGTATATAGTAGGACTGGACACCTTGTCCTTGTTTTTCGTGAGATTGCAGGGCCTATGGACCTTTTCGTTGTAAAAAGGGGGATAGGCAACCCTAAGTATCGGAACGTACAGGGGGGTTGATTCATTGCATTCCATCTCTGCGCATGCACTCATGATGGATACCAAAAGACCACAGCGCAGGCGTCAAAAAGAAAGATGGAAGGCAAAGTTTTACCCCGTCTTTCCCTTTTAGTTACATTGAAATGGTCCATTATTTGAAATAAAACTAATAAAGCTACTTCGAACAACGCCTTTCCTCAGTCACGTGTCTATGACGTATATCAAATAATTTTCCCCAACGTACCAATTCCTTCGATCACTACAGAACCTTTAAAGAAACGCTAAGCTAACTACTCCGCATTTATTATTATTTCTTGTCCAACATAACCATTTGACAATTTTTATCGTCAACTAACTGTGTCCGAGGCCGTTATATATTCCGGGTCACGCATTTAGAAAAATTTAATTAATAACGAGAAACATCGCGTTAAAATAATATGAGATGCAAATCAGCTTATAAACGAGATTTCCTACACCAAAAAGATAAAAGAGAAAAGGGTATTTTACCCTTAAGGTATGTACAATTTAAAACAAGTATTTTTAAAGTTTCAACGTTTCTACTATATGCAGGAATTTTACAACTACACCTTCAACAAGTTGTACCAAGGAAATTAATTAAATTTAGAAAAGTATATGAAACGAAAAAGAAATGAAGGCAAAGGTGTGATTTGCTGCTCTTTGGGGATAATGCGAGGTTGCGTTCAAGGCGTAGGATAACGCAATGTTTAAACAATAAAGTAGTTAGGCTGGAATTTCGCTTCACATAATAGGAGTTAAACGGCATAGAGGAGTGGTTCAATTTTTTATAACGGTGTAACTGAACATTAACACGCGATTGGTGTTTTTGTCTCTTCATAAAACTTAAGTAACAAAGAGTTTATGGAAGTTATAAACTATATTAACTCGACTTGAACGATCTTATGTTTTTGAGTAGGGTTCTACAGATAATGTGCGAACTGGTGATAATTGCCATAGCAATTGCGAATTGTGCAATTCAACAGCTATCTGCAACAGACTGAAAGCTTCGATTCAGTATAATTCAGTTTTAAACCCGAGATGACTGGCAACCCTGAACCGCGGTTGAAGTTAAGAAACGAGTAGTCGCTCTAGTGCATGCACACTATCTATATTATAAATGAAACATTTAATTACTTAAAATTATTCTTACCATTAAAATGAGCATTAATGGCATCATATTGAAATTTTTTTAATTAATACCGGCGCTGGTCAATAAGTGAATACTTCAAACTATGGATGAAAATTAACTAATCACACTAAAGTCCAGTTAATGCGTCAATGGTTGGGTGGGACGCGCGAATTCATTGTAAAATCAAGCACGTATGTGATTTTCAAAGAGAAAGTGCGCGATAGTTCTAGTTCAAGGACGCTGTGATTTTCAACCGAATGAAAGTTGAAAAATGCCTGCCAGTTTTCAGTTCAAGGACGCTACAATTTTCAACCGAAATAAAAAATGCGTGAAGCTTAGTTCATGGATGCTCAACCGAAATGGTAATAGAAAATTGTACTGTTGAAGAACACCGTGTTTTTCAACCTAAATACAGACGAAAGCGCGTACAAGAACGCTTTGGTTTTCAAGCGAAACGGAAAAGCACACTAGAGTTCATAGTTCAAAGACAGCTGTGATTTTCAACCGAAATGGAAAATAACACTAGAGTTCATAGTTCAAAGACGCTGTGATTTTCATCCGAAACGGTAAACCATACTAGAGTTCATAGTTCAAAGACAATAATTTTCAACCGAAATTGAAAAGCAAGCTAGAGTTTATAGTTCAAGGACACGGTGATTTTCAACCGAAAGCAAGTTCATAGTTCAAGAACGCTATGACTTTCAACCGAAACTCAAAAGCACACTACAGCTTGACACTGATTTTCGACCGAAACCGGAATCAGCCAGCAAGGAAGCTGTGACTTTCGACCGAAACGGAAAAACAAGCTCGAGTTCATAGTTGAAACACGAGGTTGCTAACTCGC
The DNA here is from genome assembly GCA_019434445.1 of Phalangium opilio. Taxonomy (NCBI): domain Eukaryota; kingdom Metazoa; phylum Arthropoda; class Arachnida; order Opiliones; family Phalangiidae; genus Phalangium; species Phalangium opilio. Next base: position 316,814 of record JAEQBA010001049.1, on the reverse strand, counting down.
GCTCGACCTCAGGCCTGTAAATAAGCACGTCCTCTTAAGGCCAGCGATTGCCTTCGACTGATCTTGAGGCTAGAGTTGGGAGTAGAGTTGCGATATGAGGTTGGAAGCGAGAGGAGAGGGGGATGGAGCGGAAGGCTGCGTGAAACTGAAATTTTGCCTCTGGAGCTTCCAGTCAGGGATATCTCTCTGTCCCTTTGATAATCATCGGCCGATGCCCCGAGAAACAATTCAGAAGCGAAGGAAAAAAGTAAGGCTTACCGGAAAAAGTTTTAGCTCTTCTTACAGGAAATTGATCGTAACTGACCACTGGTCAATATATTGGTTGGTGGAAGTCTTTAAACAAAATATACATGAAGTAATAGATAAGCTAGACTGCGTTGACCCGGATGCTTTAATATAATAATCTAAGCTTTGTCTACGAAGGGATTTCCACACTAAGCCTGTGGCTTGTTTACAGGTGGGTCCCTTTACAATGCATAGAGAGGTGGTGGCTAGCCCCTATGCCACAGCTAACCTACAGCGCCCTATACTAACTATGGACTGGAAACCATAAAGAGTTTACTGTTTACGTAACCAAAAAGATGAGTATTTTTTTTAAAAAATAATTGATGTTTTATAATAATCCCTTTAAAATTTGAATATCTGTTACTTCAGTCAAACAATTTTAACCACTCATCTTTTATTTTTGAAGGTTTTGTTACGAAAGGCCTTTTTTAATAATCTTTGGGCTAATCCAATGCGAAATTTTTATGATGTTTTTTTAGAAATTAGTTTGTTTACAAGATTCAATTTCAATAAAAAAATGTCACGCTTAAGTAGTGGGTAATTAGTGGTTAATCAAAATTAAAACATTCGTTAGCATAAGTTGATAAGATACGTTGGCCATATGTTTGTCACAGGGTTCGTACAAAAATTTTGGAATGAAATTCCCTGACTTTTCCAGGTTTTCCCTGACTAAATTCCGTAAATTTCCCTGACCATATGCAATAACTTACAAGGCGTAAATATATGAAAACCAATCTAAAATTCACTCGAATCATTTTTGCACGAGTTGTCATTGTTATAAAAATAAGCCAACTATTTCATTGAAATTTAACCATAAGTAAATCATAAATAATTTGGGGTTCTGCTCAAGTCTCAGTCTCTCAGACAACACTTTTTTGGTCACCCTTATACTGTTATCCAGACTATCAATTTCCCACCAATATATTTTTCCCTGACATTTCCCTGACTTTTTAGGCCCATTTTCAATTTCCCTGACTTTTCCCTGACCTTTTAGGCCCATTTTCAATTTCCCTGACTTTTCCCTGACCTTTTAGGCCCATTTTCAATTTCCCTGACTTTTCCAGGTTTTCCAGGTCGTGTACGAACCCTGTGTCACTGGGTACAAACTGGAGCTTATCATGAAGTGAATGAGGTAGGTCACGGATTCAGGGTAAAGCGAGGGAGGCCTGGTGAGGTGCTGCTGTCAAAGGCTTAGTGTAGACTAAATACTAAATAGGAGCTAGATGGAAGTCCTGCAAAATTAACCACCACCGAGTGTAGTACTTCAATTCTCGCTTCCGTCGTTCTCCCCCGAACTAGCTCGAGCTGTAAGTCTCTAGCATTACAAAGTATAGGAAGTGTATGTCATACTTATGGAAGGAGCATATCTTATAAACTTGCGCATTTAATTAATTAAATACCTAAAAAGAGAAGTTACAACATTTTTGATTGGAAGATGAAGAGTAAAAAGGTAAAGCAAGGAGAAATATACGTTGGCAGGGTCACTAATAGAAAGAAAAATACTGTGATGCTGGCTAGCTAGCTTTTTTGCCCCGAGAAAGTTAAGATGAAGTTGGCCCAGTCGGGGAAAAAAGCTACACCATAATGGGATTCTTTACCTAGATCTAGAGCCCCGTAAAACGAAGCCCTGGGCACTTAAGGGCAAATATCAGACCCCGAACCCCGAGGGCATATTCACTCTGATTCCCAGTATACCGTTTATGGATTAAGGGTTACGTGTTTCCCTGTAAAAAGAGGATTTCTTTGAAAGATACTGTAATAACTTTAATGCGCCTAAGTATCAAAGGCACCCGGCGTTTCCAGACAAGATATTGTTATTAGCTTTCGGCTTGCCATTTTTAAAGATGGCGGCAAATCGAACCTCAAAATGCCCTAAAGGAAATAGGGAATCTGTGTACTAAATATTAAATAAATCTGTTGAAATGCACGGATGTTGAAGGTTTATAACATTTCTGGTCGCCATTTTTAAATATGGCGGCAAATAGAACCCTAAATGTTTTAATAAAACCCGTCTATAGTATATTGAGAACCAATGTACAAAATATTACCGAAATCTGTTGAAATACGCAGACGTTATTGCATAAAGGTGTACAACGTTTTGGGTCGCCATTTTTAAAGATGGCGGCAAATCGAACCCTAAACCTTACCATAAAGCCCGTCGAAGAGATATAGGGAACCAGTGCACTAAATATTAAAGACATTTGTTAAAATTCACGGATGTTATTTCATAAAGAAGGTGTAGGTTACATTTCTGGCCGCCATTTTTCAAAATGGCAGCGGATTTGAAAAAAAATCATGTGACGTACTCAGTATTTAAGAGTAGCATCTATGCAAAATTTCACCCTTCTAGATAAAGCGGTTTGGGCTGGGCGTTGATTATCAGTCAGTTATTCAATCACGACTTTTTTAACTTGTACAGATATCAGTTTTAGTGACTAACCCCTCGAAATATCTCTCCACAGAATGGATAGAGTTATAGCTAGTATCGTTGAAACTCTCTTAGTCAATATATTCCCGTTCAAACAGAAGCTAATTAATTGAAATAAAGGTCCCAATTAGGAACCACAGAACAGTAGCGTTTCTTGATCGAGGCGCTGATCATGGATCCAATAAAGTCAATAGGGGCTTGGAAAACTGGGACATTGATTTCTTCTTCGATACAAAAATATACAAGTCTGAAAGGCCTAAGTCTATCAGAAACTAATTGATCATTTCGATGTAGCTAAGAGGGGATAAAACTTTGCCTTCCATCACGATTCTTGGCGCATGCGCTGTAGTCTTTTGAATCATGAGAGTATGCGGAGAAGAATGGCAAGGTGTCAACAGTTCAACACACTATGTACGTCCCGAAACTGAGGGCTGCTTACACCTTTTTTACATCGAAAAGGGTCTATTTAAGGGTGTTCTTTGAGCAATTTGAGTCGAAAATGTTCTATGACATAACCGTTTTAAACGTAATGTTCGAGTGCTTTATGGATTAACCCTTAAATATAACTAAGAAACTGAACAGACAAAGTTTATTAAAATTGAAGGGGTCATTAAAAAACAATCCACACTTGAAAACGGTGTTCCTTAGGGAACAACGTCATAGAACATTTTCGACTCAAAATCGGTCATAGAACTCACTAGTCTTCTCTTAGCCACGAGAGGCGCTAAAATGAAAGAAAATCTCTCGAATTTTTGACGCAATGGAAAAGGGCAGGAGACGTTCCACCAACGAACTAATGATGGACACTTAAAGAGGATTATTCGCTTATGATGTAATGCTACTAAATACTTCCTTTGGTAAACTTCCGCAACAACCATCCTTGTCTTAAATTAACCATAGATAGTTATATATATTAAATAAAGATGAAGGAAGTTCTAGTACCTTTACACAAATTAGCTCAAGAGGCAAAACTTTGATATAATTAAAAGGGTTCTTTGGAAAAATACCCAGAAAGCAAGATAATACTACATTAAAAGCATTAACCCACTCAGTATGGAAGCCTGCCATTTTTCTTTTGTTATATATACATTTGATTCTACTAAAGGAGATTCTACATACAGCCTTAAGCTAGATTCAAGTCGGTCTCCCGAAATTCGATTATCTGGACCCATAATCAAATTCTTTTATCTTTGCATGATAAGCTTAACTCGGTTGAAGATCTTCGAATAACTAATTCTACTCTCAAGTATTTTCTTTATTAGTAGTTTCTGGGATACATTCAGCCAAGAAGTGATATCTAGTTTATTAATTAGGGAGAAGGTATAAATTGGCGCCACATTTCAAGCTTTATCTCCAGTCCAAACGTTACGTAGCATGTCCGGAGTTAATCCCCGCCTCTAAATTACAACCAGCCAGCATCTCATTGGTTCTTGAAAACTCACGGTAGCGCGACGCGAATGACGAAAATTACAGTCATATTTTCCGACTGAGGAGAGTGTAGCGAAATAGCCCGGTGGGCTCCTTTTACGTCCCCCCTTGTATTTTGAAAGGGGGACTGCAGGACTATGGCGCGCCAATACTTAGGCATCTTATACCTTCTCCCTAATAAACTAGATATCACTTCTTGGTTATACACAGAGTGTTGTAAAAACGGGGGATATATTATAAGAGCGAAGTTCTGTACATGCAGTGGGAAAGTTCTATGGAAAATCAATTTTGAGTCTAAAATGTTTTCCTCCACAAACCCTATGATTTAGTTCAGTATTTACCAACTTCATCCTCTCTTTAGAAACTAAAAATTACTACAAATAAGACAGTATACTTTTTGCTCAACTTTCACAGCCAATTTCAAGAAGACGTCAGTATTAAAAAACCTTCAGAAAAATTTCTTGTTAAAACAAACACAGTACGGTTATCTTATTTTCCTCAGAAAATGTAAAGAGATTTCAAGATTCTTTTATTTTAGCGGAAAATGCAATTTAATGCAAGCATCAAAAACGGGCTTGGATAGGGAAACTCGGCCTTTGTTTTTCAATGTATTCCGTCCGTCGCATAATAATGCGCTATCGATCTCAACTCCCTCACAAGATTTCAGAATTTTAACATTAAGGAGCTTTGCCTGATCCATCCCGGGTTCGGTATCCCTTGGATTTAGCCTTAGAGGAAAGAGGTGCGATGGAGGAGAATTATTCCTGGGTCAAGAAAGAATCCCAGAGTGCCTCGCGGACGTAGGCACACTACTTTTATTTGATATTGGGTTGTTCAGCACAGTCATTTAAATATTGAAGCTGCATGGTTCTTATGGTTCTTCGAGATGGGCCGATATCGATATATCGGTTAGTAGACAAAGACAAAGGGGGCATCGTACGACCCTACCAAAACGTTACTGAGGATGCTGGGACGACTTCGTTTTCATTCCGAAGATTGGGGTACAGAGGCTACGTTATAGCAGAAGTACATAATACTTCTCTTTGAGAGAAGTGTACCACAATCACAAAGTGGGGTAATTGTAACATGATTCTTCCCAACATCAGAACTAAAACATTTGGAGTGCACAAGGTTACTAAACCAAATCACATACGCCATGTAAATAGTTCCCTCAACATTACTCTATTGGCAAAGGCTTAACTATTTGCCAAGGCGCATGCGCTTGGTGAAGGATTTTTGTTCCACGTCAAGACAATCAAGGTTTGTGGGTTGATTGCTGAAGATTTAGTAAATACCAAAGTTATAGAATTCACCCTAGCACGGTGCGATAGTTACTCATCTGAAGTTAGATGAGCGGGAGAGCAAACCAAAAGGGGCTCCATCGCCCGGGAAGAATCATGTTGCATAACTAAAGTATTAAAATGATACAAAGTGTCATCCGTCTTCTGTTATCCCCTTCTGGTTATAGGTATTCATATTTCTACTCCATTTCACCTCTCTCCTCCAAGATTTTGCCAGAGATGCGTTGCCGTTCTGCAATTGTTAGGGGCAAATATGTAGAAGAAATGGGTATATTGATTCACTTACAACGAAGGTTATTATACTGTTTGTTTTTACTCCAAAAACCGAATAGAATTTCAAAGCCGATTAGCATCATTTCATCATAATAATATTTTTCAATCATAGGTTTATTAAATCAGTAAGTCTTCGTCTAGTATAAATATGAAGTTCGACTGTACTTCATTTTCAAGAAATACTGTGCCTAGGGCTTCTCGGCTGACATTAACGCAATATTTGTTTTCAACATCACGAACTTAAATTTATAATGTTAATGGCAAAAATATAAATATCAGAATAGGAGCATAATGGAGATCGTAGGCAACAGCCACGTGATTCACTCAAAATAACTGTTAAGTTGCGTTTGCACTAAACAGGGTGTTTCAAATAGGGTACTAAGACCAAAGATGAGCGATTTCGAGTCGTAAATATAACTTCGGTCACATTTTTCCACAAGCAAGTTACGAACATTAGAGTATTTTACAGATACCCCAATAACTAAATGGGCCTTGTCTTTCAAGTTTCTTACTTTAAGTGGTTATCCTTAAAACACTCCAATGATCATCAACTAGTGTTAGGCGGTGCATCCCTTGTGGGGGCAAAATCGGCTGGTCATAGAAGTTACAACATTTTCAACTAAAAACTTATTTCCCATAAAACCATCCCCCTGTACTTCGGTCCCTTTTTCGAACAGGCTCTATAAATTTTCGCTATTATCACGACGAAGACTTAGGGCTTGTGATAAACCTATGATGAAATGTAAGACAATTCCAAATCTTTTCGGGTGTCTAAAATGTAAAGTGCTTTGATTCTTCGCATGCAATAAATCCCATTTCACGTAAAAGAAACGATAGAGACAAATCATTCCAAGTAGAATTGCTAGGGATGACGATGGGACGAAGAATATATGAAGATGAATAAATTTACATGAATAAACCCCCTAAGATTAAGGCTAATAGAATTCGCAACACGAGTCTCATTTGGATACAAAAATGCAAAAATAACGATGTTGAAAGTCAACGTTATATGGAACCCAAATACCTTTAAATACATTACAGCTCCATCTATCGTTGGTTTTTGACATTACCGCGTCCCAATTAATTATTGTAAATTGCTCAATAACATGTTTACAAAGAAACGAGTTCAAAATCATATGGTGCATGTGGCGTATTTCAAATAATTTCCACCCACCGGCCGCTGCCTTTTAGCAAGTCTCTGTAGTTTAGTTTGAAAAAATGCCACTAGATGCTCCCATGATCGAGGGGTGGAGTTCACTAACCCTCTAGGCTTAGCAAAGGTTAGTTTTGACTCCGCCCTCGACGTTAACGAGTCCTAATTGGCTCCTGTCTTTGGCAACAGTAAAATTTGTTGTGTAGAAGATCAGCCAGCATGTTAAGGCTGCCATTAAGCGTCGGAACCATATTTTATCCAATGCTTTTTCTATACTTGCACCACCGTTACCCTATTAAACTTATTCCATCCAGAACATTCGGAGCGAAAGAAGCTCTATGTATGCTCGATTCGCTGTCAAATTTTCCAAATCAAATTTTGCAGGCCAGACTTAGAAAGTCAAAAATAGCCACGTGATTCCTTTCCTTTTTGGGGAGGGAGGAAATGCATTTTACAGTCGCTACATCTCCGGAGGATTGAATAGCGAAAAATTCATGAAGTTTGCTAAAGGCAAGGCGAGGTACGTCCGTATAGTTCGTACAAGTTTCAAGAAACCATCTAACATCGAAAAGTGCATTATTTGATTTTTTCTCTATTTTTCGGTCAATCGAACCGGGCCCATATGCTGCCTGCGTTTTCTCGGAGATTCGAAGCTCCGGTGTGGGATTTCCCTCTCGAACAGGCAAAGGCCTAGAGACTCCCGAGCACAGGCTCTTTGCCTTATTGATTGATGGGGCAAACTTGACTCTTTATGCCTTATAAAGCACGGATTTCCTACCAGATCTCTTCTTTTTTTATAGCAGAATGATTTTCATAGGAGCATCTCAGTTCTTTTCTGTTCATAAGTCAAATACTTCTTCTCAAAGTTGATAATTCATCGTGGATCAGAACGCTCCATGGGCATTTCGAGAAGTTCACTTGAAGGAGAGACTGATGGAGTGGAACCGTGAACCCACATACCTATAACGTTGCCTCTGTTCCCCCACCTACGGAACGCCACCGAAGTTTTCTCAGCATCCTCAGCGTTTAGGTAGGGTCGTACGGTATGAAATCGTAAAGAACGCCCCTCTGTCTTAAAAATTGAAGGTAGTCCTTATACAAATGCAATGACGCTACGCGACAGCACTTAACAATCGCCTACTGAAAGGTAGGGGCGTGGGCTGGGAGAGTTTCAGCACTACTTGGAATTGTCGCTCCATATTACTCCTTCAGTACCGCCAACAAAAGTCTTCATGGCTTGATACTCATCATAGACTAAAACAGTTGAAACTGAACCATACACACCTAGCATCGTTTTACTATAAAAAGATCAACTAAATATTTTTTGCAGCTGATTCAACGTTACTAAAGACCACGAACCACGAACCCCGTTGAAATTCATTTAAAATTTGGCACTTCTAGAAACTCATCAAATAATGCCCCAACACAAGGACAATCGAAAACGAGGTGACTTAGTGGCGATATACTTAATTTATGATAAAAGGAATATTTATATAGTTGGTTCTATTGGCTGCCTTGCCATTGACCTAAGGAGCAAGGTTTTAACCCGAGCTACGTATGTACGTACGCGATGTATAAAATATATTATGGAAATTTTATACGTACGAGTTCTGGTGTTTACAAAGTAGAATGCAATAAGGCCCATTCAGACGTCGGGCTTAGTCGCTTTGCTCGCATAATGAGACACGTGTCAACGACTGAAGTAAAACGATTCGTGCACAAGTTTAGTTAGAAAATTTTTGATTTCGTCGGGCACCACTTCGATAGCGCCTTTTCTTTAGCCATAGCTTACTCGATCATGCCTTAAAGACGCACGATCGAGTGAGTTACGCTTTATCAGATGATATATGAATCGTTTTAGGACTCTTAGTGCGGTATTTGTCAATTTGGATTCGTCTATTTTAGTAATTAAAAGTCTTGGTTCAAAAATCACACCATATACGCGACTCGTTTTCAGTCGTCTGCTCTAATGTCTGAACAGGAAAATGTGTACTGATACCAAATTAACGAACGAAGCAACCGACGGCAACGTCTGAATGGGCCTTTTGAGACATATCAAAAATTAAAAGAAACGTATCCCAAAGTTTAAATTGAGTTTTACTTTGCACTTCAAATACATTTTTACTTGCCTGAATAATTTAAGTTTTACATTTTTCAGTGCATTAATGATTCCATCTTATAAACGGTTTTATTGTAAGAAGGATGTATTTAATACGAAATAGGTCGTAAGTATTGAACCGGTGGTTTAATGCTTAACAAATAGACTTAAGTATGAGTTCCATCTTTCGTTAGGTTACTTCTTAAAAACCGAATAGCGTTAAGTCAATTTGCTTGGGTATACCAAAGGCAAATGCAAAATAACAGAAAGTGAGGAAGCAATTAAGAAAAGCGTACCTAGGAGACAATCACGTGATTCACAATCATTGCCTCTGTTGAGGAATTTAAAACTGATATGGATACTAGCAGAAGTGCATAATACTTCTGTTCGAGAGAAGTGTACCACAAAACGGGGCAAATGTAACCCGATTCTTTCCAACATCACTTTACATTTGGAGAAAGGTTACTAAACCGAATTACACACGCCATGTAAATAGTTCCCTTATCATTTTACTCTATTAGCGCTTAACTATCTGTCAAGGCGCATGCGCTAGTGGATTTTTGTGCCACGTCAAGACAATCAAGGTTTGTGGGTTGATTACTGGGGATTTAGTATATGAAACAGTTGTAATACAATTCACCCTAGCACGGTGCGATGCGCACCTGAACTTAGTTTGTTGAGCAGGGGAGCAAAAATAAACGGTACTACTTTCGTCTGGGAAGAATAAAGTTACATAACTAAAGTATTAAGAGGATACAGAGTGTCACACTTCTTCTATTAACCCCTTCTGATACTATTGTCATACGCTAGTACTCGGGCAAAAATAATTACATTTACCAACACCAGGTGTCGCACTACGAAACCGTAGTATGATAATCTCCAAAAAGCATAAATTTGATATCTAACACAGTTCAAATGAACAAGCGAATTGGCAATTTTCTGGATAAATAATTTGAAAAAGACAACTGGCAATATTAATTTAAGTGGAGCGATGATTGGTTGATTTTCGAAAGACGTAAACACTACCGAACGCCGCTTATATACTTCAAAGGGATGCACAATGCGTTACGTAGGGGCGAGGCCTTAGTCAGGCTTATCTTCCATCAAATAAAGCTCTATTACGCTGCCGTTATCAGCACATTGGGAATCGACATTAGCAATTCCGTTCTTCATATGTATCAACCGAGTCATTCCTCGAACACAATCACGTGACATTAATTGACCAATAACAACTCCGGAAATAGTTCAAAAAATATAGTTCTAGACACGCCCCTACATAACGCAAGGTAAACCCCTTTAACAAGACTACCTAATAGCTTTCCAGTTAGAAAAAAATGCTTTCTCAAATGAATAACTCCAAACCTTAGGTGGAAAGTATACACGATAATATAGGCACAAATATAAGTTGAATAAAATCAAGTAGGAGAGCTCTTTTATTTGCTTGCCAAATTTTCCTTAGAAGCTTCTCAACTGGAAAAGAATCTTCACAAAGAACTTCTCCAAACAAACCTCGAGTCAAGAGGAACTTTCAACGAAGTCAAAGGCTTACAATAATCCTATTAAATTATTAAGGATATTCCTTTTAATGTCGCTGTACTTAAACGGTGATACGAAGGGGTCCAGGTCAATGAATATTCAGTTGGGGTCACGTCGGCCTAGTCGTTGAAAAGCGGAAAAGCTTCAACCAAACTTTTCAGATCCGTTTTGAGCTTCAAGGGAAGGTTTTCTTTCTTTTTTTCTTTTGATTTCTTTGGTACGGAAAAAAGCGAGATGAGATAGTTCGTTCAGAAATATGTGCGTCGAAATAAGCGTGGAGAGATATTTGAGCTGCTTGAGCATGATTATTTTACGTCAACGATAAGCCTTAGTTTTATCACTTTTAAAACACAAATCTGAAAATCATACTTCAAGAGAAACTACTGACAATTGAAAGTAATTTGAGTTGAATTTTTTAAATCTTGTACAGCAAGTTGGGTTTTCAAAAGTATTGGAGTTTTAAAATTTTAAAATCTTTCACAGAAAGTTGTTTTTTCATGAGTATTCGAGTTTTGAAGTTTCTGAATATTGTACAGAAAGGGTTTTATGTTGCACCATGTCACACTGAGTATTGGAGTTTTGAAGTTTCTAAATCCTGTAAAGAAGGTTGGGCAGGGTTTTCAGGAGTATTGGAGTTTTGAAGTTTCTAAATCCTGTAAAAAAAGTTGGGCAGGGTTTTCAGGAGTATTCGAGTTTTGAAGTTTCTGAATATTGTACAGAAAGGGTTTTCTGGAGTATTGGAGTTTTGAAGTTTCTAAATCCTGTAAAGAAGGTTGGGCAGGGTTTTCAGGAGTATTGGAGTTTTGAAGTTTCTAAATCCTGTAAAAAAAGTTGGGCAGGGTTTTCAGGAGTATTGGAGTTTTGAAGTTTCTAAATCCTGTAAAAAAAGTTGGGCAGGGTTTTCAGGAGTATTGGAGTTTTGAAGTTTCTAAATCCTGTAAAAAACGTTGGGCAGGGTTTTCAGGAGTATTGGAGTTTTGAAGTTTCTATATCTTGTACAGAAAGTTGGGTTTTCAGTTGCATTTGGAGTTTTGAAGTTTCTAAATCCTGTAAAGAAAGTTGGGCAGTGTTTTCGGGAGTAATGGAGTTTTGAAGCTTCTAAATCCTGTAAAGAAAGTTGGGCAGGGTTTTCAGGAGTATTGGTGTTTCAAGTTTTTAAATCTTGTACAGAAAGTTGGGTTTTCAGGAGTATTGTCAAAATTTAATGTGGAATTGCAACGCAGCGTTCAAACCATGTATTGAATTGAAATATAGAATGAGAACGTTCGAGACGGACTGTGGATTTTTGGATTTGGCCAAGGATTACAAATAAGAACCTAGAAAACTTATAAACACACACTTTTTTCCTTGGCTTGTGAATCGAAATCAAGAAACATTGAAACAGTATCAATAATAAATTAACACAGACACAAATGAAACAAACCAAAAACATTCAATGAAAATTTAAATGATATTTACGAACAAACTTTAATATTTTAAATGAAATACATAAAACCAACAAACAGTCTTTAAAATAAACAACTCTTCGAACGATTTAACCGTACCATGCTTTATTTCACCATTCTGTGCTTATACAAAATTAAACTCTTTGAAACTTTATTTCACGTATTAGAACACCCATCTTTAGTGTCCGCAAAAATAACTCGATGGGATTGTTCGCTCAGAAATATATGCGTGCAAATAAGTGCGGAGTGAGATTTGAGCTGCTTGAGCATAATTATTTTACGTCAACGTTAAGTCTTCTGTTTTATTGTTTCTACAACAGAAATCTCAAAATCATACTTCAAGAAAAACTACTGACAATTGAAAGTAATTTGAGATGAATTCTTTGAATCTTGTACAGCAAGTTGGGTTTTCAAGAGTATTGGAGTTTAAAAATTTCAAAATCTTTCACAAAAAGTTGTTTTTTCATGAGTATTCGAGTTATGACGTTTTTGAATATTGTACAGAAAGGGTTTTCTGGAGCATTGGAGTTTTGAAGTTTCTAAATCCTGTAAAGAAGGTTGGGCAGGGTTTTCAGGAGTATTGAAGTTTTGAAGTTTCTATATCTTGTCCAGAAAGTTGGGTTTTCAGGAGTATTGGAGTTTTGAAGTTTTGAAGTTTCTAAATTTTTTACATGAAGTTGGGTTTTCAGGATTATTGGAGTTTTGAAATTTCTGAATATTGTACAGAAAGGGTTTTCAGGAGTATTGGAGTTTTGAATGTTCTAAATCCTGTAAAGAAAGTTGGGCAGGGTTTTCAAGAGTATTGGAGTTTTTAAGTTTTTAAATCTTGTAAAGAAAGCTCGGTTTTCAGTATTGTCATCAAAGTTTAATGTGGAATTGCAACGCAGCGTTCAAACCATATATTGAATTGAAATAGAGAATGGGAACGTTCTAGACGGGCTGTTGATTTTTGATTTGGTCAAGGTTTACAAATCGGAGCCTAAAAAATTTATAAACACACTTTTTTCTTTGGCTTGTGAATCGAAATCAAGAAACATTGAAACAGTAACAACAATAAATTAACACAGACACAAATAAAATGACTCATTGTCGTTGCTCGGAAATCAACCAAGAACGTTCAGTGAAAACTTAAATGCTTTTAGGACCAACTTTAATTTTTTAAATGAAATACATAAAACCAACTGACAATCTTTAAAATAAACAACTCATCGAACGATTTTACCGTACCATGTTTTATTTTATCATTCTGTGCCAATACAAAATTAAACTCTTTGAAACTTTATTTCACGTATTAGATGAAGGAAAGAACACCCATCTTTAGTGTCCGCATGAAGGTCCATTCGATGTTCACGTCGGTGAACTCGCTCTTCTCGCTTAAAGAAACTGATCACACGTGTCAACGACTACGTAAGACATTGAGACTCCAATTTCGTCGGACAGTGTGGACATGATGTCACCACCTCGTTAGCGCTTTTTCTCTCTAGATCATGCCTTACAGACCCGTGATCGAGTGAGCTAGGCTTTTACAGATGATATATGAAAATTTGGTGGCGGAATTAGTCACGAAAGACTTTTGTCTGAACGAGCCTTTACTTTCTTCAATTCAGTTTGACCCACACTAAGTACAACGGCATTATCCAACTCTTTAGTTGCTGTGGTTAGGTCATAGTGGTCGCGTGTCCCTTAACAACACAACCATGGAGTTAATGCGACCGACAGTCAACGGTCAAAGTCCTCGAAGAAAAATATCCTCGATAACAAGACTTTTGACTCCACGAGTCTCTTTTTTATTTATAAACCAAACCTTAAGAAAGTTCACCAATATTTTTTTTTATTTTTAGTTTGTGAGTTTTTCGATTGGCGAAGTCTTATTATTCGTGCAAAGGCACGGAGCGAAATGCATTTTCTTGTCGAGCATCGTTGGGTTTTCACGATGGGGAGCCTTCAGTACGCGCCCCAAGAACTGTTCATTCTACGATGGTATATGGAACAGTACATGGCAATCGCACGCCTCAAGGCTCAACCTAAATGATTCCTGCAATTTTTGGAGACCCAGGCCTGTCTTCGATATAAAGATCACCGCAAGGTCCGTTAAAGGGTTAGTACCACTTCAGTAAATACCGAGAACCGAATAAAATAACAATGTCAAACCGGAAGTATCTGAAGGTTGGATATTAGCTGGGGAGTTAAATGAAAGCATTTAATTCTTGTGTATTACCAATATGATGTTTAAGAGTACAACTTACTGTTGAATTCAGTCTTTCAATCTTTTTTGCTACTTGTTTCAAGGGTAAATAGATTTAGTAGAGAGACGTAGTATCATGTTGACAACGTACTGCAGGTCTTCATCTCTTTCTCTCTAGCTACTTGGACTAATAACCAATCAACTCTCTACATTAACATTGCGTTATCTTTTCTAACTTCGATTAAAATTCGAAAATATTTTTCCAACTAGATTGTTCATTTGAATTGGAGGTATTGATCGGGAATGCGTTATAAAAATTTTGCTTTTGGAGATTATCATACTAAGGTTTCGCAATGCGACACCTAGTGCTGGTGAATGAAATTAGTTTTGCCTGAGTACTCGCGTATGACTAGTATCAGAAGGGGATAATTGAAGAAGGATGACACTCTTTATCGTCTTAATACTTTAGATACTTTAGTTATGTAAAATGATTCCTCCCAGGCCATGGAGCCCTTTTTGTTTACTCTCCCGCTCATCAAACTTCAGAAGGGAATCGCACCTTGCTGGGGTGAATTCTATAACTGTTTGGTACTAAATCCTCAGCAATCAACCCACAAACCTCGATTGTCTTGACGTGGGACAAAAATTAATCCACAAGCGCATGGGCCTTGGCAAATAGTTAAGCGCTAATAGAGTAATGACGAGGGAACTATTTAGATCGCGTATGTGATTCGGTTTGTAACCTTGTACACTCCAAATGCTTTAGGTCTGATGCTGGGAAGAACTACGTTACAATTACCCCGCTTTGTGGTTGTACACTTCTCTCCAAGAGAAGCATATTATATACCTCTGCTAGTATTCATGAGCGATCAGTTTTAACACCCCTAGAATGCCTCGGAGACAGTAACTACATTTTCACTAGCTCAGAGACAATGATTACGAATCACGTGATTGTCGCCTACACCCATTCAACTTTCAGTTCTTTGTAGTTTGCGTTAGGTTAGACTGTTCCTTTGACAGTGAAGGTATAAGACATTTTCTATAAGACAGGCACTCTATGGCTATTTCAAACGGAGCGAAACTTGAGGAAAATATATGAGCGTCGTTACAGTGTACTGTTGGGGTCTCGGGCTTTAGTAAATCGGTAATGGGCTCGCTGTCAAAATGCACCCAAGGATGGTACGGAGCCAAAGGTTTCACGGAAGATATGACACGCGAGGTTCATTGCTCAATAATACAGACCCCCTCATACAACTCAACCGTTAAAAGAAATATTAATAGCGGATATCAAATTTCACGGGTCAACTTTTAGACATAATCCCCCACCAAAGTACGTAGTGTATCTAACCCTTGTGAAAAAAATATATATATTGAACCAAAATTGTATTTGTTAAGTATGGTCGTCAGTATATGATTGAGTGTTTCTGAACATGCATGCATGGTTTATGTGAAGCAGAATATCTTTAAATTAAATATAAATCCGGTTTTTTGGTGTGTATCAAACGTCTTAAAAACTATAGATTGATCAAGATTTTCATGAAACTCTGATAAAGTTATGGTAAAACTACGATCCAGACCGTAATCAAATTAAGGTAAAACAATGATGCAAACTCTTAAGATACAAATACGGTCGTAAATCGGATCAAATTAAGATACAAATACGGTCGTAAATCGGATCAAATTAAGATACAAATACGGTCGTAAATCGGATCAAATTAAGATACAAATACGGTCGTAAATCGGATCAAATTAAGATACAAATACGGTCGTAAATCGGATCAAATTAAGATACAAATACGGTCGTAAATCGGATCAAATTAAGATACAAATACGGTCGTAAATCGGATCAAATTAAGATACAAATACGGTCGTAAATCGGACCAAATTAAGATACAAATACGGTCGTAAATCGGACCAAATTAAGATACAAATACGGTCGTAAATCGGACAAAATTAAGATACAAATACGGTCGTAAATCGGACCAAATTAAGATAAAAATACGGTCCAAAATAGGGCCAAATTAAGGTCAAATACGGTCCAAAATAGGGCCAAATTAAGGTCAAATACGGTCCAAAATAGGGCCAAATTAAGGTCAAATACGGTTCAAAATAAGGCCAAATACTGTCCGAAATAGAGCCAAATTAAGGTCAAATACGGTCCGAAATCAGACCAAATTAAGGTAAAACACGGTCCAAAATCAGACCAAATTAAGGTAAAACACGGTCCAAAATCAGACCAAATTAAGGTAAAACACGGTCCAAAATCAGACGAAATTAAGATAAAAATACGATCCAGACTGATCAAAATTTGATTCCCAATGGTAAATATTTTGGTACACCATTTATCAAATTCTCATAATAAAAATACTTGTTGAAAATTAAAAAAACAATCCTTAGAAACGCGTAGTGATATATGATATTTAGGATTTACTTCTATATAATAAAAAGTAGATTAGAGAAAATAGATTCCGATAATCGATTCCCACCCGTGTATAACGAACCTAACTTGATAAAACACAAAAACGTTACGGCGTATTAATAAATAACGATAATCCTTATAGAAAAGAAAATAGTATTTCTCAACTGAAGTTGAAAATCCAGAAGCAACTTTATCGGATATTTTGGCTTTAAAACTTCTTGACTCTTCTAATCGAAAACTGTTCGAATCGCCGATAAATTCCATAGTTTATCTCACTCGGAGATTACAGTGAGATTAACCCCATGCTCTAATAAACTTTAGGTTTCTGATAAGTATGCCATAAATTAATGGGTGTACTCTAAGGGTCAAAGTGGGTCGAAAGTGTCACCAGAACATGGGATCTTAAACCTTTAAATATATGGCATCCTACACATTAATTGGTAACTAAAACCAAGCAAATAGTACACATATGCGTAGTAATTAGCTTTACTATAGTTAACTTCCACCAGAAGGGGATAATAGAAGAAGGATGACACTCTGTATCCTCTTAATACTTCAGCTATGCAACATGATTCAACCCAGGCGAGGGAATTACCCTTTTTGTTTGCTCCCCCGCTCATCAAACTTAATTCTGATGGGTAACTATCGCACCGTGCTAGGGTGGATTCTATAATTAATCTTTGGTATTTACTAAGTTCTCAGTAATCAACCCACAAACTTTGATTGTCTTAACGTGGGACAAAAATCTGCGCAAGCGCATGCGCCATGGCAAATAGTTACACAACGCTAATAGAGTAATGATAAGGGAACTATTTACATGGCGTATGTGACTCGGTTTAGTAACTTAGTACACTCCAAATGTTTTAGATCTGATGTTGGGAAGAATCATGTTACAATTACCCCTTCCACTTTATGGTAAGTACACTTCTCTCGAAGAGAAGAATATTATATACTTCTCCTTTTACCCACTTCTGCAGGATAAATGTTCAATAACGTTCTTAAATTGCAGACCATTGAAGGTTGATGTCTTACTTCACAGGTATGGCTATATTATTTACTTTCTTTTAAGATGACATTAATGTTTGAAAGCCCATATCTCCGAAACTAAATCTGTTGAAGAACACCATGTTCGTAAGCCCATACCTCCGAAACTAAATCTGTTGCAGAACACCATGTTCGTAAGCCCATACCTCCGAAACTAAATCTGTTGCAGAACACCATGTTCGTAAGCCCATACCTCCGAAACTAAATCTGTTGCAGAACACCATGTTCGTAAGCCCATACCTCCGAAACTATTAAATCTGTTGCAGAACACCATGTTCGTAAGCCCATACCTCCGAAACTATTAAATCTGTTGCAGAACACCATGTTCGTAAGCCCATACCTCCGAAACTATTAAATCTGTTGCAGAACACCATGTTCGTAAGCCCATACCTCCGAAACTATTAAATCTGTTGCAGAACACCATGTTCGTAAGCCCATACCTCCGAAACTATTAAATCTGTTGCAGAACACCATGTTCGTAAGCCCATACCTCCGAAACTATTAAATCTGTTGCAGAACACCATGTTCGTCTTACTTCACTGGTGTGGCTACATTACTTTGTTTTAAGGTAACATCAATATTTGGAAACCAATATCTCCGCAAGTAATTAAATATTTTGACCCCCATGTCCTGGTGAAACATTCCACTACTCAGTTTGACCCTAACAACACACCATTGAATTTAAGGCATACTTATCACAAAACCCCATTTATTATTAACGTTACAACCTTATTAATAACAACACTGCATTGCAATCTTAGGATGATGGTAACAAGCGTGATCCGATGGAGAAGAACCAAAAAAAAAATCTTGATATCGTTTGGTCGAGAAAAATCAATCGATAGTAAAGAATCGCGGTGGTAACTTGAAAAAAAAATCAACAGAAAGCCAACGATCTCTTAAAAATCCTTTAATGGTAAAGTAGCACAAAGTGACGCCGCGAAGACAATGAACTTAGTTTCGTTCAAACAATTGACGAAAAGACTTGTAAAGAAGATTGGAGCAACTGAAACTACTCGCAAAGGCACGCGATGCCGAGACTAAGACTAAGAGAAGTAGGTCTATGTCTAGACTTCATTTATTTGCAATTCTTTTGTTCGTATTAAACAAAACGTTTGCGTTGCGTTGTCTGAACATCTAAGAAATAGGTACAAGGATGAAAACCTTACCAAGGATATATTCTAATTTTCGTTGATACAATTGTTGGTTATTTGGTTTTGGAGGGGTTTTAATGAAACCAGAATAGAAGTTCTTGGCTGGGATCTGGATTACTACCCATATCACGAACTAAAGAAAGTTCAGGTTTTTAAAAAAATGCATGTGAAATATGGATTTTTCTTTCTCCAACTTCGGGATTTTAATAGAATGCACGTGACATCTGGATTTTAATTTTGAACTTCAGGCTATTAATAAAATGCACATGAAATCTGGAAATTTTTTGAACTTCAGGTTTTTAATAAAATGCACGTGAAATCTGGATTTTAATTTTGAACTTCAGGTTTTTAATAAAATGCACGTGAAATCTGGTTTTTCTTTTTGAACTTCAGGTTTTTAATAAAATGCACGTGAGATCTGGATTTTCTTTTTGAACTTCAGGTTTTTAATAAAATGCACCTGAAATCTGGTGGAATTCTTTCTTAAACTTCAGATTATAAAATCCACGTGAAATCTGGAATTCTTTCTTGAACTTCAGAAAGTTCAGGTTTTTAGTAAAATGCATGTGAAATCTTGAATTCTTTCACGAACTTCGCAAAAATGTGGAATTTGAAGTACTATGTCGAACTTCAGGATTAATAAAATGCAAGTGAAATCAGGATTTCATTCTTAAACTTCGTCATAAATAAAAATCACGTGTCTGGAACTGCAGCATAAAACCAAGTGAAATGGGGAAGATTTTTCTCGAACCCCAAAACAAATGAAATTCACTTGAAGTCAGTAAGGCAATCTTTAACTTCAGTATAAATAGAATTCACGTGAAATCTGGGAACTTTCAAAAACCCCAGAAAAAGTAAATAAAATTAACGTGAAATCTGGTACTCCAGGATAAAGAAAATCAAGTAAAATTGAGAGAAATATGATTTATCACTTTGAAGCATTTTCGTAAAATTTATAAAACTAAGTTGCGAAAAACCCATAGGAGATAAAAAAAATGTGAAATCCAATACTGAATCTCAAACACACACGGATTCAAAGGATTCAGATGAATTCCCAAGAGTGGAAAGAATGACACGAGTAAAATTTATATGCCTACATATTGAATAGCATACATATACGCATAACAATCGCGTGTAAAATCCAATGCATACACGATTTTTGGTAAAATCACCGTAATTAACACATTGAATCCCGTTCAAATTAAAACAAATCAAATTGTAGGTCCTACCTGTTTCCAGTGTAGCCACGGTTTTTGGTAAAAGCACGATCCATAACGCGTTGAAACCCGTTCAAATTAAATTAATAAAAATTAAAATCATGGGTCCTACCTGTTTCTCGATTTTCCTTTGCCGAATGCTATTGGGCGAAGCCACGCCTCCGGGTACTTCGAACGAATCATGAATTTGACGCGATGTATCCTCATCCGGGGATTGTAGGCTGGTTGATTGGTTGAAATTATTGTTCCTCTGTCCACCAAATCCAGTCAATGACGACGCATTGGGGCCATTTAACGATACTCCCGATACTGCACTTGGACGGAAATCCGACGGAGGACTTGGACTGCGGTCGGAACTACGGAAAAGAAATAAATAATAAACATTGACATCAATTAAACAGTCAACTTTTTAAACTTTAAATTAAATTATCTAAAATCAACCGAAAGGTTTTGGTTAAAGTTTAATTAAAGTGTTAGTGACATAATTTTCGTCACCCACAAACCTAAAATGCTAAAAAATCCTTGAAAAATCTAGTTAATTATGATATGTTTACTTTTGTATTTGGTTTCGTAGCAATTTGTAAAATTGCAATCAAAGTTTTGTGTTTGGAAAAGGCCTAGTTAAAATTTTGTTTCGCTTGATGACGTAGTAAGGAGAAACTTTCACTCTAGATGTCGCTCACGTGACGCGCCTGTTAGTGTCTCAGCCTAAGTGTTAAGCCTATTTTTTTCAGATTCGCGCGGCATTAGTAGACTCGGGAGTCTCGGGCGCGCGCGTTTGGCTTTTCCGCGAGATGCCGTGAGTGACGTAGCAAGGAGAAAACCCGCCAAAAATCTTCTTCGCAAATTTGCTTTTGCCCCCCAAAAATTTCAAGTTTTCAAAGTGTTTTTTCTGTGTTTTCCTTCATATTTAAATATTAATCAAGCATATTTTTGGAATCAGAAGAGTTTAAACTCTCAAAAAAGTAAGGTTTTCTTTAGATTTGAGATAATTTTTAAATCACGTCGCTATTCCTTTAACAATTTTAGTGTTATTTTTTAAAACTTTAATTAGTAACGAAGTCAATTTGACTTGATTTTCCATAATTAGTTAAATTACTTTATGTCAAAAACAAAATCAACATAAAAAATTTAGTTTTACTACTAGCTGTTATTGCCGCGGCGTCGCTCGCGTGTAATAAGAACTCTCATCAAAATGTTATAAAGATTTGGTAGATTTTACTGATTCGACTAATGTTTTTGTAGCACCCTAGGAGCGAAGGCACTCGTCGTTGCCCGTCAGCCCCTAGGGATGCATTTGTTATTACTTTTCACGCGGACATTTTTCCATAAAGAAGGGTTTTTAACTTTCTGGCCGCCATTTAAAAAGATGGCAATAAATCGAACCCAAAAGACCATTCAGCCCGTCTATAGGTTGAAGGAAACCAGTGTACTAAATATTTTAGAAATCGGTTGAAAAGCGCGGACTTTGTTGCATAGAGAAGAGTTTTTACATTTCTGGCCCCGCCATTTATTAAAATGGCGGCGGATTGGAAAAATCTTTTTTAGTACGCGCCTACTACTTATGAGTAACGTTCCTGCAAATTTTCAGCCTTCTAGGGTAAGCGCTTTGGGCTGGGCGTTGATTATCAGTCAGTCAGGACTTTGATTTATATAGATATCATAAAAAAATTACTATATTCTAACCACTTCATTTTCCCTTTTAATAGTAATGAATCCAATTTAATTTTATAAAATTAGTCAAATTACTTAACGTCAAAACCAAACTCATCATCATAAAATAAAACTAAAATAAAAAGTCAAAACGAAATTAAGAACGCGATTGTGCTTGACAGTTTAAAAAGCACATAACCATTATATTAAAAATTGTGACAGACGTTTTACAACAGCAAATAAAAAAAAAGAAAGTTATTTCCCAAATTAGTTAGAGATGATAAGGGGGGGGGGCTAATTATTATTAGAGCTGGGGCGGCACGTTGTCAAACACGAGAGGAGGAAAGAGACAGCAAAACAAATTACACGTTTCCATGATTTTTTAAAAAAGGACCCGTTAGATGTCACTCAAGCGTGAAAAGAGCGACACGCTCTAATGGAAACGGCAACTCCCGGAGCGAGCTCATTATGAGCTATCGAGAGACCCGGCTTAATTACAACGACAGACCGACCATAAGCTGATATAGAACCAAACCGAGGCTTAGGACAAGAGTTCTTATTACTAATAAGTTACGTAAAGGGATTTTGCGTAAAACTACATTTTGAATTATGTTATGTCCGACCCCTCGTGATATATGATTCGAAACAGCTTTTGCAGGCGTTTATACTATATTAAATTAGATTGGCTATAAATTATACTAAGAAGAACATAATAATATTAAGTATGATCAGGGATAGATTTAATTTTAGAAGGAGGAATGGAGAACGGTTAGTATTCACTTCAGTTATTCCGACTCATAGACCACCCATGTATAGACCCCCTCCCTCCAACACGTAATAACGAAAAGTTTAAATTATATCTTATTGGCTGCTCACTTAAACTATACGTTTTGATGACGTTGCTGACGGGGACGTTGGCGAAAAATACGTAATTCCTTTTTTACCTCTGTCGCTCGCTATGACCCGCCTCTTCTTTCATACCCCCCTCCGTCCCGTGGAAAGGGGTCCGGGACTTTGACGCGCGCCCACATTACTCTGTTCTCCATTCCTACTTCTAAAATTAAATCTATCCTTGGTATGATACTCTGCGTTGTGAGTATAACTTGAATTTATTATTTGATAATCAAAATTCGGTTTCGTAAGTTTACTTTTCGTATTTATCTATAAACTTTTGATGATAGGGAACAAACAAGAAATTGATCATTATGGGAAGTAGTATGAAGTGTCATACTTCTTTTTATTATGTTACTTATGATTATAGATACGCCTACAATTTAGGCCAGTAGGCGATTAGGTCAGTGTAGCGTCAAAGTATAAAAACAAGGGGCTCAAGGCAGAGCTGTGCTAATTAATTAGTTAGCTAATTGAATTTCTAATTAATTAGCAAAATTTACTAATTGAAAATGGTAATTGAATTTTAATTACCTTAGTGCTAATTGAGAAGTAATTCTAATTAATTAGTATGAATCGGAAAGGTAATTATCTAATTAAAATTTAATTAGATTTAGGATTAACTAATTAGCCAATTGAATTTTCAATTAATCTTTTACGCCAAAAAAATCGAGGAATTAACTCTTGATTCATCTATTTGAATATGAAAAAGCCTTATTATATCGATGAGGAAACCTTAGTGCTACTCTAAATTTTTCAGCTCCTCAAACATGAGAAATTTCGTAGTTCGCAACTGCCCCATGTCGAAATTTCGACTGTTTTACCTACTCGAATTAATAGCAGTGCGCATGTATTTACTACTCAGGAGTCCATTATAGGAACTGTGGCAAGAAAATGAAGAAATGAGACAAATTTTAACATGACGGAAGGCTCGAGGCTTGTCTCATTTTTCGAGAATAATTCATGGCTTCCGTACCCGTTTTTCAATGGCATTAAAACATTAAACTTTGCATTACCAAAGTACTAAATCCATGGGCACTTTTAAACTTTCATGTTTACTTATGGTTTCTTTTTTACCTTAATTAGACAAGTAATTAATTAGAAATTAGTAATTCTAATTAATTAGTTTGATAAATTAATGCCTAATTTCTAATTGAATTGAATTAGTTTCTATGTCTAATTGCTAATTGGCTAATTAATTAGTTCATAAATATTTCCCTAATTGCTAATTCTAATTCAATTAGTTGTCAGCTAAT
This sequence comes from Phalangium opilio, assembly GCA_019434445.1. NCBI lineage: Eukaryota > Metazoa > Arthropoda > Arachnida > Opiliones > Phalangiidae > Phalangium > Phalangium opilio. The sequence continues at coordinate 293,048 of JAEQBA010001049.1, read as the reverse complement.
TAGCACAGCTCTGGCTCAAGGCATATTTTACACTTGTGGTGAAATTACAGAATTTCAAATAAGTTTTTCAACAAATAAAGATCGATTTCTATTTAAGAGTTGGACTTAATACTATAGTCAGGTTTGAATAATTTCGGCTTCAGAAAAAAAAGTACTGGAGTAGAAGCTAAAGTCGATGGTTCTTACGACCAAAAGGCTTCTCGTATCATTTAAGATTACGATGTAGGGGCCTAGCACAATCAAAGACAAAACCTTTTATTCCAGTACTATTTTCTATGTTGATCTTGATTTTTTTAATATGATATTTAGAATAAAAATATTAGTTCTTATAATTTAAATTACTAAAAGTACGTTATTTTAAATAGAAACATTTCAAATAGAAATGCATCCCATTTATGTTTTTTAAATTTATTATTTTAATGGACGACCCTTTTGTTAAAGAAGAACTATTGTATGTTTTAAGTAGAGTTAATTTAACACGTGTATAACTGTAAAAAGTACATTATTGAATGTTGTTAACTTGTTATGCACTTAATAAATTCAAATTATTTCAATAACATTTCAGCCAGCCGTGTTCAATCAAAGCAAGAAGTTTTGGGATACAAAATTTCCGAAAGCTACAAATAGAATTATTACGCCTTAGATACTAAAGATAGTAAACCGTAATGTAATTTCCAGAGAACATGTAAAATTTAGCAATTACGCTAAAATCTAAAGCCACGTTTACAGACTTAGACACTTTAAAACAGTTTTGAAAATGTATGGAAAAGAATAATAAATTTTAAAATAATAATTGCATAATTTCCTTAAATAAGATACATATGCATGGTTATTAGTAAAATGTTACATTTCGAACTTTCCAAAACGGTTCAAAGTGTGAAAATCATACATGGGTGTTTCAAAAAGGGTAATTAGTACAGTATGGGTGATTTTGAGTGGAAAATGTGCTATGACATTTTATCCTAAATAGGCAAAAGCCTAAACAATTTATGATTGCAGTATTTTAGGGATGATCCCTTATATTTAAGTGAGAAACTGTACAAGCAAGGCTTAAGGGGTCATCCACAAAAACACTCCTCCAATGCTCGTAATCGTAACTTGCTTTAAGGGGTGTACATCCCTTGTGGGCTCAATCAAAATCGGCTGGTCATAGAAGTTACATAGAACATTTTGGACTCAAAATTGATTAGTTCTCATAGAACCATCTATCCCAATCACGCACTTCGCCCCTATAATTACCCTAAAACCTTTTTGAATAACACACCCTGTACAATGTAACACCATTTAAAAGTTGTTATTCAAGTGAATCCTTATTGCCCTACGCACTTTCTTTTATTCCTATTTGCCTTTGATATATATTAAAAAAATACCTGTAGGTTTACATACTTGTAGTTTATCGGTGTTAAAAACTCATAAAGGTCTCCGTTAAACTATCTAGAGTCCAGTAATGGACTAATGGTAGCTTGTAGGTCCTACACATGCACTAAAATATAATGTACTTTCGACTGAGATCCTAAGCTTTTACTGGTATTAAAACATTAATTGAATTATAAGAAAGAGCTGGAAGTCTAGACAACAGTCATCTGCTTGTGAATTGGAAAAATAAATAAATAAATGAATACTAATCTAATTAAATGGCATCCCAATAAGAACTGTCTGTCTTCGCATTGTTTTCACATTATTTTTGTTTTAATTAAGTGAGTAAGTTTGTCCCATTTCAATTATTGTAAAACTAAGCCTTAAGAATATCACAAACAATATCAGAATAATAGGCCTTGGTTTCAAAAGTCGGGGGTCAAATGGACAGGGTTCGTACAACTTTTGGAAAACAAATTTCCCTGAGATTTCCAGGTTTTTCCCCATATACTTCCCTGAATTTTCCAGGTTTTTCCCGTATATGGAGTAACCTATGGAGCAAATTTTAACGAAGGAGGGGGGGCAAATATGACTATAACATACTCAAAGGACATCCCCGTATCTCTAATATAACCAGAGTTATGAGCCTCCAAAGTACAGTGTAATGTTAATCCTATGGAGGGCACGTTCACGAAAATTTTGCTTAATTACTCGGACCCTGCTTGACGCAAATTTCCCTGATTTCCCTGAATTTTACTAAAAATTCGAAATTTACCCGAGGTTTTTGTCAACTATTTATTTCCCTGATTTTTCCAGGTTTCCCAGGTTTGTATGAACCCTTATGGAGGTTGGTACGTGTGTTGACCATCTTGTTGTAATTAATGTGTTTAAGGATATTGCTTCAAACAAAAGGCAGGAAGCAAAGCCAAAAATTTAAATTATTTATAGGAAAAATAGGGGTTTTCTTTTTAAGGAATTATAGGATTTTATAGGAGAAAAAAATCAAGTGGTTTTATATGAAAATATAGGACTAAAAAAGCTCATATATAATACAATTTTGGGGCTTAAACTATGTCAGGGCTCCCACCAAAATCTCAAAAATAAATAGGGGAAAAAGGGACTTTTCACGATAAAAATAGGGTGAAATAGGGACCAAAATTCTAAAAGTAGGAACCAAAAAGGGACCACTGGTAAAACAAAATGATATCTTTTCTGTGAAAATATCACAAACAATTAGGCCCCTATTACTCTTTTCCATTTTTTCGACAAAATAGGATATTATTTCTGACTTTCTTTTGTTTATATTCTTATTCTAAGGGAGCGGTAGGTAAGACTTGATACTGGCTCTAATGTATAAGGAAGGTATTTTGATTAGAAGTAACTATTTTCGTATCATGTTTACTGATTTTTAAAAAATCCACTGAACTAGAATTTCAGTACAGGGTTCGTACAAAATTTTTGGAATGAAATTCCCTGACTTTTCCAGGTTTTCTCTGACTAACTTGAACAAATTTCTCTGACCATTTGCAATAATGTATGTACATGGCGAATATATATGAAAACCAGTCTAAATTCCGTCGAATAATTTTTTAACGATTTGTTATTGTTATAAAAATTAGCAAATTCGTTTAAATTTAACATTTAGTAAATCATAAATAACCGGAGCGAGCGAAGCGAGCGACGCGAATTTGGGGCTCTGCTAAAATCTCAGACAAGACATTTTCAGGTCACCCTTATACTTTTTCTGAGGTTTATAAAAATAGGGTGATTTAAGGACCGAATACCAATTTTAGGGTAGATTAAGGACCTTGTAGGAAAATAAGGACTTTAGGGACTTTTAAGGACCTGGTGGGAGCCCTGCTATGTAGAAAAATCTAAAAAATTTGAACAAATTGGATTTTACTTGAAAATTCAGAGGAACTTAATTAAATCATATTAAATAAAAAATTGTGAGAAAACTCAGAAATTTCGGTCGAAATGTGATCTTGATAAACGATCTAACTAAATTTGGATAAATTTTATGCTAAACTATACGAAAACTTAAGACTACTAGGATATTATAGGTCCTTTCATGAAATTACAGGATTTTATGGGAATTATAGGACCACTGGACTTTCTTGGACTAGTAAGCTTGAAGACATTAGTCTTTGCGTCCACATACCCAAGTACTTTAAACCATTTATCAAGCAGACGACACTGCAGCCCCGTTTCTACTTCTATTTATCTACTTCTGATTTAAAGTCAATATTGAGTTTGACAGATAAGACTACTAATAAATAACAGAGATAAAAATAAACCAATCTTTGAACGCACTTAATTCCGTAATAAAAACCTAATTAATTATTTTAATGAGGATTACGTACCTAAAAACGAATGTAAACAACTATAAATTAACCTTTGAACCCTTCAGACAATTTAGTATATAAATAAATAAAAAACCAAGTTAAAATTCAATTTAACGCAATAAAATTAAATTAATAAATAAAATAAAAAATCCCCATCATATTTTTAAATAAATTAAATAAATAAATAAATAATACTACGACTTAATTAAAACAATAACTTAAAACACTAACCAAGGCTTAACGTAAATAAAGATCACACCGGTGTTAGGGGGAATAAAAAAAATCACAGTAAGTTTAGATAGTAAAACACATACCTGTTATACGACCGTGACCACATTATATACGCGATACCACACAAATCGTGTTCAAACCGTGTTCATAGTTTTTAATAAAGAATTAAACGTTTGCACTCTATTTTTAAGAAACCTAAATTAAGTTTGCATCGCGACTGTATCTTTATTTTTAGACAATCAGGGATTCTAGAGTGTTAGAAACGCACCATGGTCGTTGTCATGGCAACGCCCCAAACATTGCCTAGCACGTGACGCACGCGGTTGCTACAACACGCGCGCGCGCGCTCTTGTAGAGGGCGCCCGTTTCCACGCGCCCTTACCCATATTTCGGAAGTAAGAGTTTATTACCCGCCCGGTTTGAACTTAAAACCCGTGTATCAAACAGAACAGCGGTGTTTCGTGTTTCCGTTGTGCCTAGGGGTGTTTGCACCTTGAAACACGTGACGTCGATCGCATCGCGTTTACCCGGATTTCAAGGTTAACAAAATGACAGCCGAGGGGTCGGATATTATACTGTATTTATATAAATACTGATAATCAACGCCCAGCCCAAACCGCTTTATATAGAAGGTTGAAATTTTCCAGGGACGTTACTCTTAAGTAGTAGGCACGCTCTAAGAAATATTTTTCAAATCCGCCGCCATCTTTTAAAATGGCGGCCATAATTGTAAAATAGCCTAATTTTTGGAATAACGTCCGTACATTTCAACCGATTTCGCTAATATTTAGTACACTGGTTCTCTATATCTTATAGACAGTTTTGTGACTTTTGTGCTCGATTTTCCGCCATCTTGAAAAATGGCGGCCATAATTGTAAAATAGCCTAATTTATGGAATAACGTCTGTGCGTTTCAACTGATTTCACTAATATTTAGTACATTGGTTCCCTATATCCTAAAGAGGGGGTTTATAACTTTAGGGCTCGATTTGCCGCCATCTTTGAAAATGGCGGCCATAATTGTAAAATAGCCTAATTTATGGAATAACGTCTGTGCATTTCAACCGATTTCGCTAATATTTAGTATTACTGGTTATCCATATCCTATAAAAGGGGTTTATGACTTTTTACTTTCGATTTGCCGCCATCTTGAAAAATGGCGGCCATAATTGTAAAATAGCCTAATTTTTGGAATAACGTCCGTACATTTCAACCGATTTCGCTAATATTTAGTACACTGGTTCCTTATATCCTAAAGAGGGGGTGTAAAACTTAAGGGCTCGATTTGCGGCCATCTTGAGAAATGGCAGCCATAATTGTAAAATAGCCTAATTTATGGAATAACGTCTGTGTAATTCAATCGATTTCACAAATATTTAGTACATTGGTTCCCTATATCCTAAAGAGGGGGTTTATAACTTCAGGGCTCGATTTTCCACCATCTTTGAAAATGGCGGCCATAATTGTAAAATAGCCTAATTTTTGGAGTAACGTCTGTGCATTTCAACTGATTTCACTAATATTTACTAGACTAGTTCCCCATATCCTTTAGACGCGTTATTGCTTTTGGGGGCTCGATTTTCCGCCATCTTGAAAAATGGCGGCCATAATTGTAAAATAGCCTAATTTATGGAATAACGTCTGTGCATTTCAACAGATTTCACTAATATTTAGTACATTGGTTCCCATGTCCTATGGAAGAGGCTAATAACTTTTGGGGTTCGATTTGCCACCATCTTTAAAAATGGCGGCCCGAAATGTAAAAAATATTCTTTATGGAATAACGTCCCTGCATTTCAACAGATTTCTTTAATGTTTACTACACTGGTTCCCTATAGACGGGTGTCGGGCCTTAAGGCTTTGAGCTTCCATTTGCCGCCATCTTTAAATGTGGCGGCCGAAAAATAATAAAATTCCAAACACTGAAATGAAACTGAGGCGCATTCCCTTCGCTGAGCTAAACTAAAAACTAGTCGCAATCCTAAAATACTCTTCAACAGGTTCTCTTTAGAATTTCAAAGTTCTTCACTGATAAAAGGCCAATATTTTGCTAACAAACAATAGACTACAACTACGATTCGTTGTTTTCGAAGCCCAGTATTCGAAGATGAGACAAGGCTTACTTGATTCATAATTAAGTATGAACCCCCAAACTAAATAGGCACTTGAAAAACTAAATAAACTTACCTTATTAAAAATATCGGCCATTTCTTGAGAGGATTTCTTCAATAAATTCATTCGCTTATTTTGCCCGCGAAACGTGGCGGCAATTTGGGGCCCTTGGACCGGCGTTCCTCAAAAATTATAGGCGTCGGTCTGGCTCGATGGACGCAAAGATGGATGATCTCCCGGCCTCTCCGTCCTGAGGCGAAAATCTTACGATCCCCTTAACCCTTGGCTAATTATTTTCTAAAATTAAAACCTAAACTTTCCGCTACCTTTCTCTAAAATTTAAGCTAAATATTTACCTCATGACGCGCCCATATTTCTTAGTTGTACAATCAAATAGAATACAGACATTAAATTATTTAATTATCTAAAATTTTTATATAGAAAACCGCGAACGAATAACCGCCATAATGCCATGCGGACGGACCTTCCTAGCTTCCTTCTTCTTGGGCTTCTCTTTAGACCATAGCCCACTCGATCACGCGCATCACGGCGCAAGCTCGGGACCGGAAATAAGCACATTAAAATGTCCCATAATTTTTTTATAATCTAGGGGGGTCACTGGACATTTTGACCAATAAATTTTCCGTCGTTTTGATGGTTTGACTATAGAGATGCGTCGCTATTTTGGATCACTCCAGTGCACAATGTCCTATAAATTTTCCAGTCAAACATGGGGGTCACTGGACGCGTGTATTATAAGAATTTTTCCTTATTTCCGGCCCTGTACAAGCTACTCGCGCTATCTAGTCCTTAAGACCAGTGACCTCCTAGTGTCTAAAATAATTAACTAGTCTCCCCACTGGCCCCACCTTTGGTTTACTATAGATTTGCAATTAATAAACTTGTTTTTGGACCAGAGGAAGTGTGTGTGGTACCGTTACTCACAAATCGGTATTTTTTCTACCGCATCATTACTCCAATTGTAATTTAAATACTACACTTACGACGTTCTCCATTGGCATGGAGTAATTTTGTTGTATTGAAAAACGAACATATCTTTAAAAATGCATTAACTGCATCTATGTCTAATTTAATTTTGCTCCGTGATCGCAGATTGCTTGCAGTCAATGAAAAACGGTATTAGTTTCTAAATTAATTTAGTATTTAGGTTGAAATCATAAATTGTTTCGAGTAATTATAAGTTAGAATACTTAAGTATATGAATTTAAGTTACTTTATTTGCAATAAATATACACAGAAAGTGTGACGTATGCATACGTTGTATGTTCGTTATGATTCAAGCAATGTTATGATTTAGCGAGATTATTTTCCATGTATCCTATATACATATTCTCATATTCCTGTATGAGCGCTATCAGACAGGGCCGGAAATAAGCACAGGACACGGGACAATGTCCTATAAAGTTTCCAGTCAAAGGGGGTACCACTGGGCACATGCTCTATAAACATTTTTTCTTATTTCCGGCCCTGCTATGTACCTCCAAGGTAAGCGGGTTAAAGTATGCTAGCTCTACATGGGTTGTGACGTCAGTATGGGGCTGTTAGCGTTAAGTCACCAATGCATCTATAATAGGGCGGGTCTGCCTGACTTCCTCACACTTTTGCTTACTGGACAGCGCCACACTTCCTACATTTTGTGCCTCTTGTTAATTTTACGACGATTCGCTGTTTTACAATTAGTAAGGCAAGAAGGAAGCATGCGCAGAGCCATGCCGCTATCAAGACGTAACATATCAAATCGAGATCGTCCAGTTTGATGTAATTGCTCCCTTCAATTGGTTTTTCGTTGAAACTCGTCATCCAATCACGGAATTCGTCCATCTCCCATTTTCGAAATAGTCCAAAACTCATTAAAATGTTCAACCTGAGAAACATAATAGGCCAATGGCGTTAGCTTTGATTTGATTTGAAGTGACGTGTTTTTCGTCTTCAATCTTACCATTTATTAACGTGTTCTTTGCAAGGAAGCGATTTGTGAAAAACAATGGCGTGTTGATCGACGTAAAAATTATCTTTGGAGAAATGAAAGGCGTTGAGTGAATAATTCAAGCCCAAAATATTCAACATTAACATCTTTTGGTTTCCAACATTAGCGTAATTTTCTTCTAAAACGCGATTCAAGACTTCTTCTTCCGTCACAGGAAACTGGAAACCACGTTTCTCAATCGACTTAGCGAATACTTTCAAATACTCGTTGTCAGAAGTCTAGAAATAAATTTTTTAATACTAAAATTCTTCAATTAAAGTTTATGGTAACAGGAATCCATAAGTAAATAGTAGCATAGGTTCATAAGATATGTTCCATAAGTTTGTTACTTTCTACTGAGAGCTTGTCATGAAGTGACGTAGGTGAAACATCTTAGATTTTCGGAAAGCGTCGCTGTCAAAGAGGGCTTAGTAATGCAGACTAAATATGAAGATGGACTGCAAAACCGAATGTAGTCAATTCTCGCTTGTCTTTTTCGAACTAGCTCTCAATAACTTTCTAGTATTACGACGTATAGGAACTTAGGAAGTATCATACTTGTGGAACATATCTTGCAACGCGGGTTTTGTGGGCGGGGCTTGAGCGCTCTCCGTCAGGCGTCATAATACTGAAGACTTTTTAACTGTGATTTCATTGGTTTGGTGATCGTTTGCTAATATTCCTAGCGGGAGCCCAAATGACAGTAACGGAACACACAATGATTAGTTAGCTCCTCCCTCAAATCCCGCCTAGATACGTTGAAAAAATGGCTACACAATGATTCCTATTACTATTAGCTTATGAATTCCTGTTGACAACTATACCTTAATATTTTCCTGACTCGAGGTACCTTCCATCGAACTGACAACGTAACCTTCTGATTTGACTAACCGGGCCATTTGTTCGAAGCTGTCAATTGGTGAACTGACGTGTGCGAAACTGGTCACTGACATCAAGTAACCCGCGTAAAGCGTATGCATCGTTCCGAAAAATGTAATTGTAGTTACGAGAACGATCATGTACAACTTCGACTGGATGTTGTTTGGTATAACGCCTTTTGAAAAACAGAACATATTGAAGTACAATTTAAAGGGTCAGACTTAATTGCCATTCAAGACATTCTGACCTTGGCGTAATGTTATTTCCACTACGGTCCATAAATGATTTCCTTTATTCCACGATGAAGTTACAAGTTTGATGATTGCAATTATTGCAGCCAAAAAACACGCGTTTAATATCCAGACCTGAACGCGTGAAATATATTAATCGAACATACAGAAGTTTGGGAAATTTCCGAATAGACTCTGGTTTAAAATGTCGGGGCACACCACCAGGGGATCACCTTGTTTTCTTAGGACGAAACATTCAGTTTTTGGATCATCCAAAGACGTTAAATTTGGCTTGAAGCTAAAGGGGACTTTCGTGGACTGGTAACGTTGAAGCCTTGTCTAACGTCTTTGTTGTCCACATATCTTAACCCAATAGCAAGCCCACCCGCTTTTGAAAAAAGTCTATCACGGGCTTTCGTGAGTTAATCGTGTTTAAACTAAAGTTAATTGCTTGATTTGTCATTGAGGAGCTGTGATGAAGATCAGATTGTTAGACTTTATTATGAGTTCAGAAATGCAGAGATACGAAAGTCTAGATGCGCTTAGATTTGAATTTCCTTTAACTCAACTAAAAAAGCTGCTAATGATAAAGGTTTCTGGTAAAATACTTGATATTTCAGAGGTTCTGTTAGAAAGTACAAATCACTGGCTCGGAAATGACTGGGCGCTCTGGTGACTAAAGATACGCTACTCTGAAAATAAGAATTGGAAAAATCGACGAATTTCGCTCGATCTACCGTTATAGAAATTGACGAAATAGCCATATCAGCTTCCTAAGTATTTAACAAAACTGAATTAAACTTAGCCATCTTGAACCTTGAGGTAATTGCGTATTTACATGACGAGATACCATTCCAATCATTCCAGAACAATAATTACTTCTGAGATGACACGCTCCCCATTGGCCATCAGATGGAGTTACAATGTTAAAACTGCAGTTGGAATTAAAGACGTTAATAAAATAGATATTTCAGAAGTGTCTGATGACTAAAGTTGGAATTAAGGCGCATTCAGGTTTGAAAATTTTAAATTTTGTCGGAGAGCATCGAGATGGCACCACCTCGTTAGCGCCATCCACTAGTCATAGCTCACTCGATCATGCCTTAGTGACGCATTATCGAGCACGCTACGTTTTAGCAGATGATATATGAAATGTTTTAGGATTCTTAGCGGTACTTTTGATTTTGGATTCAGCAAGTAAAGATTTGTGGGTTGAGTTAAAAAATTTACAAAATAAACATAGCGGATATGTGGCCATGCACGTGTTGTTCAAATTGGTTTAAAACTCTTACTTGAAAGACAGTATTTCTGAGAGAATTTGTAACATGTTAAACTCCCGTCCACTAAATTCAGAATTTCCATTTTCCGTCCAAATCTTGAACGAGGGCGACTTCAATATAACGTGTTAAAAATCGTTATTTTAGTTAAAAATGTTTCAATTTCAAGCCGATTTTACTATAAGTATAACATTGAGAATGTTCTCTACAAGGTTTAACATCAATGTGCATCTCCACTGACCGCTGTGCATTTTAGCATTATAGCAAAAATACATCTAACGACAAAAAGTTATATCTTACGTCCAAAGCGGCTACAGTTAGAGTCTGATTGTCACACATCGACGATGTTGTCTCAACCAAAACTGGCGAAACTCCAGTTCAGGCTATATTGTCGTTTATTAGAGCGAGTTCTGTTCCGAATCAATATGTTTCGGCCCGAGGGACTAACATCTCGATTAATGTAGCGCACGAAACTTTACTTTCCACCATAAGTTGATATGTTCCATAAGTATGACACCACCTATCCTTCGTAATGGTAGAGACTTACATACTGAGAGCTAGTTCGAGGGAGAACGACGGAAGCCAGAATTGAAGTGCTACACTCGGTGGTTAATTTTGCAGCTAGGACTTCCATCTAGGTCCTATTTAGTCTGCATTACTAAGCCCCAATTGACAGCACCTCACCAGGCCTATTCGCTTTACCTCGTATCTATGACCTACGTCACTCACTTCATGACAAGCTCCAGTTTCTAAGTTACCAGTGACAAACTTATGGAACATATGAATCCACTGATACACTGCATCGCTTTTAATATTTCAGTTAAAGTATCTCTTCGAAATGACAGTAAGGGCTTATATAAAATATATCATTACACAGATGGTCAGTCACTCAATTGTATTGCCTAACTTAAAACTTAACAACAATGGTCAATTCACTTTATTATATTACCTAACTTAACAATAGTCAATTTTTCGGAGAACTTCTCCACGCCAGAAATGTGGTCGAAAAAGAAACGTCTTTGCGTGATCAAACACAATGAGATATTCCCTTCTACTGTTGAAATATCCTATTTATATTATTGCTCTAGTTTTCATATTTATCGATTGAGCCTTCATGAATGCATTAATACGTCTAGTAGCAACGAAGGCTAATAAAATTGCAATGCACCAAAGTTCATAGCTAAAAACATAAAGTATACTTCGTAGATGCCATGTAAAATGATAAGCAAACGACCCTCCTCTCAACCCCTACACGAACCAACCAATCAGAGAAGAGCTATTTGGAGGTCAAAGGTTTATAGAAAATAGTACTCAATGGTGGCGATCCTAACGTTAACACATACTGCTGCTACGAGCCTATTCACGCATGTTTTCTGTGCTACGGTCGTGAAGATAACTATACGCAAAGGAGTGGGGGTCGACACTATTCTGAGAGGTAAAAGTGGGTTTTCTCATATTACATGGCGCGTGCAGCTTCAATGAAGCATACTTTATGTTTTACCTATGAACTTTTGAATACAGTCAAAAAGGGAATTCATCAGTGAAAACTAGAATAATAACGTGCCTAAGCTTTATTCTGAACAATTATAAGTTTGAATTCGTTGATGACTTTGGTTTGAACTTAACACATTTTGGTTCAATACTAAAACACCCCTTTTTGAAAGGATGTACAATAATGTTATGTAGGGGCGTATCAAGAACTGTAGTAAGATTGGAATGAATCGGCTGATAGATTCAACAACAACACTGATAATTGTACGAAATTCACGCATGCCCAGTAGAGCTCTATTTGATAACGGATTGTACATCTGTTTGAAGTTTCCATCTGATACTCCTTGTTTCAGCGGATATTCTTTGGTTTTAAATATACCTTTTTCTGTTAATTTTAAGTTAAAAAGCTAGAGAATTTTGAATTTAACGTTACATATATTGGTTAAATTATTTCTTTTTAGTGTGTTTAACAAAAGCGTGACACTTATGTCGGTTCATTTTGTTTTTAATTTTAAAGCATTGTTATGATTTTGAGGATCTTCTTAACGACGTCGCGGTTGAACTCTGTGTTTTACAATTAGCAACGCAAGAACGGAGCATGCGCAGATCCATCCAGACACCAAGACGTAAAAAATCAATTCGAGATCGTCGTACGTGATGTAATTGTTCCCTTCGATGGCAGTTGCGTTGTAATCCGACAGCCAATCTTGTGTTTCCTCCGATTCCCATTTTTGAATTATCCCAAAACTGATTAGAATACTCAACCTGCATGAGAACGGTTTAAGGTTTAATATTTTAGATACTTGATTCATTGTCAACTTGTTAATTGAGTTATCCACCAATAGGGGAAACTATTGTATTGAATACCGAGGCTCTATCTTACATATTGCACTTGTTACCATCCCACTGTACTTCGCTCCTATAATTACTTTCCCCTCTTGGAACACAATGTACAGGGATAGATTTAATTTTAGAAGTAGGAATGGAGAACAGAGTAATGTGGGCGCGCGTCAATGCCCTGGACCCCCTTCCACGGGACGGAGGGGAATGAAAGCAGAGGTGGGTCATAGCGACAGAGGTAAAAAGGAATTACGTATTTTTCGCCGTCGTCGTCAGCAACGTCATCGAAACGTAGTTTAAGTGAGCCAATAAGGTAATTTAAGCTATTCGTTACGTGTTGGAGGGAGGGGCTCTATACTGGGTGGTCTACGAGTCGGACTGAAGTAAATACTAACAGTTCTCCATTCCTACTTCTAAAATGTAATCTATCCCTGGTGACACTGGTGACACTTTTTTTGTTCGATTTATCAAATGCAAATTGCTTAATTGTTCTTCAGATTATCGATTTTTAAAACGTACAATTTATTGATTTCTTCCTTGCAAGGAAATGATTTTCGAAAAGCGATGGCGCTGTGATCAATGTAGAAATTCTCTTCGGCGAAATGAAACTCGTTGAGTCGCCATTTGTGTCTCAAAATTGTCATAATCGCTCCACTTTTGTGCGAAATTAAGGCGAACTTTTGTTTCAAAACTCGGTTATAGCCGTCTGTCCAGTTTTTTGGGAACCGGAAACCGCGGTGTTTTTTCCCTGAATTTGCGAACACTTTCATTAACTCGCTATCAGAATTCTAGAAATAAGAATTCATGAAATATTAATTTTCCTATAACAACAGAGCCCGTTTTCAAAAAATGTTGTTTGAGCACTTTCTTTAATTAAGACGGAATATCCTAAAAACCCAACACTTTTTGAAAATGGTCTGTAAACGAATAGTTCAGTATACCATAATATTGATGAATTCCGCACTTCCTTCCACGGCGCTGACAATGTAACCTTTAGTTTTGACTAACCGGGCCATTTCTTCGAAAGAGTCAATTGGTGACGTGGCTGGAGCCAAACTAGCAGCTGATGTCAAAAAACCAGAGTAAAATGAACGCGTCATTCCAAAAATTAAGATAATAGTTGCGACAAAGAGCATGTATATCGCCGATTGAATGTTGTTCGATATGGTACCTTTTAAAAACGAGACATTACGATAATTTAAAGGAAATGTCGGCTGTTGTGTCGCCCCTAACATGCTGGCTAATCTACAAGACAACAATTTTAGTTTTCCAAAGGCAGGAACCAATCAAAACGCGTCCAGAAGGGAGGAGCTAAAACCAACCTTTCTAAGCTTAGTGGGCTAGTCAACTTCACCCCTCTACTATGGTGGCATCTAGTGGCGTTTGTTTATACCAGGGATAGATTTAATTTTAGAACTAGGAATGGAGAACAGAGTAATCTGGGCGCGCGTCAAAGCCCTGGACTCCCTACCCCGGAACGGAGGGGAATGAAAGGAGAGACGGGTCGTTGCGACAGAGGTAAAAAGCAATTACGTACTTTTTGCCGTACCCGTCAGCAACGTCATCAAAAAGAGCCAATAAGATAATTTAAACTTTTCGTTACGCTTTTGAGGGAGGGGCTCTATACTGGGCTATCAGTCGGGCTGAAGTAAATACTAACCGTTCTCCATTCCCGTTTCTAAAATTAAATGTATCCCTGGTTTAAACTAACACACAGACGACACTTGATTTTAGCTTCCCTTTAAATAGCTTCTCACCTTCTCCTAAAATGATGCTCACTATGTTCCATAAATGATTTTTCGTCTTCCAAAACCAAGTTACAAATTTGACGATAAAAATTATCGCAACCAACAAACACGCGGTCAATGTCCAGACCTGAAGGCAAAAGCATTTTTAATGCGTTTAGAGTGAGGTTAGATAAAGCAAATACTTGATTTTGGAGAGGTTCAGTTAGAAACAATTCATTGTTGACTCTGAAAACACTTGGTGCTTTTGTAACTAAAGTGATACCACCTTGAAGGTACGGATTCGAAAAATCGACGTACTTTGCTCGATTGACTGTTGGTGTTAGTACCGAAATAGCCATATCCGCTTCCTACACATTTAATCCGAGTAAGTCACTGAAGTACTTGAATCTTACAGTATTTAATACTTACTTGTTTAACTACCATTCCCACCATTCCACTGCAATTATTGCTCTTCTGGTCACAGTCTCCCCATTGACCATCAGACGGAGTTACAATCTTAAATCTATAGTTAGAATCATAAAGAAAACCAATCACTGAGTTGCTTCAACTTGCTTGTGATGTTTCAAGTTTGAAGTTAGAAGTCGAAAATCTTACGTAAAAGACAGTACCGTCGAGAGAAATTTCAAAATATTGAAATCCCTTCCATAATACTCAGAATTATTTCCAGTCGGAAATACGAATGAGGGAATCTTAAGTATTAAGTTTTTAAAATATTTTTGTTAGAAACATATCAACTTTAAAGCAAATGGCGGCTCCTGTGGCACCCCTAACATTTTGGCTGATCTTCTACACACAAATTTTACCTTACCAAAGGCAGGAGCAAATCAAAACTCGTTAACGTCGAGGGGTGCAGCTGAAACTAGCCTTTGCTAAGCTTAGCGGGCCAGTCAACTGCATTTACTGCACCCTAGATTATGGGAGCATCTAGTGACATTTGTTTAAACTAAACCACAGCCAAATTTGCTTTAGTCACTTGAAGTGTCTTTAATAACAAAATATAAAACTTAATGATAAAAATTAATTTCTTACGTCCATAGCGGCCACAGTTAGAGTCTGATTCTCACACATTGTTAATCTATGGATTAATACCGGTTATTTAAAAAAAAAACTGCACCGAAAATTTTGACAAACTCAAAACATAGAACTGGTCTGATCGAGTTACAGTGCAAGCTGTTCTAGTTCATTTAAACGTTCAGTTTGGCGTCTTGTCTCGGTCAATATCAATGTGTCTGTCAACGAGGGACTAACACCTTGATGAAACTTCCGCACGTCATTTTAAAATTAAACCAAACGCTTCAGTTTAGACTTCCATAAAATTACCAAGTTCGAACAATAAAATAGTGTTATTCCACAGGTGTTCCCGCAATTATCTTTCCAACTCCAAAGTATATTGGCGAAAACACCATTTACTGGTTAGTTCGAAAAGCAACGCACTCGCGGGACCAAACATAATAATATATTTATACGCTCGTTTTCAGAAAATATCATAGCGCAATATCAATTTAAACAGGAATCCATACAGCAAACAGGAATCTTTGTGTCCCCTTATCTTTCATGTTAATTTCTACGCGGGTTTTGTAGGCCGGGCTTGTGAACTTATAATTCTGAGGTTTTTGTAACTGCGATTTCGTTGGTTGGAAGCAACGCCAAGGACGATGGAGAGCATGCTTAATCTAGGGGAAATTGGAACGCTAACTGCGGAACGACTCACGTCCGGTGTGACGCTAGAAATGGGGGGAAGAATACTCGGAAAAATGGCGGGCGGTCTACGTCAGACGAATCAGGAAAACCTCCCGCCATTTTTCTGTGTATTCCTCAACGATTTTCTAGCGTCCCATCAGACGCAAAAGGTGCATATCCAACGAGATAGATTAATCGCGAGGTACAATTTGTCATATATAATGATTAGTCTAGCTCTTCCTATAAAATCCGCTTACAGACGTCAGTGAAAATGTAATGATTCCAATTAGTTGTGTGCATTACAGATTTAAATCATTCGTTTGTTTTGCACATTTATCGATTGTGCATTAACGAATATTTTAGTACTTCATGTCCCGTAGCAAAGTGGTTAGGTCTTGAAGCTTTAGACATTTAACTGGGCGCCATTTTAAAAGATGGCGGCGTATTTAAACGCAAAAAAATCCATAAGGGTAATCTATTTGCTACGTCGGCTTCTTAAGTAAGCTGGTTTGAACTAGGTCCTGAAAGTCTTGAATGTCAGTAAGTCATTAAGAACTTTGTTAAGATTATTTACTTATTATTGTTATACAGGGTGTTTCTGATAGGTCTGCCATAAATTAAGGGGAGTGTTCTTTGACACTTTTCATTTAGTCTGAGCCTTTAATTTATGGTAGACTTAGATGTATTTCTTTTGGGATGATCGATGCGTGTTGTTTTAAAGTTTAAAGCGGATATTGTACGTCATTCTGTTGATCATTTTAGTCGATGTTTTACAATTTCCATGGCAAGAAAGAAGCAAGAGCAGATCCATCCCGACACCAAGAAGTAAAATATTAATCGGAGATCGTCCAGTTTGATATAATTGATTCTGTCGGTTTCTGTTGCTTTATATTCTGTCATCCAATCACCTGTCAGTTCCGACTCCCATTTGTGAAGTATCCCAGAACTCATTAATACATGCAACCTGTAACGGTAATGGTCCAACGGGCAATAGATTCAGTGTTTGCTTGGACCGATAACCTTGATTTTCGACTTCATTCTTAGTTTAAGCAGATGTACATAGCACTTCTCTTCGAGAGAAGTGTATCACCACGAAGTGGGAGGGGTAATTGTAACATGATTCTTCCCAACAGCAGCTGGAACATTTGGATCAAGGTTACTAATCCGAATCACGTACGCGATAAATAGTTCTCTCATCATTATTCTATTAGCGAAGGCTTAACTATTTGCCAAGGCGCATGCCCTTGTGGATTAATTTTTGTCCCACGTCAAGACAGTGAACGTTTGTGGGTTGATTGCTGAGGATTTAGTACTATCAAACACGCAGTTATAGAATTCACCCTAAACGGTGCGATGCCCATGTGAAGTTTGATGAGCGGGAGAGTAAAAAATTAGGCCCAGCCTGGGAAGAATCATGTTACATAACTAAAGTATTAAGAGTGTCATCCTTCTTCTATTATCGCCTTCTGAAGGTTGTACCATATATTGATGTCTTCCTTGCAAGGAAGTGATTTGCGTAACGCAATGGCTCTTAGTTCGAGGTACAAAGTTTCTTCGGAGAAGTGAAACGTGTTGAGTGGAAATAATTTAGGCCTACAGAGCGCAAGGAAAATGCTGATCATTTTTTGATTTCCCAAAAAAGCGTAACTATCAGTCGTAACTCGATTTAAGCCTGGATATATCCATGTCGGTAACTGGAAACCGGGTTTCTTAATTGAATTCGCAAATATTTTCAAATTCTCGTTGTCAGAAGTCTAAATTAAAATAAATTTTATATTAAAATAAAACAATTTTATGAGGAATATGTCATGTCGGTCTGTACCATTAGGTGTACATTGGATGAGCAGTTCTCGAAAGAGCAGTTCCCGAAATAGCAACTGCGATTTCATAAAAAATACGGCGTTGTTCAAAACTGCTTTTTTTGAAATAGCGGCTGCTGTTTTGGGAAATAGCTTGTTTTAGCTCGAGTTTTGAACAATTCTTAAGCCTACAGTTTACCTTACCTATTAAATACAGCAAAATCATCATACGCTAACCTAACCTAACCTTACCTTACTTTGCCTAATACTATTCCGGTTGGAATAATAATACCTAAACTGACCCTAATACTACAGGGGTTCAAATAACCACACCTAAAAAATCCCAACCTATACTAACCAAAGCTACACCTTCATAATCGACAATCGTTTTTCACTTCTCGGTTGTACTGCTCTTTTGGGGTAAACTGCGGTTTCAGGAAACCGCTATTTGAGGAACCGCGGTTATGAGGACCGCTATTAAGGGATTAGCTCATACGGGAACTGCTTATTCAGGGCTTCCCGTACCATTATACTGCGCTGTATTGAGTTTCCTTCCGATGAACTAACAACATAACCTTGTGATTTGATTAACCGGGCCATTTGTTCGAAGGTGTCAATTGGTAAAGAGACGGGAGCCAAAGTGGCAACCGAAGTCAAATAACAAGAATAAAGCGTTTGCATCGTTCCGAAAAGCAAAATGGTAGTTGCAATGATCATGTACATCGTCGATGGATTGTTGTTTGAAGTAAAACCTTTTTCAAAAGAGGACAGAATGTATGACGTGTCATTATTACAGACAGCCTTGCCATTAAAGGCCTTGTCACCTTGACGCAATATTATTTCCATTATGTTCCATAAACCATTCCGTGACAAAGTTACAAGTTTCACGATTGCAATTACTGCAGCTAATATACAAGCGTTTAATAACCAGGCCTGTTAATAAAAATTGTAGTTAGACAATTTATAATTGAAGTATAATGGAAAGTGGGATGTCCAGTAAAGTAAGAGAATTGTCCCCGATGACTGGCATATGGACATGGTGCAAACTGGAATAGAATTTGCCAACCAGATTTGCTCTACGAAATCTAGGATAACAATCTCCAAGAAGCATGAAGTCCAACGATATTTGATATTAAATCGACCCAATAAGCAATAGCAAAAAACTTCTGATGAACGCTAGTGATAAAATACTTGAATTTGCAGTGGCTCCGTTAGAAACGAGTCATTGTTTACTATGGAAACATTGGGTGTTCTGGTAATTAAACAGTTACCACTCTGAAAATATGTAAAGGAAAAATCGACGAATTTCAATCGCTCCGCCGTTGGAGATATCGCACCAAAAGCCATATCAGCTTCCTATGATTTTAAGACAGTTTATGTAAACCGTCGCGACAGATTCTTACAGTATTGGACACTCACTTGTCGAGCTAGCATTCCAAAAAATCCTGTGCAATTGTTGCTCTTGAGGTCACACACTCCTAATTGGCTATCAGGTGTAGTTACCATGTTAAAACTAGAAATTGAATCTGATTATGAAATTATTTCCCATTTCGAGATAGCCATTGGGTGAAACAAAGTTTAGGTTAAAGCCGGTGTCAAACGCGAAATACCATGACAAACACCGTGGGAACAATAAGTTGAAAAATCTTACTTAAAAGATAGTAGTTGCGAGAGTATTTGCAAAATGTTGAACTCCTCTCCCCTAAATACAGATTTTCCAGTTGCCGACGGAAATATGAATGAGAGGCACTTTAGCATAAAGACGAGTTAGAATTAGCATATGTCATGTGTTCCATAAGTTTGTCACTGCTTAGTGAGAGCCTGTGACGTAGGTCAAACTTCATAGATTCTCGTAAAGCAACGTCTGGTGAGACGTTTTCAAAGGCTTAGTAATGCTGACTAAATATGAAGATTAACTGCAAAACCTAGTGTAGTCAATTCTCACTTCGTTCGTTCTCGTACTAGCTCGAGATGTAAGTCTCTACCATACGAACTTGTATAGATAGTGTCAAACTTATGGAACGTACCTAATAAGCTTATGATACATTGACATTACTTTATAACTGATTTGTAAAAATATTTCTAGCAACAATAATCAATCACTTACATTACGAGTTAGCACAGTTAGAGTCTGATTTTCACACATTATCAACGCCTGTTTTTGAAACCGAATTATATAAACGAGGACAAGAACTGCTGGTAACAATCGCGGTGCAAGTGGTTCTAGTTGACTTAAGTCTTCGGTGTGTCAACTGAATCAATATGAATATCCTTTGAAAAGTGGGACACGAGGGAATAACACCTCGATGAAATGACACAGCAACACCACAAACTAGCCTACTCGAAATTAGGGTAAACACTTCAATAGCGACCTCCTCGAAAATAAGATAAATTTTCCATTAGCAGAAAACGTACAAAGTAAAAAGCTAATTAAGTTGGTAAACTTGAAACCGTAGTGGAGAAAAACACGCCTTTCCGTGACTGAAATAATTGGTTGGCACATATTCAAACACGAGAACTAGAAACAACATTCAATCAATACGCATTGACTTGTAGCAAAGGTTTATCCGGGCCGTCAATCCGTCGACATTTCTTCATTTGTTTTCAGGCAGCCATTGTAAAAGTGGCGGCAAAATTGGACATCGTGAACCATAAATTAAACCATAATTATTTGAAAAACTAATCAGTTAGAACCTCGCGGTTCATTATGATGTTGATGAGTACATTTTGAATGTCGATGGTAGGCTTAAACAGTTTCAGAACTAAATAGAGTTAATTGTTTCATTTAATTAAGATGTTAACAGTATTCTACATTAGAATTTTCCCATTTCATTCTCCCATTAAGACTTATATAAGACTTGGTGAATGACCAATGAGCAAACGACAGTCCGCATTACTACTAAAAAATGTGGATGAGAGGGAAAGTATGACAATGACCATAGAGCGGCGCCTGTGTTAAAAAACGCGGACATCAAAGTTTCGCCAATAACTATTTAGTTTACTAGTGACTGATGGACTTGCAAACTCGCGATTGAAAGTAGTTTAGACATTTATGCTCCTTGGTTTAACCATGTCCCACTCGATCACGCGCATCACGACGCAAGCTGCTCGCGCTATAGCTAAATTACCGAGATTTGTTTTAAACGTACCTAGTTTTATGTGCTCTTCTATTGCTTCGATAACCTTACTTCCATATTATACCTTCAAATACCTTTTAAAACATTACCAGCTACTATGTCCTGACTACAAACACAAATCGAGGAAGTTCTAGCATACACAATAGCAGACGACGGTAACCGCGCAACCGCGAATTAACACAAGACCTACTTTATGGGAGTGAGTATAGCTACGCCAATAAAACGGTCAACTACGACGAAACTCTGATGACTCGCGACTTTTGGCCATTTTCATACTTTTCCTCTCATCCACTTTTGTTACTACTACTAATTCACTTTTTTGGAGATTCCATCCGCTAAGAAGGCCAACTGACAACGTGTTCATTGTTCGTCTCTGCTACATCCGAGAGATTTTCCTGATCAATGTATATTTTTCTTTTGATTGGATAGATGGCGATGACTCTCATCTTCACAATCTGTATGATAATTATTGCGCAGGCGCAGCCCCATCCCGCTGTGGCCAATAAGAAAAATAAGAATTGTAGATCCTCCATTTTGATGTAATTGATTTCGGCAATTGCGGAATTATTGAAATTTTTCTTAAACGTTTTTATATCATCGGATTCCCATTTCTGAATTAATCCGGAACATGTTAAGATATTCAACCTGAAAACAAGTTTCAAGTTTAAATTAACTAGTTATATCATGTAGTTAAGTGGCTTAACATCAATGGTGTCGTACAATTTACTGATTTCATCTTTGCAAGGAAACGATTTATGAAAGGCGATTGAATTGTATTCGAAATAAAAATTCTCTTTGGCGATGTGAAACCTGTTACTTGATTCGTTCATCTCCAAGATGCCAATGTCCAATTCCGTTTTAGGTTGAATGTAAGCGTAATTTTCTTGTAGCACTCGTTGCAAGCCTTCTTTTGCCGAAGTTGGAAATTTGAAACTAGGTTTATCCGAAGAGTTTGCAAATAATTTCATATAATCAATGTCCGAACTCTGCAAATACGAATCGTGGAAAATGACCATGCACAAACAGCGTTGTAAAAGCATACGGAAATAAAAGAAAGTATAACTTGCACCATGGATATATATTATGGATTCCCAACTAGGCCTAAAAGCTGGTCAAATTTTTTCTCTGTTGAACGGGGCACCTAAGCGAAATGATTTATGGAACGTAACAGATGGGATGTGTTGGTGTTTATACATATCCATGCTTGCACTTATGGCTTCCAATCCGACATTTGTCAAACAGTTCAGTACCGTAAGGGCTTGTTGCGAAGCGCTTTCGTCATTGGAACTGATGACGTAACCTTCCGTTTGAACTAACCGCGCCATTTGTTCGAAGGTGTCAATTGGTAAAGTGACGGGTGCTAAGCTCGTAGCCGAAGTCAAATAACACCCGTAAAATGTTTCCACAGTTCCAATAAGCAGAATCGCGGTGGCAAGAACGACCATACTAATTGTATTTGTCCTTTGAGTTTTGTATTCATTTGTAATACCTACAATAAATTTTTTAAAAAGAAAGTTATAATTTTTTGAGTTCTAGTAATAGAAACTGTTCCAACCTTGTCGAAAGGTGAGTTCCACAATATTCCACAAACGAATATTTTCATTTAATTTTCGATTAAGAAATTTAACAATTAATATAATTGTTACAAAGATAAATAAAATAAATACCCAGGCCTGTAAAAAAAGAAAGAAAAGGAATCAGTTGAAATTGTTAAATCTTTGGTTTTATTGCAACTGCATTACTGCTGTGACAACGCACTAACAACATAGTAGGGGATTATAACTGGGTGAACTGCACGAAAAAGTATGCATGAGCAAATAAATTAAGATTGGGATTCTAGTATATCAAGGTCCTTCTAAGTTTCACACTACTGTTCGAAGTTAGGCGCGAAATGGGGGTGGGGATCTGTAATTTTGTCTCTCCGAGTAACGTATGTCATGGAGAGATATTACAGTGGACGTCTCTATGTGTGTGTGTCTGTCAAAATGTTTACTGAAACTTTCTATAACCCTTGAATAATTCAATATTTAATTCTAACACCTGCAGTTGCTTATCAATAAATAGCAATAGTTGGACATTCGAGTAAATAAGAAAAATAATTCCGTTCGACTCGGAGAGGTTATATTTTGGTTTCACCAACTTGTTTCTGGTATATTAAGAACACGAGGAAAATCTACCACTGTAAACAGAATTCCAGTAGTACCGAATACCATTTCAACTTACGTGTATTTGCAATGGTTCTGTTAGAAACATGTTATGACGCGATTGGAAATCACTGGGAGCTCTGGTAACGAACGTCACTTCATCCTGGAAATAAGGATACGAGAAATCTACGAACGCCGCGCGTTTCAGCGTATGAGTTATCGTCGAAATACCCATATCCGCTTTCTAAGTGAACAAAGGTACTGATAAATCTAGCCTTAATGAATCAATCATGACATTATACCTTTTGAGCAACCTCGCCTATGAGTCCGGTGCAATGATTGGCCTTGATGTCACAAACTCCCCATGTGAGTTTTGGTGGAGTTATAATTTCAAAACTTAGGAATGTATTGTAGTTCAGTAATGCTCAAAACTTACAAACATTTTTGTGTTGAATCATAAGTTTATAGTATATGTTCCATAAGTATGACACTACCTACACTTCGTAATGCTAGAGACTTACAGCTCGAGCCAGTTCGAGAACGACATACAAGAATTGACTACACTCGGTTTTGTAGTCCATCTTCCTGTTTAGTTTGAACTAAGCCTTTGACAGCGCCTCACCAGGAGTCACTTTACGAGAATCCAGGGCCTACGTCACTTCATGACAAGCTCTCAGTAACCAGTGACAAACTTATGGAACATATCTCATAAACTTATGATAAGATACATACTTGAAACATAGACGTTTAGAAAGGACTTGCAATATTTTGAAGTCTCTTCCTTCATATTCTGCATGTCCATTTTGTTTTGGAAATCTCAAGGCAATGTGCTACATAATTCACGGATTAGTAGAGCTTTAAAGGATTTTCAATAACAAATACATAAACATTACTTACCTCTATGGCGGCTACTGTTAGAGTCTTGTTATCGCACATTTTCCTACTTGCTACCTAACATATTACAAAAACACGAATATTTCACATGGCATTTGTGGGTGACATTTTTCAAGATGGAAACCGATTTAAACACAATTATTTTCAGCTCTTTTAAAGTGTATTACGAACTAGTATGCAAAATTTCATTCAAAAATGGCTACCGATTTAAACCAAAATCCATTCAGCTCCGCTATAAAATTTAAAAACAGGTACGCAAAATTTCAGTCGAATCCGTTGCAAAATTTCTCGTGAAATCAAATCAACACACAAATGATATACGTAAACTAGCACCAACTAGTTTTAACTCTGTGCGTCAAGTCTTAACAGATGATTAATCATAACTAATATTTTAAACTATAAACAGGAACACAAAAACCGTGAAAAAACGTGTCTGGACTTGACGTTTATTTATGGTATTTCCCGATAACAACACGACGTTGGTAAGTCGATATTCCGATGTGAAATACGAAATTTGCTATACATTGATTGGAGAAAATGTACTGGTGTTTTCTACCAGGACTGAGTAAGAATAGCGTTATCGAAAGGACAACACACGAGCTCAGTTTTAATTTCATATAGCAGAGAGAAAATATGTTATAAGGAACATAAATAAACAGTAGTTACGTGTAGCGAAAATAACGTGACTAAAATATACTTATTTTTGTATATTAATGGAAAAGCAACTTCACTTCTTCCCCTCTATAGTGCTCTATCATTATTTCTTCGTTTTAAAGTGAAACCGTCACACACTTTCATAAAACATTATTGCCAACTTTAGTAGCAAGTTCGATGAATGCTTGAAAATATCATGATATTAAAAATATCCATGAAAATATCATGATATTAAAAATATCACAGCGTACAATAGACGAGATCACACTCTAATTTTGTGTTAAATTATCTATTATCTACAGTGCAGTACATAAGTAAAAGTTCTGAATGATTGCCTGATGATCAACACCCAGCACTAAATGCTTTACTCAGAAGGCTGAAATTTTGCTGGCACGTTACTCTTATGTATTATAAAGCTTTTATCAATCCGCCGCCATCTTGAAAAAGGCGGCTAGGAATGTAAAAACGACATTACGCAATAACATCAACTGATTTCGCTAAAATTTAGGTTACTGCTTGATATCAATTACTCATAGAAGAGTTTTATGGCCTTTGGGGATCAACTTAAAATATGGCATCTTTTAAAATGGTGGCAAAATACAAACCAAAATGTCACGACGGACAACACCAGGTTCCTTTGCTGTTAATATGATAAATGTCAGACCTATGAAGTCATTGCGTTTAAAGAGAGAAATAAGAATAACGTGTCTGATTTCACGAGTAGTTCTGCGACATTGTTTTCAAAATAACCTTTCCACACTGTACTTTAGGCGTTTCATTTGCTTTCTTATCGTGTGTTTGCTTCTTCCCTTCCATTTAGTCTGATTTAAAAACTTTAGTTTGCGTTTTTAACTCTTCGATTATATTGATATTGATTTTGTTTTTGATTTTTCTTTCTCTGTACGCCCACATACGAACACGTCAGTAAATGTTTCTCAAGAAAAGCCCTGACAAAGGTGTTACAACTTCATTTTAACTTGATTATTTATCGATTAGACCTTTGCATTTTTAAAACGGGTTTCACTCTCACTTGAAGTAACGCCCAACGCAGTTAAGCATATAGAACTTTCACAAAACACACATTTTACAGTAAGCCTACATTTTCGGAAAAATGTCAATATACATTCGAAGGAAATTACATTGTTTTGACGTATAATTAAGACCTTTTATGTCAATCGATGTATTGTTCTTTTAACTTTCATTTGTGCATTCGAGAGTGCATAAAGAAATACAGAGAGTAGCGAGTTAGCTACTTAATTTTGTTTGTGAAGAAATGCTGTCCAATTGTATCATGCGACAACCATGGATATATATATAAATACTAAGGTATTATGGATAGCCATCTCTTACAGTCTCAGGCGCCAGTTAGCAGAGAAAACGTTGTCTTACAACTCATTTCCCAACATACACACGCAAAAACTTGTGAGTAAGAGAAAAATTCGAATTTTTAGCTCTCTGCGCATGGGCGAAATTTCAAACACACCACTCATGATTCTACGGAGAGATATAGTCTTCCTTTTCCCCACGTGACCTAGCAATTTCCGCCTCGTATTATAGCTGTCTTACATCAGCGAGTGCAGTGCGAATTTGGTGGGTGGCCAGCTTTTTGGCCTAGTCTTGAATCCATAACACGTTAGCATTAATGCATATCCATGATGCTTGCACAGTTTAAGTCACAACGGCTGTTCTAACGAACCTGGGCACTCTCTCAATTTTTTATCAACGATTGTAGTAAGTGGTTTTATTCCATTAGAAGCTTTTGTGTATATTGCGTGAGCTTTACTACTTCTTAAAACCACGCAACAAACATGACAACTTCACCGCAGTATATTATTATTCTCATTAAGTTTCTGTCAGGTATTTAGAACACGTCGCGTCGCGTGCTTCACGGACACATCACCATTTCATATGTTGACCCGCTCGGTTTGACCTTTTTACATTTCTGCCAAGTGACAACCTGTAGGATATGTATGGCGCAGGCGCAGCCCCATCCCACGGCTGCCAAGGCGTAAAATACCAATTTAAGATCGTCCATTTCAATGTAATTAACTGAATCAGTTTCTATTTCGTAAGTCAATTGGTAATCATTGCTGGATAAATAGAGTTTATCATCCGAGGCCCATTTGTTCATTAATCCAGTAGACAGTAAAATATTCAACCTGAAAATGACGTTAGTTCTATCATAGGTTCATAAGATATGTTCCTTACGTGTGTCACTGGTTACTATGAGAGCTTGTCATCAAGTGAACAAGGTCATAGATTGTCGTAAAGCGACGCCTGGTGAGGCGTTGTCAAAGGCTTAATACAGACTAAATAGGAAAATGCAAGTCCTACTGAATGAACCGAGTGTAGTCAATTCTCGCTTGTTGTTTTCGAACTAGCTCGAGCTGTTATTGCACAAGTAGGACTATGCAAATAATCCGGTCCCCTTACTCCCGAGATAGGCCTCAACTAATTACGTAGGCATTGAATGACGTCATACCATTTACTGATTTCATCTTTGCAAGGTAACGATTTGTGAAAGGCGATGCAATTATATTGCAAATGCAACGTCTCACGAGCCAAATGAAACATGTTTCTCGGATATTTAGACGTCGCAATGGAAGCTTCAAAGTCAAACTTCGATATAAAGTACGCAACTTTTTTTCGTAGTACGTCTTCCAAGGCTTCCATGGTCGATTTTGCAAGCACGAAGCTAGATTTCTTAGTGGCATTTGTGAATATTTTCACGAACTCCAGGTTCTGTAAATCGAATAAAATGGAAGTCCTGCCGTGCAGCGCCATTGTATTTGTATGAGAACAAGCTTCTACTTTTAAGCACGAGGGGGCGTCCTTTACGTTTCTGTACTGTGCGACCCTACCGAAACGCCCACCTAGGATGCTGGGAGGACTTCGGTGCCGTTACGTAGGTGGCCGTACAGAGGCAACGTTATAGGTATGGGGGTTTCCATTCCATCCCTCTCTCATTCAAAGTATAGCTATGGGTCGCATCTGCCACACTTTAAAAATCCCAGAGTGCTTGTGGTGGAAATACTTTAGTTGCGAAGTCACGTATAAATTGAAGTTCTCGATTCTATAGCCAGGTGGCACCTTAAGCTTATGCGCAATTAGATATTAAGCTACTATGGGTATGTCCATGCATGGTGTTAGCGCCAAATTCAAACTTTCCTTCTCCAAGACATGCTAAGAACCGTGTGGGTTTTGGGCTTGAATATGAAGCCATCTTTCAAAATGGTGTCACGAAATATGTTGACATTCAATGCAGAGCCTTTTTGTTACCATTCGTTCAACATACCATTAGAATTTCCTGAGAAGCACCTCCATCCCTGGCACTGACGACGTAATTGTTCGTTTTAACTAAATGAGCCAACTGATCAAAGGTGTCAATTGGTAGAGTAACTGGAGCCAAACTCGTGGCCGAAGTCAAATAGCATTCGTATAATTTTTCCATCGTTCCAAAAAGCATAATAGCGGTGGTAAGAACGACCATACTAATGGCTGACCGAACTCCACTTTTAACTGTGATACCTATTTTACAAAATAGAATATGTCAGCATTAATCTTATAGAAGATGGGAACAGAGTAAAAGAACCAACATGACACGAAGAAGGGGAGATTAGGGCTATGTGGAGGGAAAAACAATTACTACTTGGTACTATATTAAAAAATCCACGTGTGATTCTCACCTTGACGAAGTGTTAGTTCCACAATATTCCATAATAGAACATTTTCGTTTAACATCCGAGTTACGAGTTTCAAGATAAAAACCATAATTGCCAAGAAACAGAAAATCAAAATCCAAGCCTGCAGAATGGAAATTTATCAAAGATTTAATAGTTGAATTTAAACTAGTGCCGATGGCAACGGCTAGGTGGTGCTATTACACTATTTAATTAATGAAAATGGATGAGATTTCGCAATTGGGAACTGATCATATCGTGTTACTAGTGATACTGTCCGGTGTTGCCCAGTTAAAGGAATGGAAATTAATTAAACATGCACTGGTCAATACCAAATATTATACCTGAATTTGCATTGGTTCTTTTAGAAACAAGGTATTACTCGTTTTACAAAAGTGCGGTGCTTTCGTAACGAAAGACATCGAACCCTGAGTATATGGAGTGGAGAAATCGACGAATGGCGTTCGTCCCGTCGTTAATGTCACGGTTGAAATACCCATATCCGCTTCCTAAGTATTCAAAACGTTTTGAAAATGTTCACTGACAATTCTTGGATTATCAAATATAATTGTACCTTTCGGGCTACCATTCCCACAATTCCAGTGCAATGATTGGTCAATTGGTTACAAACACCCCATTGGTCATCGAGTGGAGGTACAACTTTAAAACTATTCGTGCAACCATACACGCAAATACATAAAAGCAAGGATTTGTTTTAAAACAGTAGAACCCAAGCACTTTAATTAAATAAACTAGATATTGGCCCCTTAAAATTATAAATCTTGGAACGTTTTTAACTAATTAATTTGCCACAGAGCCAGTAGACCGCCTCCCTCCAATCATTTGATTTTTAAAACTGACCCAGCTAATAATTAACGTATGTAATTGAGCGCAACACTTACTGTTGTGATGAAACCACCAAATTTTAAATGTTCAGATCGAAAAACCTACTTGAAAGAGAATACTCGAGAAAGAGATTCTAAAATATTGAAGTCTCTTCCAGCAAATCGAAGATTTCCATCGTACCCTGGAAATCTGAACGCCGTGTGCTTTGGCCAGAGGGATTTAAAATATACCAGCTAATAATTGAACTGTGTAGTCCAGTTTTTTGTAATTCTAAAATTATTTCCATACGTTTATGGCAGCCACGTTAAATGTCTTGTTCTCACACATTTTCAATCGTAGAGTTGAAATAGCATATTTAAAATAACATATCTTTGAGAATAAAAATACCTAACACGAATAAAACATGGTAAATTACTTCTCTATAGTTCTCTGGCTCTTGCAAGGTTCTACCGTTCGACATCGACTTTTGTTTCCCAATCGTAATAGTACGTGACAAAAAGTCCAAAGGGTGGTGTCAAATTTACCTTTTTGTTGTGGGTGTTGCCCGGAAATTTTGCTTTCATATAAAATTTCCAATATGTTTTATTTATATTATTTAATTTACTTCTTTATTTAATCAGAATGGCATGTACATTTTTTAACCTTTAATAAATAAAGCCAGGTAGGCCTAATGTTTGTGATACACCTGTGCATGGAGTGAAATTTGATTATAGTTTTATTTCAACAGTGGACAACTGAAAGAGCCAGATTGGCTATGGATTCCAATGTAACTAAGAGGGAAAGACACGAGGGTAAAATTCCGCCTTCCATCTCGCTTTTTGGCGCCTGCGCTGTAGTAATTATGTATCGTGAGAGTTCGCAGAGAAGGCAATGTTTCAACCCCCTTGCTTATCCCCTTGTTTTGCCTACCCCTTTTTACTTCGACATGATCTATAACGGTACATTATGTATAGGCAGAGAGTGATTTAGACACCTGGAATCACGTGTCTACCAAGAAATAAAATGGCGCCGGAAATAGCTCCAAGAAATGTAACGGGAACTGAATACCACAATTGTTTACTCCTCTATACTGTACATCTTATGGCGTGCTTCACGGACACGTCGCCATTTCATAGGCTGACCCGCTCGGTTTGACCTTTTTACTTTTTTGCCACATGACAACCTGTAGGATATGTATGGCGCAGGCGAAGCCCCATCCCACGGCTGCCAAGATATAAAATACCAATTTAAGATCGTCCATTTTTATGTAGTTAACTGGGTCAGTTTCTATTTCGTAAGTCGATTGGATATCATTGCTGGATGCATCGAGATTATCGTCAGAGGTCCATTTGTTCATTAGTCCAGAAGACAGTAGAATATTCAACCTGAAAATGACTGATGTAACGTTTATCGATCAATTATATCATTGATATAACGACGACATACCATTTGCTGATTTGATGTTTGCAAGGAAACGATTTGTGAAAGGCGATGGAATTGTATTGCATATACAATGTCTCACGAGCCAAATGGAACAAGTTTCTCGGATATTTAGCCATCACAATGGAAACTTCAAAGTCAAATTTCGACATGAAACAAGCGACATTTTCTCGAAGAACGTCTTCCAAACCTTCCATGGCCGAATGTGCAAACTCAAAGTTAGTTTTCTTGGTTGCATTTGCGAATATTTTCAAGTATTCCAGGTCAGAATTCTACAATACGAATGAAAAGGTCACTTGAAGCTTAAGCCCCAGACTCGTCGTTCAATATACCATTAGAATTTCCTGAGAAGAACTTCCATCCCTGGCACTAGCCACGTAATTTTTCGTTTTAACCAATTGAGCCAATTGTTCGAAGGTGTCAATTGGGAGAGTAACAGGAGCCAAACTCGTAGCCGAAGTCAGATAGCATTCGTATAATTTTTCCATCGTCCCAAAAAGCAGAATAGCGGTGGTAAGAACAACCACACTAATGGCTGATCGAACTCCACTTTTAATTGTGATACCTATTTTTCAACTTAATTATAAGTCAACATTAATCTTTTAAAACCTATAGATTATAGGAACAAAAGGGCTCCGTATCGATACAACAATCATGACACAAGAGAGATTAGGGCGATGATAGTACTTTGTTGTCCTCTGTAAAATACGTGTCTTATTCTTACCTTGACGAAGTGTTAGTTCCACAATATTCCATAACAGAATATTTTCGTTCATCGTCCGAGTTACGAGTTTCACGATTAAAACAATAATCGCCAAGAAACAAAAGTTTAAAATCCAAGCCTGCAGAATTTAAATTTATTAAAATTTTTATCAGTGAATTGAAAGTAACTTCAATGGTAATTGCAAGGTAGGGCTGTTTCGCTTTGAACTATTGCAAATGAATAAGAATTTGCAACTGGGAATTGCGCATATCGCATTACTAGTGACACTCTTCGGTGTTGGGCAGTTAAGGGAATAGATCCCCATTAAACACCAATATCAAATATTATACCTGAATTTGCATGGGTTCTTTTAGAAACAAGGTGTTGCTCGTTTTACTGAAGCTGGGAGCTTTCGTAACGAAAGACAGTGAATCCTGATAATATGGGAATGAGAAATCGACGTACGACGTTCGTCCCGTCGTTAATGTTACGGTTGAAACGCCCATATCCGCTTCCTAAGTATTTACGCTATTGAAAATGTTCACTAGCCATACCAAAAGTATAAAGATATAAAAACAAAAGGTACACTTCGTTGAAACTTTCTCGTGCCCGTATATGAGAAGCCCTCCTTCATCCCAGAATAGTGTCGACCCCTTCAGCGTATTTTTACCTTCCAGACACAGGGAACAAGCCGTGAATAGGCTCATAAAGCAGCAGATGCTAGCTCTAGTACAAAAAATTAACGATTGGATCGCCAGCATCATGTTGTTTATTTTGTGTAGGGGTTGAGAGGAGGGTAATTTGCTTCTCAGTTTACAGAATTGTTAATGAAGTGTACTTTTTGTTACTATATGTATATACTTTTGGCATACTAGAATTAAAAATGTAATTGTACCTTTCGAGCTACCATTCCCACAATTCCAGTGCAATGATTGGTCATTTGGTTACACACACCCCATTGGGCATCGAGTGGAGATACAATGTTAAAACTATTCGTGAAACCACACGCAAATGCTTATTGTTGTTATGTGACTAAACCACAAATTTTGGAATTTTTGATCGAAAAACCTACTTGAAAGAGAGCGCTTGCGAAAGTGAGTCTAAAATATTGAAGTCCCTTCCAGCAAATCGAAGATTTCCTTCTTTACCTGCAAATCTGAACGCCGGGTGCTTTGGCCAGA
The DNA here is from genome assembly GCA_019434445.1 of Phalangium opilio. Lineage (NCBI taxonomy): Eukaryota > Metazoa > Arthropoda > Arachnida > Opiliones > Phalangiidae > Phalangium > Phalangium opilio. Next base: position 260,415 of record JAEQBA010001049.1, on the reverse strand, counting down.
GTGTTTAGAAAGTTAAAGTTAATTAAAGTATCGCTTAATCCAAGTTCTAAAATTATTTCCTTACGTGTACTGCAGCTACGGTAAATGTTTTGTTCTCACACATTTAAATAAATTTAAATAACATTAACTTTGAAAATTAATATACCCAATCGCAAATAAAATATTGTAAATTATTTCCCTGAAGTTTTCAGGGTCCCGCAACGTTCCACTGTTCGAACTCAACTGTTGATTCTAAATCGTAATAAGCCTAGTACGTGACAAAAAGTCCAAAGGGTGGTGTCCAATTTACCGTTCTGTTGTGGGCGTTGCCCGCTAAATTTTCTTACAAAACATTTCCAATATTTTTTTTCTTATTTAGAGTGGCAGGAAAAATATTTCAAGCTTTAAAAAATAAAATCAGTTAGGTACAAAGTTTTTCATACACCAGTGGAAAGAATGAAATTTTAAAATAGTGGTATTTCAATGGTGGACAACTGAAAGAGTCATAATGGCTATGGGTTCCAATAATGGTACATTATGGGATTATGGGGTCAAAGAGTTATTAAAACACCGGGGAATCACGTGTCTACAAAGAAGTCCAATACCGCCGGAAATAGCTCCTAGAAATGTAACGAGAACTGAATACCACAATTGTCAACTCCTCTATACTGTACATCCTATTGCGTGCTTCACGGACACGTCACCATTTCATAAGCTGACCCGCTCGGTGTAACCTTTTTACGTCTTTGCCACGTGACACCCTGTAGGATATGTATGACGCAGGCGCAGCCCCATCCCACGGCTGCCAAGACGTAAAATACTAATTTCAGATCGTCCATTTCAATGTAATTAACTGAATCAGGTTCTATTTCGTAAGTCGGTTGGTAACCATTTCTGGATGTGTAGAGTTTATCGTCCGAGGTCCATTTGTTCATTAATCCAGTAGACAGTAAAATATTCAACCTGAAAATGAAGTTAGTTGAGTTCTATATTAACTGTTTAATTTTACAGTAAATAATATATGACGTAGTGAACTAGGATAACAAGTTTAACCAGGAATTATTGTTCCCCCATATAAACCTTGTCAGAAAACCACATCCCCTCTTAAGAGGCAATGAGAGAGGTAATAGAGAGTCGCCATAGAAACGCAGAAAAATAACTGTTACTGTGGACTCGTAGGATTATGCGGACTTCTTCACACGTGAAATTTAGGCTCTGTGGAGGAACTAACTTATGCAAAGATACTGGTCCCCTACTCCCGAGATAGCATGAATAGGCCTCTACTAATTACGTAGGAATTGAATGACGTCATACCATTTACTGATTTGATCTTTGCAAGGAAACGATTTGTGGAAAGCGATGGAATTATATTGCATACACAATGCCTCACGAGCCAAATGGAACATATTTCTCGGATACTTGGCCGTCGAGATGAAAACTTCAAAGTCAAATTTAGATGCAAAATAAGCGACATTTCCTCGTAGAATGTTATCCAAACCTTCGCCGACCGATTTTGTAAACGCAAAACTACTTTCTTTAGTCGCATTTACGAATACTTTCAGGTATTCCAGGTCAGAATTCTACAAACAATAAGAATGAAAAGGTCACTTGAAGCCTTTAAGTGCCAGACTCGTCGTTCAATATACCATTAGAATTTCTTGAGAAGCGCTTCCAACCTTGCCTTTGACAACGTAATGTTTCGTTTTAACTAAATGAGCCAACTGTTCGAAGGTGTCAATTGGGAGAGTTACAGGAGCCAAACTCGTAGCCGAAGTCAAATAACATTCGTATAATTTTTCTATGGTTCCAAAAAGCAGAATGGCGGTGGCAAGAACGACCACACTAATGGCTGATCGAACTCCAGTTTTAATTGTAATACCTTTTTTTCAACATAGAATACGTCAACATTAACATTATAAACACTACAGAGCATAGGAACAAAGGGGGATCCGTACCGATACAACAATCATGACACAAGAGAGATTAGGGCTATGATACTACTTTGTTGTCCTCTGTAAAATACGTGTCTTATTCTCACCTTGACGAAGTGTTAGTTCAACTATGTTCCATAACATAATATTTTCGTTCATCGTCCGAGTTACGAGTTTCACGATTAGAACGATAATTGCCAAGAAACAAAAATTTAAAATCCAAGCCTGCAAAGTATAAATTTAAAAAAAAAATTTACCGGTGAATTTCAATTACTGCAGATCGCAGTTGCGCATTGAACCTCACCAAAGCAGTCAGAGGGGAAATTTAATTAAAAAAAAATGCATCAGGTGCCACAAAAAAATGGCTTAGAAATTTGCCAAGCCGCAAGTTCTAGGAACAATAGTTTTCCAGCTCTTAATAGCATAAAACGAAAACCATTCAAAAGTCTCTGCCTGCATTTTTTTATTGGCAGAATGATGTTTGCTCTCCCTCTCTTTTTCTCTGGATCTCACAATAAAAAAGGCGACGCCTCTATTGCCTAATGGAACCTTATTTATTCATTTGATTTTCGGCAGACTAGAATAGAAAATTCCGCCTAAGAGCGCATAGAAAACATCATCGAGTAGGAAGAGGCTTCTGATGTGAACTTTGGTGAGAATTATAAGCTTCTGGCGTTGCTGATTTCAATATCGCAGTTTTTACTCTAATTGACGAATAATCTAAGCATCGAAATATTCTGAAAAATATTATACCTGAATTTGCATAGGTTCTTTTAAAAACAAGGTATTGCTCGTTTTACTGAAGCTGGGAGCTTTCGTAATAAAAGACATTGAATCCTGGTTATATGGGAAAGAGAAGTCAACGTATGTCGTTCGTCCCGTCGTTAATGTCACGGTTGAAATACCCATATCCGCTTCCTAAGTATTCAAACCATTGAAAATATTCACTGGCCAAACTTGAAATAAAAAATGTATTTGTACCTTTCGGGCTACCATTCCCACAATTCCAGTGCAATGATTGGTCATTTGGTTACACAAACCCCATTGGGCATCGAGTGGAGATACAATGTTAAAACTATTCACGAAACCATAAGTGATGATGAATAACAAATTTTAAATTTTCAGATTGTCAAAACCTACTTGAAAAAGAGCGCCCGCGAAAGTGATTCTAAAATATTGAAGTCCTTTCCACCAAATCGAATATTTCCTTCTTTACCAGGAAATCTGAATGCCCAGTGCTATGGGCAAAGTTTGGATAAAATTCAAGTTAATAATTGTATTGTGTAGTAGGATAGTTCTTAAATTATGCACTTACATGTACGGCCGCCACTCTAAATGTTTCGTTCTCACACATTTTACTTTTCTTTCGTGTATTAAGGTTGAAATAGCAATTTAAAATAACAATATCTTTAAAATAAATACCTATCGCGATTAAAACACCGTAAGGTGCAGGGTCTTGCAAGGTTCTACCGTTCGAACTCGACTGTTGCTCAAAACTGAAATATTACGCTAGGAAAAGGCCATAGGGTGGTGTCCAATTTATCTTTCGATATTGGGCGTTGCCCTCTAATTTTGCCTTTCATAGAAAAATTGCAATATGTATTTGTAGTGTCAAAAATATATTAAAAAAAAAACAGAACATAAATAAATAAATAAATAAAGAATGACGGGAAAGAGTTCTAAGCGAAAAAGTACACCTTATAAGTATGTTTAATTTATTTTGGGTTAATGATTGCAGAAATTCATCGGTAAGATATTCAGTTTTGGAATTTTTAGATCAGTTTTTCCGAGAGTGCGGAACGATTGTCTAACATTGAGAGTAAGGCACATCAGCCTGCCCATCTTCTTTCGACAGTTGAAGTTTTTTATTCGTACCAAATTAAAATCGTTATTTAATACTTTGAACAACTTTTACGATACCAGCTTAGACACACTTCTACCTTTAAAAGTACCCTTCTGCAAGATAAAGGCTCATTAACGTTCTAAGATTGGAGGCTATTGAAATTGTCCAAACACGGAGTTCGTACGAAATTTTTACATTGAACTTTTCCAGGTTATCCCTGACCAAATTTTGGAAATATCCCTGACTATTTTAAGGTGTTTGCCAGGGCCCACTTCATCACACTTGCAGCCCATATTTAGTATTGCTTGAAGCATAGCTTAATATACCAAACGAAAACCCTGACCTTTTAGGAAAAAGTTTCAAATCCCTGACTTATCCCTGACCTTTTAGGAGAAAGTTTCAAATCCCTGACTTATCCCTGATCTTTTAGGAAAAAGTTTCAAATTCCTGACTTATCCCTGACTTTTTACCCTATTTTCCATATCCCTGACTTATCCAGGTTTTCCAGGTTCCGTACGAACCCATTAGACCGGCTGCTTTGTCTTTGCCAATTTCCTCATTTTAGGGAACAATCAATGTTTGGGAGCCCGTACCTCCGAAACTAAATGTTTTAGACCCCATGTTCTTTGACACGTTTCACTCAGTCTGATCCAAAGAACACACCTTTTAATTTACGACATAATTATCAGAAAAGTTGCGGATACAATACGATTTAACATACAACTTTTATGGATAATTCTCTGGTACGGATAAGGGTAAAATTATGTGGTTAATGGATAGATAAAGCTGAGCTCTAAGCGCGACACATCTTGGGCCCGATTACAAATAATTGACACATCTTTTAACGTGAAGTTGTTTTGACTTTCAGAAAGTGAAATCCTGAACAATTTATAGTTGGTTTTGCCTTAAACCACGAAAATGGTTGGTGTAAATATCATTTAATATGTGTTAAACAAAGTCACCATAGACTAGACACATAGAGACAGGGAGCCATGAATTAGTTGCATGTCAGTAATGATTTACACGTTTTTCAGTAGCATATTGCGTTAGTTTCATTTTTGATTTCCAACGCAGAAATGTGAAGCGATACTTGCCTCGTTACAATTTGCGTGAATATTAACGTGCCTGCGCAGATCCATCCAGTTATCAATAAGTAAAATAGCAATTTAAGATCGTCCAGTCCAATATAATTAATCGGATCATTTGCTTCGGTTCCCGAATGATAATCATTTTTCATTAACAGCTCAGATAAGTCATCTGACTTCCATTTCTCAATGAATCCTGAACAGGATAAAATATTCAACCTGAAAAAGGTGTTAAAGGTCAATCATTTGTTGAAAAATCAGCTTCCTGATCAAGTGACGTACCATTTGTTGATCTGATCTTTGCAGGGAAACGATTTGTGAAAGGCGATCGAACTATGATCAACGAACAAATTCTCAAGGGCGAAGTGAAGCGTGTTCATTGGAAATCCCATTTCCAGGATGGTTAATTTCACATGTAATTTAGGAAAAACCAAAGCGTAGTTTTCACTAAAAACTCGATCTATGGCCTCGTTTTCTGAGCATGGTAACTGAAAACCGCTTTTTTTCGAGGAATTGGCAAATATTTTCAAGAGTTCAATGTCAGAACTCTGGAAATGAAATGATTTCAAATGAGATTGACAAATACCTAAGACCATTAAACACAGGACTGGAATGATGAGCTAAAACCCCCCGTTCTTCTAATGGCATCGCCTGTCGTTGCCCCTAGCGGGAAAGTCCCGAAATCAGTATTTACATAAGTTTATAATGCCTCTAAGTAGAGAAATGGCTGCTACTCCTTTGGCAATAGTGTTTGTCAGGCTCCCTCTAATGAAACCCTATACTCTCTCCGTATCATTTATCACCTCAACTTCAATACAAAATTTTGCTACCTAGCCTAGCGTTTCTTTTATCCCTTTTAGAATGTTTCAGGACTGAAACCGCCTCTATCTCACGAGAGAGAGAGAGGGATTTGGGGTTGCTTAAGTAAATTTCGTTCCCCCCAATGCCTGCCTATACGAAACGTAAAAATCTCCTTTATTCCATTGGATGATTTAGTAATCGTCTCGACCGCTTGGTGGCTGCACCGCGACAGAAATTTCAAAATTTTCTCTCTTCGGATCTTAGCGCTATACGAGTTCTGACGTCACAGTAGCCTGTAGAAGATGCCCAGTTGTAACCCGTATTTGTGTACTTAGAGGCATGATAAACTTATGGTATTTATTATTTCATATGAAAACGTAAAGAAAATCTAGTGCGACGTTAACTCGTGGTATACTGCACGATATCTACTTTTGACAAAGAAGAGGAAATAAGGCTAAGTACCATAACCAATTGCTGATAAGAGCTTCCATTAACGGAGCTGATAACGTAGCCTTGAGATTCGATTAATTGCGCCATTTGTTCGAAAGTGTCAATCGGTGGAGAACCGTGAGATAAACTGGTGGCCGAAGTTAAGTGAGAACCGTAAAAAGATTCCATCGTTCCGAAGAACAATATCGCAAAGGCAAAGATAACAACGAAAGTGGATGTCGACAGAATTTCAGATTTCGTTTCTTCCATGCCTATTTTTTTTAATGTTAGAATTTCACTCAAGGAAGTATTAAATTCAAGCAGAAATGTATTACTTTACACGAAGTTCACTTCTCCCTACCTCGCGCCGGCCATCATCTATGAAGTATTTTTACAGGCTAGAAACGGTACCGTTCCTCCCGAACAGCGAGGCAGAGAGGAGAAAATAAAAACACTAGCGTCGCGTAGTGAGAAAAATGTGCTTTTCTTACAATCGTATCATGGTTGTATCGTATGCAGCGGCTTCTCACTTGCGCGAAATACAGTTGAATCCCGCCGTTTCTAGGAAACGTCAGATTATCTTGGCAGTGGCCATTTATCACAGTTCTCTCTCGAGAGAAAAACTTTTTCTCTTCGCGACTAGCGCGCGTTGGGAGGGGGAAAAATTCACGCCTCTTCACTCTTGCAAAGTTTTTTTTCGGGTTTTCTCTTCATAGATGATGTTCACGGTACTAACCATTATTGAAGTTAACTTCGTGTAAGGTAATATATTTCTGATTCAAGTAATCTCACTTTGTCGAAATGTTACTCGCATTATGTTCCATAAGTAATTGTTTTCAATCCGTTTCCTTGTCAATATTTTCACCAAGATGATCGCTGTCGCCAAAAAGCAGATATTGAAAACCCAGACCTTAAACATTAATCGATTACTTAAAGTTAAAGGAATGCTAAGTTTATCACAGGAGTTGGAAAGACTATTTGCCAAGTGATCTTTGTTAGAAAATTGAGTGTTAAACAAGAAATTGTTCAAGTATAATGTTGGTAATAATATGAACAAAAACTCAATAATTTATATTAGAAGAGCAGATGATATTAGTCAGTTTTAATACTTGGATTTGCAATGGATGAGTTAGAAACAAGTCATTGTTGACTCTGAGTAAGGCGGGCGCTCTGGTAACCAAAGTCACGTCTTCCTGGTTATAAGGAGTTGAAAAATCGACGAATTTCGCTCGATTCATCGTTCGAGTTAACGTCGAGATACTCATGTCCGCTTCCTAAGGATTCAACTATCGCTATAGTGAATAATGTAGCATTAAATCAATTTAATTTTACCTTTCGAGCGACCATTCCCACAAGTCCGGTGCAGTGGTTAGTTTGCGTATTACAGAGGCCCCATTGGCCATCGTGCGATGTTACAATACCAAAACTAAATTTACACACACAGTGGCTTCCCATTATTACCATAAATTGATAATCTACTATTAAGTTTACATATCTGAATAGGATCTATAGAAGACTAGTCTGCCTCCTGCTGCCAGTAATCCATTTCACCACAAGGTGGTATTAAGTTATGTGAGGCACTACCGCTGTGAAAGCCTTCCCTCCCACCATAATCCGTATCACCCAAACCTGGTATTTATTTTAACACTACCGCCGTGAAAGGCTTCCCTTCAGTTTAATCTTAGTATGACACGACAGAGGTGATAAAAAACTTCTCCTCAATTGCCAGCGAGGTTTTAATAATGTTATAATGTCCTCCAAATGTCTATACATAAGCATGATTGCTTAGAAAATCATGGTAAATAACTTGTCTTTTGCCCTGGTTTTCTTTCGAATCGTTAAAACATCAGTAGGGGTGGAAAAGTTACGTGATTCGGGTAAAAAACACAGGTGCGAGATAGCGGGAGACAAAGCCAACGATAAAATTAGAGACCCTAAACAAAAATGTTCATCCAAGAGAGTCAGACCCACTAAATAAGTACTTCTCTTGGCCACTAGTGGCGGTACCCCGGAAATAAAAATTTCTCTCATATTATTGTCGCCCAATTTCTCTTAGGCACTGACGTAATGGAAGGGGGACAAGAGACGTTCCACCCAAGACCTAATGATGCACACTTAAAGAAGATTATATGCTTATGTTAATACTTATAGTGCAATTTATTTAGAACCTTTTTGTGATAAATATGTTTAAAATCAGTACAATACCTGAAATGTAGTATTTTTGATAAAAGTTCCATAATTTTATAGTCCTTTCCATTATATCCTTGTTTAGCATCCTTCAATGGAAATCGGAAAGCGAAATGCTTTGGAAATAAAGGGTCTCAACAATGACCTTTTTAATTAAATTAGGTAATGAACTTTATAAGTAACTGGAATTCTTACGTTATTCGCCGCTACAGTAAAAGTCTTATTCTCGCACATTTGGAGGAAAGCGTAAACTGTTTTCGTGGCTACGCAGTCTAATTTTGAAACAAACAGACCTATTTGTACCTCTACGAGTGACGACGACTTATTTCCAAAAGTTGTTAAAGAGGCATACGCTTGAATTCAAACGTCAACCATAGCTATGTTTAAAATGATTTTAGCAATAATGTTTCTTAAGAAGACTTGACTAGAATTAAGGCGAATGAATTACTGACGAGTAAAATAATTAATATCAATTATATTTATTTAATTATTTAAGAAAAACCTCTTAAGTGGGCAGATAATTCTCTTTTCGACTCGGAGAAGTCAATTTTGGTTTCCCAACTTGTTTCTATAAGCCGTTCCTAGTGGCTTACCGTGCGAATAAAGGCTCAGTAACAATAAACCTTACGGGAATGTAGGCTACTGTATGCGTATAAAATCAATGAAATTTAATGACCATGGTAATAGTGAAAGTTTTACAAAGTGCTCGTTATTGAACCAAAGATATGTCGGTACAACACAACAGAAAGGGAAAGTTACTATGGGGTTTACGAAGGAAGTTTATTACTAAGTTCTGGTATTATTATTATGTTTCATTTTGCGACGTTATTCTCGGTTTCGTAGAGTGCCACATTGCAATTCGCGTGATCATTAATGCGCTTGCGCAGATCCATCCCGCTATCAAAACGTAAAACGGTAATTTAAGTTCGTCCAATTTAATATCATTAATTTGGTCACTCGATTCGATTGCCGAAATATTGAAATGTTTCATAAACACCCTATTTAAGTCATCGTTCTGCCAATTCTCAATCAATCCTGAACCAGTTAAAACATTCAAACTGAAAATATAACAAACCATGGATATCATTATAAAGGATCGTTAGGATTCTAGTGCATCAAGATCACTCAAAATTTCAATGCACCAAGTTTGATTAAGTTTGTCAATGAAAATTATTGTAGAAAATAAAGATAATCCGAATTAAGAGAAAGTAAATTGCTAGTATATCACCGCGGACCCCAGTTCGAGGATAAGACCGCAACCTATGTTATGTTTCGTTAAGTTGAATGGGGGCGTCAAGTTACTAACTTCTAGCACCATAGATATGTATAATTAGCTCACGTATTATGGGTTCCCATCTCTTACCTTCCACGAGGCATAAGAACAAGTAAATTGAATGGTAGCACCCCCTCCCCCGAACCTTGTGAGTGAGAGGGAAAGAAATTGGTATTTTTTTTTCTCTGCGCATGTGCAAAGTTTCAAACCCACCACTCAGAACTCTGGAACCTCCGATGAGAGATATAGTTCGTTTTCCCCATGTGACTTACCTATTTCCGCCTCGAATTACAGTCGTCTCACTACAGCGGGTGTTACATATATTTGGTGGGTGGTTTTGGGTCCAGTTGCAAATCCGTAATATACAACTATTTATACATATCCATGATCGAACTATGTTCTGTATCATTACCATTCGTTGATTTTATCTTTGCAAGGAAACGATTTATGAAATGCAATCGAACTATGATCGACGAACAATGTTTCACGGGCAAAGTGAAAAGCGGTTATTGGCAATCCCGTGTCCATGATGGTTAATTTCAGTTCGGATTTAGTATAAATATAAGCAAAATTTTCTAGTAAAACTCGTTTCAAGCCTTCAACGTCCGTTTTGGGCAATTTATAATCAGCTTTCTCAGAGGAATTGGCGAATAACTTCAAATACTCGATGTCAGAAGTCTAAAAAAAATAAATTAAGAAATTGTATAATTTACTTCTTTGTCATTTATTTTAATACCATGATATCACGTTGAAAAGCGGATCCCGCTCTTGAACTGACAACGTAATCTTGTGATTTCATTAACCGGGCCATTTGTTCTAAGGTGTCAATTCTAGAGGGCCGGTAGGCCCTTCTAGATAAGAACCCACACCCTCCCGTAATGTTAAAGAAATAATTCACAGATTTTAGGCTTAGCGTCCCATAGAAAAAGCATGGGATTTTTGGTGGTCCACTCCATCGAATAACTCAGAAACTACTGCGAAGTTAATGTGCGGAACACTTTTGAATTATCAAGCAACTATTGAATGGTGAACTTCTGAAGTTTGATTAAGAACAATTAAGTCTAAGTATTTTATTTTAATTAATTTATAAATCATGGTAAAACCGTTACATATATTACACTGTTTGCATAGCATTTTGTTCAGCCTTTATCGGGTTTGTGGCGCATAGGATAACGCGTCTGACTATGGGGCAGAAGATTGCAGGTTCGAGTCCTGGCAAGATCGGTGTTTATTTTTACAGATCTTTTATTCAACATAAATGAAATAATAGTATAAATACAATGATTGGATAATTTTTTGTTACGAAGTACGGGCTTGCGGCGTAATGGATAACGCGTTTGAATTCGAGGCAAAACATTGCAGGTTCAAGTCTTGGAAAGCTCGTTGTCTATTTTTGATGAAGAATCTTAGTATATATAAGCAGAAGTAATATAAGAAACCTCCCTACGGGAGGGAATTATACAAGACGCCATAGGCATAACGTTAAAACACGCGAGACATCCTCGAACCGCCAAATACCATATTCAGACACTATTGCTCACGGACAAGGTACGGTAGATCTTAGTCCATTGATATGGTCGTTGGAAAGGGAAAGAGGAAAAAGCGCTTCAAACTAGTGTAGTCTGCTTAGCCGTCTGTCGTAAAGAAATAAGAAGATTCCTGATTTTGTTAATAAATATTCACATACGGTTATTTCGAAACGAAAATCTAAGTTTGATGCGAAGATTAAAATTTCGAGGTAGATAATAAAACCATTTTAAAATCTATCTATGTATATTGTTAGTCATATACCTTGGCAAGGTAAGGGTTTAATTCAAATTTTACGCAAAGACCTATGAAAATCCTATAATCGAATCACTGCCTGTTTATTAATGATTGATTATCATCAAAATCTAAAAATACTGCGTGAATTATTTAATTGGAAAAGTTTAAAATTACAAGGAGTCTGTGAAATATTACTTTTGACTTAACTTAAGCAGCCGACGCAATCGCGAGATCAGAGAGTGTATTCCTACGCTCTACGCGGCGCGGCCCTATTTTTTAAACTTTGTTTACGGCCGTATAAGTGCGCGGGGACATTCGCGGTACGAGGATGTATCGGGAAAAATTCGCCTTATTATACTTTCCTCCCGAAGGGAGGTTTCTTATATTACTTTTGATATAAGGTAAAGTTCTTAAATAACAAACTTTCTATGAAATGTGCGCGTGCTGGCGCGTGGTTTAGAAACAACCTTTTTTTTAAATCTATACGAAAAGGTCAACTAAACTTAATTGAGTCACCAACCGCCTTTTTATATGAAATAAGTTACCACCCGCCTATCTATGGTGAATTAATTTACCACCCGCCTACCAATTGTGAATTAATTTACCCCTGCCAAATAAATTAAAATTTTAATATTTCCCATAAAATAATGAGAGGAACTTGGTGTGAGCCAATATGCTCACGAACATCTTACTGGAACATCGAATTAATGACGTTTGACAAGCATATAATTATTTTTTATAATAGATTAATACAAATTAAGGCTGAAGGAACAGATATTTTATAAAAAAGACTTGGTTTGCCCAAGCCTTAAAAACAAAACGATAAGAGTTTTTCCAGTTGACTGAAGCGCGGATACTATTTTTTTTTTCTATTTAATTTTAAAGACAATCCGTATTTTACTACTCTTTAGAATTTAATTCAATCACCTGATTTTACTGCTAATGGGTTAGTTTCCTATAAATTAATTGAAATAAAAAATTACTTATCTCAGATTTTTCAACAACTATTCCATTTTCCTGAAACATTTTATCATGCATTTATTATTTTGAGGGATACCGTGTAAATTTAATCAAATTGACTCTTTTTTTTTGATTTCCGAGAATTTTCTTTTCAAAAGGTTTTAAACTCATCAAGTTTTCGTAATGTTGTCAACTAAATAGCAACTCAACCAACACTTCTAAAATTTTCCCCACAAGTACTGATATACACAGTTCAATAATTGTGACTGTGCTTAAAGAGGAAACGAACCCCTTTATCAAATATAAGAAACGTGATAACAGACCCCTTTTGTATTCGAAAAGACTGCATATAATACATTATTTATGAGAGTATTATTTGAAAATTAAAGTACGTTCTTCATTGAAAAGAAAAAATTTCATGATAAAATGTTTCAGGAAAATGGAATTGTTGTTGAAAAATCTGAGATAAGTAATTTTTTATTTCAGTTAATTTATAGGAAACTAATCCATTAGCAGTAAAATCAGGTGATTGAATTAAATTCTAAAGAGTAGTAAAATACGGATTGTCTTTAAAATTCAATAGAAAAAAAAATAGTATCCGCGCTTCAGTCAACTGGAAAAACTCTTATCGTTTTGTTTTTAAGGCTTGGGCAAACCAAGTCTTTTTTATAAAATTGGTAAGGTCACGGGGGTCAAACTAGTAGACGAAGTCAAATAACCAGCGTAAAGTGCCTCCATTGTTCCGAATAGTAAAATGGTAGTTGCAATAATGATCATGTACATCGACGATTGATTGTTGTTTGATGTGAAACCTTTTTGAAAGGAGGACAGTATGATGTGTCATTATTATAGTCAACCTTGACTTTAAAAGGCCTTGTCACCTTGACGTAAAATTATTTCCAGTATGTTCCATAAAATATTTCTTTTCTTCCGTGACCAAGTTACAAGTTTGACTATTATAATTATTGCAGCTAATAAACACGCGTTTAATATCCAGACCTGAGCGCAAAACGAAAATTTGTTACATTTACCAGGAATACACGCAGCTAATAGGAATTATTGTGCTCCATGTTAATTTCTATGCGGTTTTATGGGCGGGGCTTGAGAACTTAGTATCCGTCACACGATTTCATCGGTTGGTACCAACCCGGCTTCCAAGTCAACGAGGTAGATTATTCGCGAGGAAAATCCGCCGAAATACGTTGATTGAAAATGGATACACAATGATTCCAATTAGCTGTATGTATTCCTGCCACACGTCTTTAAATTACGTGTGGCAATAATTCATTCACATTGCTAAGTATATAAAAGAACTTTGACCTAGAACTCACAAACGACAACATTCACTACATTTTCTGTGTCACTTACTATTTGTCTTTGCAGTCACGTGGTAAATGTTAATGAGGATGACTTTAGAATTTTAGTTTCTCCATGGATATGTGTAAATACTAACGTATTATGTATTCCCATCTGTTACGTTCTACAAAGGGTTTCGTTCAGGCCCCCGTTCAGCAGAGAAAAAATAAGAGACTTGTAAATCTCTCCACCAACCTTGTGAGTGAGACGGAAATTCGTATTTTATCTCTCTAAGTGATTGGGATGCGCATGGGCAAAATTTCAAACGCACCAGCGGCACCACTCAGGATTCTCCGCAGAGATATAGTTTTCCTTTCCCCACGTGACCTAGTTATTTCTACCTCGATTTACAACCGTCTCACATCCGGTTGATGAGAAAAGCTTGGCCTAGTTAATTGAGCATCCATGATCCATAACATGTTAGTATTTTTACATATCCATGGTTTCTCCATATTATTAGTAAAATAAATGAATTCTTATCTGTGGTGATATTTAATACCTGAATTTGAAATGGGTCAGTTAGAAACAAATCATTAGTGACTCTGAGTAACGCGGGCGCTTTAGTGACGAAAGTGACATCATCCTGATGATAAGGAGGTGAAAAATCGACGAATGTCGTACGAGCAAGGGTTTGAGTTATCGTTGAAATACCCAAATCCGCTTCCTAAGTAGTTCTTAACTCCAGTTAATTCCAGTTAAGCACACTATACCTTTCTAGCGACCATACCTTTCTAGCAACCATACCAACAAGTCCGGTGCAATGATTTGTATGGGCATTACACACTCCCCATTGACCATCGAGGGGTGTGACGATTCTAAAACTAAATACATGAAATTTAATAAAATAACGTTGAAATTAGTTGCAGGATGTTATAAAAGAAAATGGTGATGGGACCGAAGTGCTACGAGTTCTAGGACGATTTTGAGTCTAAAATGTTCCATGACATTTTGTCCTTTGTTTTACAGATGACTCTTTAATTAAATTAGCAATCATTATCTCTTCAGTTTCTTACTTAAATTTAAGGGTTCACCTGTAGAACACTATAATGTTCATAACTTGTGTTATAGGGGGTGCATCCATTGTGGGGACAACATCGGCTGGTCATAGAAGTATAGATCATTTTCGACTCGATAGAACCATCCCACTCATGTGCTTCGGTCCAATAATCACTCTCCCTTTTTGCAACACCGAGTGTACTTGAAATGAAGTATTTTGGACAGAAATTCCACGATTTTAAAGTCCCTTCCATGAAAATTAGAATTGTCGTCATCTGTTGTTGGAAATTGGAAGGATATGTGCTATTGCCAAGAAATATGTTAAAATACACATCAGATATAATAACATATTTTAACACTAATTTAAGGTCCTTACGTCCAAAGCGGCAATAGTCAGAGTCCGATTCTCACACATTATGAATCCACTGATATGTTTATTTCAATAAACTGCACCGAAAATTTCACAAACATCAAAATGTAGAACTGGTTTAAGCTACGGCGGTCGCCATTTTAAAAAATGCCCACTTATTTAAACCCCTAAACCAGAAGGCGTATTAAATGTTAAATATCCTAAACCGTTTAATTATTAATTCATTTAATTATTGCTTAATTAGATAGCGAAAATTACACTTAAATATATCACGGGAAATTACAATTTCAACACGAAAATTAAAAGGAGTTTTAAAATCAAGAGTTTTTCACAAAAATTCCAAGATAATAGAAATATAGTCTATTTTACCTTTGTTCCACCACAATCTGACGCAACGCGCTTTGCAATTAAAACCATGGTTAGAGCCCGGATTTCACACGCTGTCTCTCTCCGACGCCTTTCTCATGTATCGACCAAAAAAAAAATTATTTTAGCTCAAGAAACGCGTCGGTACTGTGCTGGTAGCACCAAGAATAAATACAGCCAATTGGAATAGTATCCAATCCATTTTCGCCAGGTGTCGTTACGTAACCAGACCTAGCTTTGCGATGGTGTTTTGCCTGTGTGTCTGTTTGTAGCCCACAGGTACACGAAAAACAAGAATGGATAGAAAACCGGTTAATGCAAGATCCTCTATACCACCTTGTAACTCGTAATGTGAAAGAATTGCGAAAGGAAATACATTAGCGCTATGGTACGAGTTTACAGCAGTTTTCCTGACCTCGGATGGACGTAAAACCAGTTTTTTGGGATCCCTGTTAAGAAAAGATCCTCTTGCGGCTCTTGGAAATATTGGGAAATCAACGGGTTATTTTCCAGTAACCCTCAAGTTTAGTTTTAATTTGAGGGACGGCTGTATCGAAGCCGATTTGTTGAAATTTTGCGAATTATATAACTCGCTGTCTGAACCAATGAAATCACAGTTAGAAACCCATGAGAATTATGAGACGCGACAAATAGTACTCAAGCCCGTAACATAAAACTCGCTTAGAAATTAACATGGGAGATATGAGGGTACAATTATTCCTTTTAGGTGTATGTATTCCTATGTATGCATATTGTCCGAGTACGAGTGTATAAATAAAATATTGAGTTCGGTCAGGCGATTACGTCACTTATTCGAACTTAGCAGAAAATTGTGTTTTTTTTCCCCGCTAAACTTTGGAGTTAGAAAGATAATTGCGGAAACACCTGTGGCGTAACACAACCTAATTTCGTGGAGGTCCCAACTGCAGCGTTTGGTTTTAATACAATGCACCTATGTAGAAGGCCTTAATTTTATAATGTCGTGCAGAAGTTTCACCAAGGTGTTAGCCCCTCGTTGCGAGACGTATGGATTTGGTTGAAGCAAGAAGCTTAATTGACCGAACATACAGCTTTCACTGTAACTCAGACCAGTTCTACATTTTTGTGCGACCATTTTCTCATCGGATATATGCGAATTTTGTGGAAAGAGCTACAATAATTATGTATGACGACGTTTACCTCGCGAATAATCGATCGTTCTCGCTGCCAGTTGCACATAGCTTGCACGCGCCTAGGAATTGGAGTTACTACGCTACCATTCAATGGAATCGCAGTTAGAAAAACGTCAGAATTATGAAACATGACGGATAGTAAGTTCTCAAGCCCGGCCCACAAAAAAATTAATTCGTAGAAATTAAAGTTGGAGATATGGGGCACAATTATTCCTATTAGTCGCATGTATTCCTGGTAGAACAACGAGCAAACAGATTTTTTCTGGTTTCATTGATTGTACATGACATATCTTTTCAGTCAATACATTTTCATTTCTCTAATGTACACACACGCACATTATCAGGCTCGAGAGGTAAAAAAAGTTGCAAAAACCTTAATGCGAAATTATTTGTCTTACACGGTAATGTACGCCTTAAAGAAAAATTAAATACATGCGTTTTCTGTTTGCCAAAGACAAACTGTTCATATTAAGCGCAGTTGTGTTCTCAGTTTTTTGTTCACGTACGTCTTTCAAACCAAAAGCGCACGCTTTCAGTCGTAATTACTGAAAAAAACCGGTTATATGGTCGGTACTCTCGCTGAACGCACTCATAGTTAGATCGATCATTTTGTATAGAAGGTTCCCAATCCGATTTTCTAGGATGGCGGCGGATTATAATAAAATATTTCTTAGTGATTAACCACAACTGCCTTGCTTTCTTTTATTTCTATTTGCAACTATCATAAGTTCATAAGACAAGTTCCATAAGTATGAAAACTTCATATACTTTGTAGTGCTAGAGACTATCTGAGAGCTGGTTCGAGAACGACGCCAGAATTGCAGACCAGGGTGGGAAAACTGGACTTTGGGCCAGCGAACCCCCTGGCCTGGAATAAATAAACTGGTCCATGACCATTGACCAGGGCACGTCGTCTGCTAAACTAAAGAAGTGGACAATTAAAATAGTACTCTGGTTACCCTTGAATTTTCTTAGTGGCCTCGTGGACCACTGACCTCCCCCCCTCCGATTTAATTTTTTAACTGTACCAGGCAATATTTAAACTTGTCATTTGCCCTGTGCCACCGCCTTATTTCCCACGCTGTTGCAGACTACACTCACTTTTGCAGTCAATCTTCCAACTTAGATTTTACTAAGCCTTCGACAGAGACTCGCCGGGAATCTATGACGGTTCACCTACGTCACTTCATGACAAGCTCTCAGTAACGAAAGACAAACTTATGGAACATATCTTATGAACTTATGTTACTATAGGAAACGCTCGGTCGATATTTTCAAGCAAACTACACGATTACAAAATCTCCATCTGCTTGCTTTTTGAATCACAATCTGTGAGAGGAGTAAGACACATGAGCAGCCCCATCCTGCAACTGCCAAGCCGTAAAATACTAATTTGAGATCGTCAAGTTTGATGTAATTAACATTATCGATACTTCCTTCGTTTCCCCCATTTTTGTAGTTTTTTGTATCGTCGAAATCCCATTTTTGAATTAATCCAACACATGTTAATAGATTCAACCTAAAAACAAATCGATTTACACCAAAAATTGACTCTAAAGGCGTCTAAAGGACATTTCAGACTAAAGTAAAATCTTAAGTGTTCGTAGGTTGCCCCGTTAACTTCTCTTGGGTCGCGAGGGTACTGTTCATTGCCCTGTTCACACGCGAGAAGACGACTTAAAACAAGTTGCCTATATGGTGATTTTCAAGCCAAGACTTTTAACTTACTAAAGTACCCGAATCCAAAATAACAAATACCGCCAAGAATCCTGAAACGTTTTATGTATTGCCTGCTAAGGCATAGCTCACTCGATCACGTGTTAACTATGGTTACAGGAAAGGCACTAACGAGGTGGTGCCATCTTGACACTGCCCGACGAAATTGAATATTTTCAAAATAAACGGACGAATATTTTACGTAGTCGTTAACACTTGTCTAATTAAGCGAAAAAAACGGCTTAACCGACGTAAAGATTTGCCTAGTCTGAACGGGCCTTAAAAATAATGAAGGAAATGACGTACCATTTGTTGATTTGATCTTTGCACGGAAATGATTTATGAAAAGCGATCGAATTCTGATCGACATAGAAATTCTCACGAGCGAAGTGAAACTTATTGAGCGTAAAACCGAATTCGGAAATTGTAAATTTCAAATCAGCTTTACGATTAATAAAAGCGTAATTTTCTCGTAAAACCAAGTTCAATCCTTCAATACCCGATTCCGGTAATCGAAAATCGATTTTCTTCGATGAATTAGCAAATAATTTCAAGTATTCGATGTCAGAATTCTAAAGGTGAAATAAAATTGTTAATTTGTTTATGGACGTAGCTTGCAAAATTTGTGGTTCCACAAAAATTTGTCAAGAATCAGAAAAAGGTCTAACCACAAAAAAACAGTCAGGTCTAAGCTTCGTACGGTACTATAACGTCGACAATGCCCCCTGTGCATTAAAAATAGAAACTTATTCACGAGAACTAGTTTCTATTTCTAAATGGCGCTACGCGGCAGCACTTAACAATTCCTTACACCAATGATAGTGGCGTGCGCGACATACTCTGGGAGACTATCATTGCTGCAGTTGGCCAAACAACATCTCATTTATCTCCTCTATTTGTACTTCATTTGTTTTCCAGTTCGTACCATAATAGCCTGTTGAAAAGCGTGGCCTTCCATCGAACTAACGACGTAACCTTCCGTTTGAACTAACCGCGCCATTTGCTCGAAGGTGTCAATTGGTAAAGTAACAGGAGCCAAACTAGTCACTGAAGTCAAATAACAACCGTAAAGTGTCTCCACCGTTCCAAAGAACAAAATGGCAATAGCAAGGACAACCATATACATTGTTGATCCGGTCTGTGCTATATCTATTACACAACAGTACAAAAGAAATGAGTTGCATTTCATAACCATGATAGTGCGAATGCATTTGCAATTAATAATCTCACTTTGTCGTAATGTTATTTTGACAATTTTCCATAATTGGTCCCTTTCTTTCGACAACCAAACTTGATTGAGTTTGACAATGAAAATGATTGTAGAAAATAAACATAATCCGAATATCCAGACCTAAAGAGAAAGTGAATTGCAAGTATCTCGCCACAGACCAAAGTCTGGAGTTAAGATATTAACATAACCCTACTACCACAATGTTTATGTTATGTTGTGTTACTAACGTATTATTATGGATTCCCATATCTGACATTCCACAGGCAGGGCCGGATTAAAGGGAGGGGGGCCGAGGGGGACTGGCCCCCGGGCGCAAGGCTTTTGGGGGCGCTTTGAGTTAAACTGTTTCCCCTCAGCAACATTTGCTGTTCCTTTTTTTCTCGGCTTAAGGGGGCCCCCGGGTGCAAAATTGCTTAATCCGGCCCTGTCCACAGGTCATTTCGTTTATCAGAGAAAAAATAAGACTTGAACTCCCCCCAACCTGGTGAGAGAGAGGGGGAAATTCGTATTTTATCTATCTGCGTATGGGCAAACTTTCAAACCCACCACTAAGGATTCTCGGGTGAGATAATAGTCTTGCTTTCCCCCACGTGACCTAGCTATTTCCGCCCCGTTTTACAGCCGTCGGTCTCACATCCGCGGGCTTAAGTTACTCATATTTGATGGCAAGCTTTTCGGTCTAGTTGGGAGTCCATAATACCTTAGTTTTTTACATATCCACGCTAGCATAAGTTTAAATATAGATGTCAATCTTTTACCTTAATTTGCAGCGGTTCCGTTAGAAATGAACCATTGTGAACTCGTAATAAATGGGGAGCTTTGGTTATGAAAGTGACGTCTTCTTGGAAATAAGGACACGAGAAATCGACAAAGTTCTCTCGTTCAACTGTTCGTGTTATTGTCGAAATTCCCATATCCGCTTCCTATAGTTATGGATTGAAATGTTATTGAAAGCAATTGGGTTTTAGTGACTGTTAGGCTATTTTAAAAAATAAGTATTTGTGCCTATAATCTAACCTAAATTGCAAGCGATTGAAATCGTTATTTAAAAAGCTATTTTCAATTTCCAAATTGCATCATCGAAGTGTAATTAAGCTTGACGATAATAAACTGACTTTAAGTGTTTTAAGCGTGTTTTAATCGATAAACTTATTGTCATTTAAATTATAATTATACCTTTCGGGAAACCATTCCAACAAGTCCGGTGCAATTATTATTGCTTAAACTACACACGCCCCATTTGCCATCTTGTGGAAATACAACTTCAAAGCTATATTGAATTTGCACTTATTAAAATCATTTATAAATTACCTTTTTGCTAATTAGAGCCATAAGCACGGTTTTCATAAATTGCATGCTACTGCGCCATGGCTCAAACATAGTAAAAGGTTTAAAATGTAATTAATAGAAATTAAATACCTGAAAGATAGAACTTTCGATAGAAATTTCAAGATATTGAATTCCCTTCCACCATATTCGCGATGGCCTCCAATCTTGGTCCGATTTTCAAACGCCAAGTGCTTTACCACAACGTAATACTATTTTTAATTACATTCCAATTAAAATTATTATCAAATCCTTACATGATTCGCGGCTACAATTAAGGTCTTGTTTTCACACATTGCCGAAAAATGCCTAAAACCCAATAAATATGTTTTGCTCTTCGACCTGCACCAGACGTAAAGGCTGCTATTTCTTGAATTTAGTCGAGTTATCCATGAATATACACAACTCCAATAATATATCACGCTCGAACTGAAAATCAACGGATATCAGCGCGAGGTTTGTTACAAACTCTTCTACTGTTCAACATAAACGGCTTTTGTACCGTTTGTGTGATGCCAAATACTGATCGTTAAAATTGACTTTGAAACGCTAACAATTGGCAATTCCTATTGAATTATGAACTCGAATCCGCCTACTTTAGATCATGGTTCATAGATTATTTTGAAAACCTTTTTCTCCGTTATTTCCCATGTTTTTTGCAGAAAGGTTTTCATGGTCGGGGGAAAATAGAAAAATCCTTCCCTTTCTCAGCTTAAAAAAAAGGGACTGTAAAGAGACATCGGTGCGAGTGAGTAACAAGTTGGGAAAACCAAAATATTACCTCTCCGAGTCAAGAGGTCTACTACTACAAACTTATTTACCTAGATATGGAATTATTTCTCTTTTTTGAAGTAAACATTTACGAAATATTGAAGCAGTATTCCAAGCATAGCGAATAATACAGTAAAGCAGACGACATTTTACATCCAATAAGGATAAATCTTGGACACATGGAAATCAGTCAATGGGGAAAAGATCAGGAAATGAAGTCTACGCTTCAGCTGTTTACCGTATATTCTGATAGCTACATTCACAACTGGTTTGCAGTGTAAACACTATCGTCTCGTCTCACCTCAACAATATTCTTAGTTTGCCAACATGAATGTTAATGTTAAATAACACCAAAGCTAAATTGTAGCTAGACGCACTAATAGTCAATGCGCACCATAAAGAGAATTAAATGTCTGTAGCTACTACCCGTTTACCATTAGCCCTTTTACTATTCGAATTGCCACCATGATCTTTTCTTCTATTATAAAATCTTAACCTGATTATTTAAACGTGTATTTAACTTTCGGCTCACTCTGAACCGTTGATGTCTCTTCATTTCAGACACGAAAATCAAAGCCACAAGTTTACTTCACCTCAGGCCTCAATTATTTACTCTTTGGTTCACTAAGCCTATTGCGGATGATACTTAATATACCCGCCGGAGTCTAGGTCTTAGTTTCATTGAGATCACTACCAAAGTTAATCCCGAGATATCCATATTTGAACGAACCCTTCTACACCTTGAGACGCAACCATATGTCCTTAATGCTTTGACGTACACGAACCGATCGATTTGTTTCAAAACGAGACAATAGTTCAAAGAACATGCTTCAATTATAATTCTCTATGACATCAATATTTATTTATTCATAACTAAGCGAGGTATAACGGACCTTTTCGACTTTAGAAAAAGGTAGTAAAACACTTAGTATTTTAGCCTCTTACAAAGGAACGTAATATACGGTTACTTGCTTTAGATCGAAATGGTCTTATTTGAGTACACACGATCTCGTACGTATTTTTGTTTTATTATTAAACCAGGTATGTTTACGAAATATCAGACTCAATTATTAACACATGGAGTTTTTCGCTTCAAGTAGAAGTGGAAGATAAACTTTTCAATTAAAGTGAGTGTAAAACTGCCTTTGTAGACAATGAGGTAACTTCGCTTGCACTACCACTTTAACGAAAATAACTGAGTTACAGGTTTGACACAATTTAAGTGCGATATTTTTGAAATACGGATTATATTGTTAACGGCGCCGATTATATTGTTACACCTGTCCGTGTTTCCCCATACGTCAAAATGGAGACTGAAATACGCTTTGTAATCAAGTATGAAATATTAAATTCCAAGGTTCTTAAAGTTGCAATCGCTTTAAAAGGTTAACTAAATTAAGGAGTTCAGTTCAGTTCAGTTTAATATATTAATGCTCCTCCTTTGAATTCCATATCAGTACATTTGTATAATACACTGCTCTATATGCCACAGAATCTGAAAGTTCCCGCGCGTGGCAGAGCACGACATACGCGTTGCGAAACCAACAACGTCATTCGCGTCTGCGCACAACGTGTCTTCCCTTTTATGAAAGAACACGCGCAATTACTTGCCGTCTTATAATCCGTAGTACAAATAAGGCGCTTGCGCAGATCCATCCCGCTGCTAAAACGTAAAATACTAATTCGAGATCGACCAATTTAATGTAATCATTTCTTTCGATATCCGTATTGTGTTTATTCGTCGAAAATAATCGTGAATCGTCGTTGTTCCATTTTTGGATCAATCCAGCACACAATAAAATTCTGAGCCTGAAATTATAGTGACAAGGTGAAATAGACGACAACAAGTAATAGCAAAAGATGATAGCAATGATAGAAAGTCACTTTGACGCGCGCCCACATTACTCTGTTCTCCATTCCTACTTCTAAAATTAAATCTATCCCTGGTAATGTCAACTAAAGAGTAAAAGTAAGGACGTCCCACCATTTATTGACTTCATCTTTGCAAGGAGACGATTTATGAAAAACGATGGCGTTGTTATCCACGTATAAATGTTCAGTAGAGAAATGAAAGGCTTCTTGTGGTAATCCCATATCCATAATAATGGACTGAAGTGCGCTTTTCGTCAAAACAAAAGCGTACCGTTTCTGTAAAACCATTTTCAACGCTTCCTTTTCCAATAAGGGTAATTTGAAACCGGATTTTTTAGTTGAATTAGCGAATAATTTAACAAATTCGTTGTCAGAAGCCTAAATTTAAAAGACGATTTAAATCATCAACTGTAAGACTTCTATTTAAATATATACCATGATATATTTTTGAAAGGCGCATCCTTCCAAAGAACTGACGACGTAACCTTGAGATTTGATAAAATGAGCCATTTGTTCCAAAGTGTCAATTGGTAAAGTGACTGGAGCCAAACTGGTCACTGAAGTCAAGTAAGACGAGTAAAGCGATTCGATTGCTCCAAAAAGTAATATGGCCGTAGCGAGAACGATCATACTCATGGATTTTCGTTGACTTTCAATACTTTCAATACCTGTTTTTGTAATAGAATTTTAAATGTTCTTGTATTTGTAATAGAATTTTAAATGTTCATGTATTTGAAATAGAATTTTAAATGTTCTTGTATTTGAAATATTATTTTAAATGTTCTTGTATTTGAAATATTATTTTAAATGTTCTTGTATTTTAAATAGAATTTTAATTGTTCTTGTATTTGAAATATAATTTTTAATGTTCTTGTATTTGAAATATAATTTTAAATTTTCCTGTATTTTAAATAGAATTTTTAATGTTCTTGTATTTGAAATAGAATTTTAAAAGTTCCTGTATTTTAAATAGAATTTTAAAAGTTCTTGTATTTGAAATAGAATTTTTAATGTTCTTGTATTTGAAATAGAATTTTTAATGATCTTGTATTTTAAATAGAATTTTAAAAGTTCTTGTATTTGAAATAGAATTTTTAATGTTCTTGTATTTGAAATAGAATTTTTAATGTTCTTGTATTTAAAATAGAATTTTTAATGTTCTTGTATTTGAAATAGAATTTTAAATGTTCTTGTATTTGAAATAGAATTTTAAATAGAATTTTAAAAGTTCTTGTATTTGAAATAGAATTTTTAATGTTCTTGTATTTGAAATAGAATTTTAAAAGTTCTTGTATTTGAAATAACGTGTTATTCTTGATAGATATTCTCACCTTGACGTAACGCTATTTTCACAATATTCCAGAACATAATTTTTTCCTTCGTCCACAAAGTTGCCAATTTCATGAGCAAAATTATAGCAATAAACGAACAAAAATATAAAATCCACGCCTGCGGGTAATGGAAAATTGTTTTATCATCAGCTTTGATCTATTTGCTTTAAAAAAAACAATGTTATAATACTTCATTTTGCAAAGGTTCAGTTAGAAAGAAGATATTGGTCACTCTGTTAACGCTGGGCGCTCTGGTAACGAACGTCACCGCATCATGGAAATACGGATACGAAAAATCAATGAATTGCGCTCGAACTGCGTTCATAGATATTGTTGAAATACTCATATCCGCTTCCTGAACAGAAATTAACAAAAAAATTCAGAACAATTAACCAGAAATGAAAAACTTTTCGTTGTTGATGTCATCAGCCACGTGTGACAAAAATGTAGTTGTTTTCTACTAAATTCTGGTACGAAAGTCATCAAAGGGGTTTCAAAACCCACTAGATTTTAGTAGTATAATACTGCCACATGTAAGAGTGGATGTACATAAAGACTAATGCATTATGGATCACCATCTCATTTAGCAGAGATAAATGTGACTAGCAACTCGACCCCCAACCTTGTGAGTGAGAGGGAATTTCGCATTTCTATCTTTCTGCGCATGGCCAAAATTTCAAACACACGACTCAGGATTCTTCAGAGCAGGCTTAGAAATAAGGATAATTTTTAAACTAGTCCTTGGGACCAGTGACCCCCTAGTGTCCTAAATAATAAACTGGTCTGCGGAGTGGTCCCAGCCTTTGTTCTCCTATAGATTTGCAATTAATAAACTGGTCCCGAGGACCAGTAACCCCCACTTTTTGAATTAAAAGATCTCCGGTTAACTAGTCCAAGCAATTAATAAACTGGTTTTTGACCTGTAAACCTGTCTTATTTCCTAGCCTGCTTCAGAGAGATATAGTTCTTTTATACGGGTGCAACGCGCATTTGATTGTCAGCTTTTTGGTCTAGTTGTGAATCCACAATACTTTAGTATTTATGATGTAAGCAATTGAAGAAAATACCATTTCAACTAGCCCTAATGTGCGAATTTACCTTACGGGCTACCATTCCCATCATTCCAGTGCAATGATTGGTTTTAAGAATGCACATTCCCCATTGATTATCTTCAGGAGCAACAATATGAAATCTACATGAATCATAAACAATAATAAATATGATTGATAATGGGAAAAATAAATAAAGAAAATTTGGGGTAATATAATAAGTTCATAAGATATGTTTCATAAGTTTGTCATTGGTTACAAGCTGGAGCTTGTCATGAAGTGAATGAGGTAGGTCAGGGTAATGCGACGTCTGGTGAGGCGCTGCAGTAAAAGGCTTAGTAATGCAGACTAAATAGGACCTAGATGGAAGTCCTGCAAAATTAACGGAGTGTAGTCTGCAATTCTCGAACTAGCTCGAGCTGTAAGTCTCTAGCATTACGAGTTGTATAGGAAGTGCATCCATACTTATGGAACATATCTTATAAACTTATGGTTATACTTGAAAGACATGATTTTCGACAGAAATTGCAAGATTTTGAAGTCCCTTCCACGAAATTCGTGATTCCCGTTATGCACCGTTGGAAATTGGAAGGATATGTGCTTTTGCAAATAAATTGTAGCAAAGGATAAGAAACAATTATACTTTGTAGAAATTTAAAATGACTTCATGATGCTTACGTCAGCGGCGGCTACGGTAAGCGTTTGATTTTCACACATTGTGTCTGTATGAAGTTGTTCTCAATTGTAAAATCACCGTATGATTTGTTTATCATCAAAATATAGCTTCATGCTTGAAAATGACACTATAATATACAACGTGGGATTGGTTTATTGATGACTTTATTTTGGGTACCTCGATCAATAAAGGGGTTTAACAAACGTGTCAAATTTCTCTCAACACAATACAATGAAATCTTTGCTCTGACCGTGATGTCAGTACTCAAATAATGATTGTTATAACTCCAAGTATTAGATATCGTTGCAAACCAAAGAACCTTCAAGTGGGAAAATTGTTTTTGCAAAAATAATCTAGTTGGGCTTGGTTGGGTGCAAGAGAAAAACCTCATCTGATAGGTATCTATGACTAACGTCACAATACAAACCTGGCTGAGAGTAACGCACCTGCAATCATAATAACTTCTCACAATTATCCCAAACATTGGACTTTCTGACGGACCAGAAGTAAATAATACTTCTCTTCGAGAGAAGTGTACCACCAGAAAGCGGGGTAATTGTAACACGATTCTTCCCAGCATCAGAACGAAAACATTTGTAGTGTACAAGGTTCCTAAACTGAATCACATAAGCGATAAATAGTTCCCTCATCATTACTATATCTATTAGCGTTGCTTAACTATTAGCCAAGGCGCATGCGCTTGTGGAGTAATTTTTGTCCCGTGTCAAGACAATCAAGGTTTGTGTGTTGATTGCATGCTGGGATTCAGTAAATACCAAACTGTCGTAATATAATTCACCCTAGCACGGTGCGATAGTTACCGATCCGAAGTTCGATGAGTAGGAACAGAAGCGCATGACATACGAAGTGATTTTCTATTATGCATAACATAGCGGCCGTCTTATACGGAAAGCTTTTACCATCAAGGGGGGGGAATGTCAGCCCCCTTTCCAACTTTATTTTTCCTCTCGCGCCGAGAAATCCAAGCGGGTGGGGTTCGGGTGGATTTTGTAGGTGCGTACGCATATATCACCGTCTAGAAATAGTTCCCCTTATTTTCGCCAGACGGCAACCCTAATAAATCGATGCAGTTCTTGTCAGTATCCCCCTTAGGTGGCTAGTGCCGACTCAAATAAAAATCTTTCCGTATGAGACGGGTCTACCAAAGAGTCTAGAAAATCACTTCGTATGTCATGCGCTTCTGGTAGGAAAGCAAACAAAAAGGTTAATTCCCTCGCCTGGAAAGAATCATGTTACATAACTAAAGTATTAAGGGTATACAGAGTCTCATCCTTCTTCTATTATCCCCTTCTGTTATTACTTATTCATTTCGATAATTTGCAGTTGAAACTTCGCGCTACTTACTTTGATAAACAATTGGTTTCAAATAGCACTAACATTGATGTGGAAATATAATCAAAATAAGTTAGGACTGTGAGAAACAAAATATGGCACTAGAAAAACACGGTTCGATGTCTTTCGTGTCAATATCGAAGGCCTTTTTAAAGCGACTTGAAAAAAGTTCTTATATTTATTTCAAACTTTGCAATCAACATATTTATCATTCAGATCATGGTGTAAATATGACTTGCACCAAACGTTAAAAAATATTAATATGAAGGGAAATTTCTTAAAGGTAGGTAGTACCTAATTATAGTTATCCAAGAAAGAGATCTACAACAAACTCAGAACCATAAAAACGAGGTGACTTGTTTTTCAACGACATTCTCGAATTACAGTTTTCTATTAAAGCATTCAGCTTAGATCCCTATAACAATAGGCACTTTCAGCCAAAAATCTTTTGGATAAGAACGGCGCATGCGCAGACCCATCCCGCTGCTAAAACATATAATACTAATTTGAGATCGTCCAGTTTGATGTAATTAATTTCGTCACTCCTTTTCATTTCCGAATTATTTTTATTCGTCGACAAAAATCGTAAATCGTCGGACTGCCATTTTTGTATCAATCCAGAACACGATAAAATTTTCAACCTGACAAAGAAAATTAGAGATAACACAGACAGATGCAGCATAGAGACCCGGTATACTTTTGGAACCTAGCTTTCGAATACTTTCGCACTACGAAATCAACGATAATCTCCAATAAGCTAAAATACTTCAACCCTCCGAATGCCTGACAAGCCAAACTATTTTCACTACTGATTATGAGTGAAAATGAAAATATTTATAGAGACGACAAACCTTTTATCGATTTGATCTTTGCAAGGAAACGATTTATGAAAAACAATGGCGTTGTTATCAACGTAGAAATTCGCAGTAGCAAAGTGAAAGACTTCGAGCGGATATCCCATTTGCAAGATGTTGGATTCGATTACCCATTTACTTAAAACAAAAGCGTATGGTTTTCGTAAAACTAGTTTTAACCCCTCATTTTCCGATTTTGGTAATTTGAAACCGGTTACTTCAGATGATTTATCGAATAAGTTGAAATAATCGTTGTCGGAAGTCTAAATTTGAAATACCATTTTCAGATCGTGAAATGCAGGGATTTGACATTCAGTTTGCACTCAGCATGCACTCTGATATATTATACCATAATGCTGTACTGGATGGCGCTGCCTTCCACAGAACTGATGACGTAACCTTGTGATTTGATTAATTGAGCCATTTGTTCGAAGGTGTCAATTGGTAGAGTGACGGGAGACAAACTCGTAGTTGAAGTCAAGTAAGATCCGTAAAATGATTCCATAGTTCCAAAAATTAAAATTGTGACAGCGAAAACAATCGTACTGCTTGATTTCCATTCATTTGTCACACGTTCAATCCCTATTTTCAACAGAATGTGAAATTTCTTGTCCAATTAACTCTTGCGTGGACTGTTCTTGTTGAATAACATATTCTAACCTTGACGAAGTATTATTTTCAATATATTCCATAACATGTTATTATCCTTGGACGCCCATGTTGCACATTTGACGAATAAAATTATCACAGCCATGAAACACAAAATAAATATCCAAACCTGCGATAAATACGATTTAATATTTCAGGTATTTCCAAAAAAGCTTAATGAGATTACTTGAATTTGCAAAGGTTCACTTAGAGAAAAGACATTGGTCACTCTGAAAACGCTGGGTGATCTGGTAACGAATGTCACCGCATCTTGGAAATACGGATACGAAAAATCAACAAACGGTGCACGATTCATCGTGATAGTTACTGTTGAAATACTGATATCCGCTTCCTAAGTATTGAACAAAAATTACCGAATATTCAAACCAAGCGAGAAAAATTAATAAAAATTATATCGAGGGAACTGGTTTTTAATTAACAACATGTGGAAGAGAGGAAAAATAACGTAATATTAAAGAAGATCGATGATTGGCTGACCTCAGTGCCTCACTTTATATTAATTTATAACTATTTGTCAACTACAACGTTCAATCAATTGGCTATCTCGATTTAAGTAAAATCTTTAGTACCTTTCGGGCTACCATTCCCACAATTCCAGTGCAATGATTAGACCTAAGATTACAAACTCCAAATTCGCCATCTTGAGAAGTTAGAATGCGAAATCTACATTGAATACGCGATAGAATATATACTGATCTATTTCCCGTAACACTCAACAATTTGTATTTAAACACTGACATTCAAAATACAAATTGTCTGAAGAAAATATGTAAAACGGTGCATGCTAAAAAATCCTTGTAAAAGCAATTTGGATTTGTATAATACTTGAAATGTAGAATCTTCGCCAGACTCTCCAAGATATTGAAGTCTCTTCCACTATATTCGAGACTCCCATCATTGTTGGTCCGAAATTGGAAGGACGTGTGCTATTGCCATAAAATGTGTTTAAAGCACGTGATCAGAAACAATTGCACATATTAGAAATTCTAAATAACATACATCACGGGCGGCAACCGTCAGAGTCTGATTTTCACACATTCTTGCTTTATTAAATCCTTCAAAAATGTTCGTTATATTTTATTCAAAGTGCAAATATAAGTAGCACAGTTTTAATCAATATAGTGTACACCGTCTGGATACTTATTCTTTTAGATTATAGCTTTATTGACAAGAACGATATTATAATGTCATTTTATAACGTGTTCGTGGCAGAATTGAACTTTGAGAAGGAGTACAACATATGGTATTGAACTCATTAAGATCAATAAAGGTTTTAAAAACAAGTGTTTGGAAGGGTGTTTCAAAAAAGGTTTCCGTGGGAAATTTCCAGTCAAAAATATAACTTCTAGGAACGATTTTGTCTCCAAAAAGGGACACCTCCTATACAAGTTTTGATCGTTGGAGTATTTTAGGTATGGTCCCTTATTAAATTAGAATCGTTTTTCAATTTTTTAGCTAACTTTAAGGGGTCATCTGTGAAACAGTCTAATTATAACTGTTTAGGGATTGTCCCTTGTGTGTCAAAATGTCATTGAAGTTACATTTTCGAGTCAAAATGGCAAATTGAAACCACATTACTACGGTCCTATAATTGCCCTTTTTGATACACCCTGTATATTCTGCTGCGCGTATTTTCTATGACCGCGATACAATGTTTGTTGTTCAAAATCAATAAAAGCGTTGCCCCAGCTGGACTAATAACATTGTTATTCTCTTTACGTTGTATTAGCAGTTAGACTAGTTCGGATGCTTTTGATTTTCTACTTCTTCTAAGTCACTTTTTATAGAAAACGTTTGTGTCAAAAATTTCAATTTCAATTTATTTTGGAGATTTATCTGCGCATGTTCAGAAATCAGTAACGTCATTCGAGTCTATACCCAAGTAGTCTGACATTTTCCTGTCAAAATATTCAGTAATTGAGCCCCTAGCTGAGTTTTTTGCTGAAAATTTAAAATACCTTACAATCCGTGGGAGAAGTAAGGCGCTTGCACAAATCCATCCCACTGCTAAGATGTAAAATACTAATTTGAGGTCGTCCAGTTTGATGTAATTTGTTTCGTCAATCATTTTGATTTCCGTTTTACTTTTATTCGTCGACAAAAATCGTAAATCATCGGATTCCCATTTTTGCATCAATCCAGAACACGCTAAAATATTCAACCTAAAAACGACGTTAGTTCAGGTAAAGGCAACAAAAGTGAAAAGAAATAAGATCACACCATTTATTGATGCGTTGTTTGCAAGGAAACAATTTACGAAAAACGATGGCGATTTGATCCACGTATAAACTCTCACTAGCAAAGTGAAAATCTTCCCGTGCAAATTCAAATTTCACAATAGCGAACTTGAGCGTTCTTTTCATCGAAACGAAAGCGTAACGTTTTTGTAAGACCATTTTCAAAGCTTCCTTTGTTGAGACGGGCAATTTGAAACCGGGTTGTTTAGTTGAATTAGCGAATAATTTAATGCTGTCGATGTCAGAAGCCTAAATTTGAAAGACGATTTTAATCATAAAAATGTAGGGATGCGATTCAAATTTAGCCACAGTCACATTTCTAATCAAATGAAAAAGTGGAATGAATCCATGGATATTTATAAAAATTAATGTATATTATGTATTCCCAACTAGGCCAAAAAGCCGGCCTACAGCGCTTCACATTACCCTACCAAAGCTAGGGGCGTGCGCGAGGTACTCTGGGAGACTTTTATTTATTGCCGCACTTGGCCCACCAACATTTTTCCTCATTTTTAGTCCGTACCATAATAGCTTGTTGAATAGCTTGACCTTCCACCGAACTGACGACATAACCTTCTGATTTGACTAACTGAGCCATTTGTTCCAATGTGTCAATTGGTAATGTGATCGGAGCCAAACTAGCAGACAAAGTCAAGTAAGACGAGTAAAGCGATTCAAATGTTCCGAAAAGTGAAATGGCGGTAGCGAGAACGACCATACTCGTGGATTTCCATGGACTTTCAATACCTGTTTTTATAACAGAATTTTAAATATTCTTGTATGTGAAATAACGTGTTATTCTTCATTGATATTTTTACCTTGACGCAGTGCTACTTTCACTATATCCCAGAATAACACTTTTTCATTGGTCCACAAAGTTGTAAATTTCAAAAGTAAAATTATAACAATTAACGAACAAAAAATTAAAATCCACGCCTGCGACAAATGGAAATTTATTTTATCGTAACCTTTGATCTATTCGTGTTAAAAACTTAACGTTACAGTACTTGAATTTGCAATGGTTCAGTTAGAAACCAGGCATTGGTCACTCTGAAAACGCTGGGCGCTCTGGTGGCGAACGTAACCGAATCTTGGTAATACGGATATGAAAAATCAACGAATTGCGCTCGAACTGCGCTTATGGATAATGTTGAAATACTGATATCGGCTTCCTGAACCGAAATTAACCAAAAAAATTAGAACAATTAACAATTATACCCAACCAAAATCGTCCAGACTGACACATTTTGCGCGTTCGCATAAAATTACTTGGCTGTACTTATAGTTTAGTTTCCCGTTTCAGTTTGCGAGAGAGCAAAACCGTAAGAAATGATCTGGTTGGATTTTAGGAATCGCCTATTGGGCCGGCTTATCTCGATTTAACAAAAAATATATTGTACCTTTCGGACTACCATTCCCACAAGTCCAGTGCAATAATTGGCCCTTAGATTACACGCTCCCCATTGGCCATCTTCGGGAGTTACAATTTCAAATCTACAGTGAATACACAATACAAAGTATAATTGAACAATAACGCATTAAATAATATATTTGAACAATAACAAAATAAATAACATTTAAACAGATGAGATCAGCGGCAGTAAAACTGAATAAGTTGAATGAAAAAGGTCGAAAGATATTATGGGTAAAGATGTCCTGAACGCCAGGAAAGAGCAATTTTAATGTATAGATAGTTTACAGGCTAGGAGGATTCATACCATTTGCAAAAGGAGGCCTGGCTTTAGACTCACATAGTGAGTCAACCCTCCTTATGTAACAGGTAAAGCCTGGCCTCCCTGTGTAAATGGTATGGATCCTCCTAGGATGTAAACTATGTATAGTATACTTGAAAAATAAACTTTTTGCAAAATTTGCAAGACAATGAAATCACGTCCACTGAATTCGAGATTCCCGTCGTTCTTGTTCGCTTTACGAGAATCTATGACGTTTCGCCTACGTTACATCATGACAAGTTCTCAGTAAGCAGTGACAAACTTACGAAACATATCTTTTGAACTTATGGTTCAATGAAAATGGGCCTAAAGGAATTATGGAAAATAAATGAAGCAATTATGGTATTCAGCATACTTGAAAGATAGAGATTTCGACAAAAATTTCAAAATATTAAACTCTCTTCCGTGATGTTGGATATTCCCGTCATGGTCTCTCGAAAATCGAAAGGCAGTATGCTATTGCCATAAAATGTATTCAAAACACGTGAGAATTGTCAAAAAATAAAATCTTAAAGGTTCTTACATTAATGGCGGCTACTATCAGCGTCTGATTTTCACACATTTTCGCTTTAACAATTGTACTGGCTATTATGAAGCGTTAGAAATAGCACAGGCTTTATCAGTACCGCTTACCGTTTGATATACAATTTTTTGGATTCGTAAAATCTGCATTGAAACGTACACTTATTGGTTTTTTTGCGTCACGCTATTTCGGAACTCAATTTCGTGTTCCGAGCATTACTGAACAATAGGGGGTGGGGTGTATAACTTGAACAAGAAAATGCGTTTAACTTAAGTGCGAGAAAAATATTCAAATATGTTAAATTTCCGTGACCATAAGACTTTAGCGTTTAAAATCAATAACGACGTTGCACAATCTGAGTACTTTTTACCTCTCCGTGTGACGTAGTCCAGGAGAGG
Organism: Phalangium opilio; assembly: GCA_019434445.1. Taxonomy (NCBI): domain Eukaryota; kingdom Metazoa; phylum Arthropoda; class Arachnida; order Opiliones; family Phalangiidae; genus Phalangium; species Phalangium opilio. The sequence goes on along the minus strand of JAEQBA010001049.1, from coordinate 226,164 downwards.
TTCTGTAACGGCCGTGTCTGTGTGTCTGTCTGTGTGTCTGTGTGTCTGTGTGTCTGTGTGTCTGTCTGTTGTTACACCCACGTGACCGCGTTCGCAGTTTGCGTATCGGAGCAAACGTGTTCGCCATTTCCGAACTGCTTTCACAGTCACGGAAATGGCTCCTCTACTTGAGTTCTCATACCACCATCTTCTGGTCTTTGTCCATTCCACTTGGACACCAGTCTGTTCTTACTGGCTTCTAATCACCACCATCTTCTTGGTCTTCGTCCATTCGACTTGGGCACCAGTCTGTACATACTGGCTTCTAATCACCACCATCTTCTGTTCTTTGTCAATCCCACATTGACACCAGTCTGCACTTACACTGGCTACTAACACCACCATCCACTGGTCTTCCGTCTATTCCACATAGACACCAATCTGTATCATTGGCTTCTACTCCATTATCATCGTTTGGTTTTAGGATATACGCGGCGATCAGCTAGGGTTACGAGAAACGTCTAGCCTCCCTAAGGTGGGATCGCCACCAAAGGTTTTCGCAATTGCGCTTTTTCCTTACTATTATAATGGAAACGAATAGTATATATACCCCAAAATCTGAAGGAAGCGGGCAGGAGGGGTACTTTTCACTTTAAACGTCAATATTAGCAAAGTATGAGATAATAATAGGTATAACTTTATTTTAAACGATGTAACTATTATTAATGTTAATTATTGAAGATTAAAATAATTAAAAATAATTATATTTATTTAAATATTAAAGATAAACCTCTCGTGCAAAGAGAGAGAGATTAAATCATTGCCTCCAATATCTACCAAGGCCCGTGAATGCGATATATTTCCTTCATTGCCTCCTATATTTATCAAGGCCCGTGCATTGCGATATATTTTTCAAAACAACAACCAAAATGGGAAGCTCCTCTCAGAAACATAATAATTTCTTTTCTCTGTATATGAATTGAAAATATGGATAATATTGCGCTCCTTCTTTAATGGTATGAATCCTTGCCTGTCTATTAATATTTTACGTAGGAGTAATACGTTCGTTTTGTTTTGATGTGTAAAGTCATCCTACAGAACTATAATATTCCCTTTATCCATAATATAAAGTGAATATGTGGAAATATTTTTCGTAATTATGATGCATTTTGTAGTTTTGTAGCTTTAAAGCTCTGTTTCATTTAGATATTCCAAGGATAGTTTTTAATATTATTATTTGAAATGGCTGTTTATATATTACTTGAGCTATACTACATCTGTATATAGAATAATCCTTGATCTAATGATTTCGTGAAGAAGGCTAAGGTCTGGACTCTGTCGGGTAAATCAAGTATTATCCGCTATAGGCGTAGTGAACCAAAGAGTAAATAATTGTGACCTGAGGTGTAGTAAACTTTGGGTTTTGATGTTCGTGTCTGTAATGAAGGACATTAACGGTTCAGAGTGAGCCGAAAGTTAAATACACGTTTAAATAATCAGGTTTAAATTTTATAATAGAAGAAAGCATCATGGTAGAAATTAGATCACAAAGAAAGGGCTAATCGTAATCGGGTTATAGCTTTGAAGTTTTATTCTTGTTATGGAGCGCATTGACTTCTTGACACGGAGAGGTAATATTTTGGTTTTCCCAACTTGTTGATATTGTTTTTTCATGTACGTTATTTTAGCAAAATATGCTTTCAAACATTTTCCTTCTGATTTTCAATGCGAGGCCAGGACATGTAGCTTCGCGGCAGTCTAGACAACACATTTATCTTTCGAAGAAAGCATTGTCAGCCGAGTCGTATCAGTGTCACATGATGCGGCGACGCCTGAGATTAAAGTGAATTTCTCTTTGGCTATTGGATGTTTTGATTAGCGCAACCGATTAAAATATGAACAATTGAGAGCAACACGAGTGCCGTTTGTTCTAATCCCAAGAGGTTTTTACTCCGTGTATGAGATATGCGCTACACCCGCGGATATGAGGCGTGTCTAAATAGAGTGGGATGTAGCTATAGGTCACGTGAGGAACGACGACTATAGCTCAGGGAGAATCCTGAATGGTGGGTTAGAAATGTCGCCCATGCGCAGAGAGAAAGAATAAGAAAAGTAGGGGGGGGGGTTGTAAGACAATTTTTCTCTGCTGATCGGGCGCCCGAACGAAATGCCTGGTAGAAGGTAACAGATGGAAATCCATAATACATTAGTATTTATACATACACACGGTGTGAGCACGTAATTCAGTAGGCTGTGATTTACATTACACATTTTCGTCTAGAGGATTAGTGCCATTTAATCTTTATTGAATCTGGCTTTACAAGATGAAAATCGAAAATTGCAAATATTTCATGTGAGGTTATTTACGTATTATGTTCTTGAAACACATTCGTTTGACGTGAAAGAGTGTCAGATCTGTTAACGTAATAAATAGAATATCGTGGTCGAGGCTTCGCAAATGGCGAAAACTATTGCAATTAGAGGGCTGCAAAATGAAAAAAGTCATTCCCAAAGCCTGCCAACTCCAATGGTAAAATTTTCACAAACGCCACTGCCACCCTAACGCCATTGTTATATTTTCAACTCCTGCCTAACGCCACACTAAAGTTCATTTCATTTTTGAATCCCTGCCAAAGCCAATTGTGAAGCTTCACACGAATTCCAATCCCTGCCAAAGCCGATTGACAGATTTAAAAATCTTTCCAATCCCTACCAAAGCCAATTGATAAATTCAATAATATTTCCAATCCCTACCGAAGCCATTGTGAAATTTGACAATTTTTCCAATCCCTGCCAAAGCCAATGAGAAATCCGACAAGTTTTTTAATAATCCCTGCCAAAGCCAATGAGATATGCGACAAGTTTTCTAATCCTTGACCAAACTAATGAGATATCCGACAAGTTTTCCCATCTCTGCCAAACACAAAAGCATTTAACCTAACCATTTATATTTACCCCAACGTTTCCCAGCCGGCCGTGGCGTATATTGTGAAGGTTTTCCAACGTTATCCCACTGCATTTTTTTCAATTATTTTTATTATAAACTCGAACATTGTTTATAATTGTAGTTTTCCTTTTTACGTTTAATCTAAGGCAACGGCAAAATTTATGACTTCTCTAACTTAAAAAGAACAAATAGTTTTAGTTTCGTTTTCTCTCGCACAGCAATGAATTTGATTTTTTTTGCGGAGGGACGGCTGTACCAGCCGCGAGCGTCATGTGCCGTCCGTGTGGGGTTGAACTTCATGCATCCCGCTTGCGCCAAAACAACCGCGTGGGAAATTCAAAGAGGAAAAATTGACTAATATCACTAATGCCACCCAACTCCGGTTGAATAAAATAAGGCTGGCTCTCAATGCCACCAACTCCATTTGGATACTATAAATGCCAACGCCAGCCAAAGCCACCTGAATCCAACAATAATCCAGTCCCGACCGACTCCCGTATAAGTTTTTGAAATATTTCCACTCCCTTCCGACTCCGTTCCATTTCAGAGATAATATTCCCAAAGCCACCCAAAGCCAAATTATTTATTTTAGCCAACTCCAACTCCGACCAAAAATGAGGGAGTCCCTTGGCTTTCCAAGGAGTTGGAGTTTTCCCAAAGCCTTTGCAGTCCTCTAATTGCAATCGAAATTCCGCTGAAGTAGACGATGAAGGCCCGTAACAGAAAGTCCAATGACAAGGGCGAAAAATCTTCAATCTGCGATGACTCGGGCAGCATATACGCAGCGTTTTTCATGGTGTACATCCGTTCGTTAGGTATAGATTGTCGCGTCTCCACAAATCGCAAACACCTGTACAAATACGAGGCGTTAACTGCTATCATAAATGATAACAACTTAATATTTGGGGTTTATAGTATCTTACAAATAGTCAAGTTGGTCGAGAATGCTTCTTGGCAGTCTCTTGTTGAAAATGTAGTGTACAGCAAAAGATTCGTAGTTTTCTTTCCCGATGTAATATTTATTATTATATTTTTTGAGTTTATGTCGCAATAAATACAGAAAGAATGGCAAAATTTCCTTCTCGTAAAAAAATGCACCTGCTCCACTGACAAACAAGTCTAGGGGGAAAACATTTAAACCTCTAAATCTTTTCAAGTATCGACCATCCGATTGGATACGCTTCTTAAGACGAGAATACTCCGGATTTTTAAATTTCTGTAATAATAATTTTCACAAACATTACCAACGTTATTTCTATTTTTGAATGGAACCTAGATCTACGTATACACAAAGTTTGAGCGTCTTAGTTTTTTTTTACTTGGATCAACAGTATCCGATTATAAACTTGAACGTTTAACGGAAAATGACTACCCTAGTTAATTATCAAGTGGTTTACTATCGGTAATTGATATTTTAAAAATCAAATTAGCCCAAATTTTGAGTGCGTCACTAATACAGTTGCAAATTGACAGCTATTTCTGCCATTGTATTACTCCTTTTATTATCAAAAAATAAATTCTTGAAGTTGTCAACATAATTGGTGTTAATCGAGGCTGTCCTAGGACATCGTCGATACTGTTGATTTGTTGATCCTTGGAAATTAGTAGTTCGCCGCTCAATAATCCCGAATAACATTTGACGAAAAACATTGCGCCAAGTAACCAGCCCAGAAATAGAATTCTCGCCGCAGTTCCATCACCAACATCATCAGAATCTGAATCCGAATTAGAAATCATATTTACACTGGGAAAAAAATATGAGTGCTAAAACTTTTTCCAATCTGGAAATTCTAGTGCTCAATTTAAATAAATGCGAATGAACTTAACAGTTTTCGAGGAGACCCGAGACGTATTTCCAAGCATTATCATAGATGAGGCGGAGTAGAGAAGGCGTCCTATTTGATTTGATATATTTGAGAAAGGACGTTGCTAGCGCCATTAGGATCAAACAGGAAATCATCGTCAACCAGATCGTTCCGTTGAAGCCTTTTATCGCCAGACGACTTTCAGCCTGATTTCCTTTATCTTTGACACACGTTAAGATACAAAAGGACACTGTTTGCATTGCTGGTGACACGTGATAATGCTTCAAAAGTGAAATTTGTGGAAAAAAGGTTAACGCAACAGCGTCTGTAATCTATTTAAAGAAAATTACATTATATTTTAACTCGTGTTGAACAAAAATCTGCAAGGTGAAGTATTCATACCCTAAGTATTATGGCGGACTGCCATATATCGAACTCATTGCTAAAAGTTGTTATGTTATATTTAATCATGTCGTTACGTGCCTTGTCAATGCCCACTAATTTCAACCTGCGTATTGGGAGAAATCGACATTCATTACGATTTTCAGTTCACCGAATCGTCTTTCCCGCGAAGCTTATGTTTTTCATTTTGAAGTCAGAATATATTGGAAAGTAATTTAGGAAGCTTAGATTATTATTAATGGGTTATGGGAAATTGTTGAAACAATGTTTAAATCTGATTAATAACGACTTTTAAGTTAGCTTTAACGGGAGGGTGAAGTGGAAAATCAAGTGATTTTTTATCGATTCTTTTACTAATTATAAGACCATTATGCATAGTGAAACTTTCAGGAAATACCGTCTCCGAATGATTTTAAAATTCAAATTAGGTTCAGATTTTAAGGGTAATTTGAAGTAAGCCCCCTCCGACCAATCGCGTAACGTCCTGCCTTTTTATTAACAAAATTCTCGTGGCACGTTCCGTGTCGAATGAAATTTATCACGAGATTTGATAAATTTTGCGCGCGACTTGACAATCGTGGCACGAGACATGGAGCGTGCCACGAGAATTTTGTTAACAAAAAGGCAGGGCGTTACGCGATTGGTCGGAGGTGCTTATTTCAAATTATCCATAAAATCTGAACCTAATTTGAATTTTAAAATCATTCGGAGATATTTCCTGAAAGTTTCACTATGCAGAATGGTCTTATAATTAGTAGAAGAACCGATAAAAAAATCACTTGATTTTCCTCTTCACCCTCCCTTTAATAAAAAAAACTGGACGTACGTTACGTTTCGCAAGCTACCAAGAATGAAATGAAATCGGAAAGTGGTCAATACCGGATGCAGCACAGACACATCTCCTTTCGTCATTAACGGGGCAGTGAAATTGTCAAGCTGAGTAAAAAAAATATATATATATATTGAAATAACGCCAATTCACCTCTTGGTCTGAGAATATTTTTAAGGTCTTACAGACATGACCGAGAATCTCAAATTCATGATTTTATCTTCGGTTTCGATTTCTTTCCAAAGCGTGTTGCATTACCTCCTTAAAAATATTTGGTCCACATTTCATCAGTTTTCAAAGGCGCGTTAGTAGATCCATAAAATATTCTGAAGTAACTTCAAACGCTCTAATCTTTAGGTTCGTGGAACAACGCTAATGGGATTAATATGAGTCGATTCAAATGTTTGCGATTAAAGCTCACTCTTTCAGAAAACCATTTAAATTAATGTTTCTCCGTTTGGGCTGCTTGTTCTTGAGTCATTCAACAACGTCAATAATAAATATACTGTTAGTGCGATTAAAATTCTATACAATGATGCCCCAGTTTGAACCTTTTAAAGTATATTAGAAAAGAGACCAACCCTTTGAGAATTTCCGTTGGCGAATGACGGATGTTTGCCCTTAGCTTGTTTTCGCTTTTAAAATTACATTTATGATAAAATAAAATAGCTAAAACAGTTTTAACTCCATGATACACTAGTAAAGTAATTCTGAATTAAGAAAACCCAAAGGAGATGAAGCTACGAAGCGTAGAACCCGAGTTACGCTCGCTTGAAAATCGTGAAATCTATCATGCTTCACCTTAAGATGTTTTAGCTCATTCCTTTGAAAATCATTAAAAAGGATTTTAAAAAGGAAAAGCTGTAGTGTTTTAAAACTCTTTGAAAAATCACATGGTAACGTTGATCAAGCGTGCTTGAACAGATATTTGCTGATACTACATTACCATCGATAGGGTTAAGATTTACGCGGTGATTGGCAAGGGTTACGAGTGATATCTAGCCTCTTGATGGCGGGGGCTTCCATCAAAGGTTTAAGTAATTGCGCCTTTTATTATCCCTTATTGGGATTCAACCGCCTTAGGAACCACTTTGGGAATTTTCAGCGATCCACGAAGTGAAGCGGGTTTGCCATAAATTGCAAGCAATTGCTAAACTTACCGTTGGATTTTATTTGACGTTACGTAACTTAACCTGCAACGTTGATCCGTGACCTCGAGCAAATCTTCGGTAATACTTTCAACGGGTTCGGGATACGTGATAAACTGTTACACTGCTCGAGAGTGTCTGTTTAAAAAGGTCAAAACTTTCAACATTTGTTCTAATGTAATCAACATCGATTTGTTACAGCTAAAGGTTATAACGTTTGTCTTAAACGAAAGCATTTCATGTTTTAAGCGATTTTAGTCGAGGCAAATATTTCAATATTTATTATAAATACTTTATCGCGTGTTATAAATTTATGCCTGCTTTCGGGTCACCCGTTTTCATTAGCTAAATGAGTTATTTTTCCAATTCTGGAGATAAAAGTCATTTTGTATATTCAAAAGGCCCTTTAGTTAATACCTACAATCAATAAGTCAATACAGAGAGTCTCGCTTATTTTAGTAGGTATACCTTTATTTCTCTGTTACCTAACTCTTTAATCTCACCAATGGCCAAAACTTTAAACATTTGTTCCAATGTAATTACCATAGAATTCTCACATCTAAAGGTTATAAGGTGTGTCTTAAATGAAAGAATTTTATGTTTTACGCTGTTTAAGTCAACGCAAATATTTCAACATTTAGGATAAATACAGTTTCGCGTGTTATTAATTTATTCTGGCTTCCGAAAATGATCTAGTTTTCCAATTCGGGCGAAGTATCCTCGATACAAAAGTCATTTAGTATATTCGAGAAGCTTTAAAGTTAAATCCACAATCATTAAGTTAACGTAGAAAGTCATTTGCTAAATCAATAAGCGGATAAAAAGAACTTTTCGGAACATTAACTATACTTTTAAAATATTTGAAGAGTACGAATTGCAAAACCCATTTATGGTCTCTCTCTTGGAAATGTCAAAGTAGATATAGAATTGATTACGATCTGTTGCAGATGTAAGGCGCTTGCGCAAATCCACCCCGCTGCTAAAACGTAAAATACTAATTTGAGATCGTCCATTTTGATGTAATTTGTTTCGTCACTCCTTTTGATTTCCGAATTATTTTTATTCGTCGACAAAAATCGAAAATCGTCGGACTCCCATTTTTGTACCAATCCAGAACACGATAAAATTTTCAACCTGCGCACAAGGTAAGTTCCAGTAATGATGCAAAAAGTGAAAGTTAAGGGTCTCACACCATTTATCGACTTCATCTTTGCAAGGAAACGATTTAGGAAAAACAATAGCTTCGTGATCAACGTAGAAATTCGCAGCTCCAATGTGAAAGGCTTCGATTGGATATCCCGTTTCCAGAATGGTGGATTCGATGGAATATTTCGTTTCAAAAAGTACGTAGGGTTTTTGTAAAACTAGTTTTAGCGCCTCCTGGTAGGATTTTGGTAATTTGAAACCGGCTGTCTTTGAGGAATTTGCGACTAATTTTATATATCCGATGCCAGAAGTCTAAAAATAAATGATAACGTGAAATCACCGTAATTGTTTTTACTCTGCTTGCTCAAGAACGAACTCAGGATACCATAAGAACGTGGAATGGTAAGTTGGTAACACAGTATCCCCTGGTACCGTGAAGTCATACTTCTTTCGAAAACCGTTACCGCCTTCGTTCTAGGTAACGCCTTAAAATACGTTTTTAGCGCCATCGGTGGGTTAAAGTGGCTAGTATCACATTCAGCTTCTCTGGCCTTAAGCCTTGGCGTTATACGTCAAAGTTTGAGAATCTGGCTCTCTAATAGAAACATCTAGATTCTTTATAACTTCATTATGGTCCACTATTTTAAAATATATCAGTTCATCATTAACTATTTTAACAGTTTTGTTCTTGACACCGACAACAAAACTCCCTAGGAAACTCCATTTTACATGTTCCCAAAAATATAGGCATATTATGAAAAGTATGACTTCGTGGCGCCAGCATTGCCTTGTTTCAACGTTCTTATGGTATCCTGAATTCGTTCTTGCTCTGCTATAATATACCATAATACTGTGATGGACTGAGCTTCCCACAATCGAACTGGCAACGTAACCTTCCGACTTGATTAATTGGGCCATTTGTTCGAAGGTGTCAATTGGTAAAGTGACCGGAGCCAAACTGGCAGCGGAAGTTAAATAGCCCGCGTTAATCGCCTGGATTGTTCCGAAAAGTAAAATCGTAGTAACGAAAACGACTACACTAATGTATTTCCATTGACATTCTGTACGCGCAATCCCTATTTCGCAACAAAATGCTAAGTTTTCTCGTCAAATAACTTGTTATTCTTGATTGATACTCTCACCTTGACGCAATGCTATTTTCACTGTACTCCAGAACGCAATTTTTTCCTTGAACCAACAAGTTGCAAATTTCACGATCAAAATTATGGCAATTAACGAACAAAATATTAATATCCAAGCCTGCCACAAATAGGAATTTATTTTATCAACAACTCTGATGTATTTACGTTAAAAACTGATTGCAGTTATACTTGAGTTTGCAAAGGTTCAATTAGAAACAAGGCATTGGTGACTCTGAAAAAACTGGGCGCTCTGGTAACGAACGTCACTACATCTTGGAAATACGGATACGAAAAGTCAACAAAATCTGCGCGATTCGCGGATATAGAAACCGTTGAAATTCCCAAACTAGCTTCCTATGTATTAAGCAGAAATTAACGATACACCAGAAATTAGTAAATATATAACTCTCAATGTTAAAATGGAACCTAAAATGCTTAAAATCATAGCAGATGATACCTTAACTATAACTTAGTTCGCCGTAACACTTGTAGAATCGTCTATTATCATGATCAAAAGTATACCGATATAAAACAAAAAGTGCCCTTCATTAACAATTCTCTGCCTTTGGCTGTACACGATATATAAACTGAGAAGCAAATTACCCTCCTCTCAACTGCCTACAAGAACTAACCAATCACAGGAAAGAGCTTCTTGACTTCCTAGGTTTATAGAAAGTAGCGCATGATGCTGGCGATCAAACGTTAATTTTTGGTACTAGAGCAGGCATTTGCTATTGATGAGCAGGGTTGGCCAAATTACTAATTGGCAATTACAAATTACAAAATACAATTACAAATTACAATTGTAATTTATAATTCAATTACATTTTTTCTGAACTTAATTGTAATTGGTAATTGTAATTGAACAAATATTGTAATTTGTAATTGGTATTTTGTAATTGAAGTTTTTAAAACGTTGAAAAAGTAATTCAATTACATTAGTCAATTACAATTACAAATATGCAAACAAATGAATCAGATTCTCTGACTGAAATGTATCATCTTAAGTGGGTATGAAATTTGTACAGCATATGGCTAAATTGAATAACTTCTTTGCAGTGTAAGCTACCGGATTTCGTGATTTTTTTTATTTTTATCAATAATTTCGGATGAGTTTGTAGTTAACTAGTTTTATAGTGGTAGTTGTCAAAAATGTGATTTCGCGAGAAGCGTACGGCATATCGTTGAATGACCGACCCCTCGAGCCTGGTACTTTCCACTCTGGGTGACTTTCTATTGCATTGGCATTGCTCACTGAGTCAGAGTCACTGTTCACTGTTGAACTAATATTTTCTCCAAAGATTATATTTTATTTTTCAACTGCAATCGATAACAAGACCAATTCAGAATTTTTACATTCATTCGATCTGACTCCACTGATGGTACATAATTTTCCCCATGATAAGCAATCTAATCTTTGTAAAGTATAACACCCCACTACAATCGTCCGCACCGGTGGAACGGCTTTTCAATTACGCAAAAATGGCCCTTAAACCACAACGAAGAAGACTCAGCAATAGAAATTTTGAATTAAATACATTGTTGAAAGTCAACAGATTCTATTTGTTTTTATTTTTGATAATTCGCGAGTTTACTCACAAATTAAATACAACTTATTAATTTGTAATTTCAATTTCAAATATAATTCAATTAATAATTTGTAATTTATAATTTGTAATTGAGTTTATTACAAATATGTAATTGTAATTTATAATTTGTAATTGGGTTTATCACAAATATGTAATTGTAATTTATAATTTGTAATTGAATGATTCAGAATTTGTAATTGTAATTAGTAATTTGTAATTTAAGGTTCATGTAATTTGGCCAACCCTGTTGATGAGCCTATTCACGGCTTGTAATCGAATTACCTACAATCTTTAGTACCTTTCGGGCTACCATTCCGACAACTCCAGTGCAATGATTGGTCTTTAGATTACACAATCCCCATTCACGATATCGTGGAGTTACAATTTGAAACCTACAGTGAGTAAACCTGTATATACTAATCCACTTGAATAACACTCAAAAATTAATTAGATTAAAATCAGGAAAGTAAAGATAATATATAGGTAACTATAGCATCAATCATACGCTTTTAAGATATTTTCCATAAGCATGACACTTCGTAATGATACTGAGAGACTTACAGCTCGAGCTAGTTCGAGAACGACGGAAGCGAGAATTGCAGACTACACTCGGTGGTTAATTTGCAGTCCATATTAGTATTTAGTCTGTACTAAGCCTTTGACAGCGCCTCACCAGGCGTTGCTTTACCCTGAATCTATGGCGTGCCTCACTTCATGACAAGTTCTCAGTAACGAGTGACCAACTTATGAAACATATCGTATGAACTCATGGTTCAATTAAAATGGGTCTGAAGGAATTAGGGAAAATAAATGAAGCAATTATGATATATTTAACATACTTGAAAGATAGAGATTTCGACAAAAAATCCAAAATATTAAAGTCTCTTCCGTGGTATTCGAGATTCCCATTAAACTCTCCCGGAAATCGAAAGGCAGTATGCTATTGCCATAAAATGTATTCAAAACGCGTGAGAAACAATTAAACGTATCAGAAAATAAAATCTTCAAGGTTCTTACATTAATGGCGGCTACGGTCAGCGTCTGATTTTCACACATTTTCGCTTTAACAATTGTGCAGGCTAGTGATATTTCTTTTTACGATGACGTCACGAAGAGGTATTACACTGGACGTTCTGTGTGTCTGTCACCGCGTTCGCAGTTGGCAACTCGAAGCAAACGTGTTCCCAGAAAGCTATTTTTGGCTTCTACTCCGTCATTATTGTTAAGGATAAAGAAGTACGCGGCGATTAGCAAGGGTTACGAGAAACGTCTAGCCTCCCAATGTCAGGGCATAGCCAACTTGATTAGTCTAATCTAGTTGGCTATGGTCAGGGTGTCCACCAAACATTCACGCAATTACGGGTTTTCTTATCATTTTTTGTGAATCAATCGCCTTATATACCCTAAATTTGCAAAAAAATGTTATAGAGGCTTGAATTGAAACGTCAACAATAGCTATGTTTAAAATTATTATGGGAATAAAGTTTCTTTAAACGATTTTAACTATAATTAAGGTAAATTAATGAAGATTATAATAATAACCATCAATTATATTTAATTATTTAAGAAAAAAACCTTTCAATTTCGTCTCGACTTGGAGAGGTTAATTTTGGTTTCCCAACTTGTTATTACGAAGCGCAATAAAGAAACAGCACAGGCTTTATCAGTAGCGCGCACCGTTTGATTTACTATCCGCATTGAAACTTATACGTGTTGCGTTTCTATTCGCCATTTCCCAACTCAATGTCGTGCTCCGAGCATTAATGAACTATAACTTGGACTTTTATCAACTTAAGGACAAGAAAATGGGTTTAACTTAAGGTCGAGAAAAATATTCAAATTTGTAAAATTTCCGTGACCATAAGACATTATCGTTTAAAATCAATAGCTACGTTGCGCAAGCTGAATAAAATTTAATTTATTTCATTTACGTTATTTCAGAAAAAATATGCTTTCAAACATTTTCCTTCCGCGTTTCAACCAGGAGTTCGCGGCAGTCTATACCAGCGCTTCTCAAACTGTGGTCCGTGGACCGGCACCGGTCCGCGGGCATGCGGCTGCCGGTCCGCAGGCAAGCGCCGGCAGAATCTGCCTTTCCCTGGTATAAATGGCCTTTTCTCTGTTTCTACTCCCTCTTTATATTAGTAAAGATAAAAAAGACCAAGGTCGTATTTACCATCTTTAATTTTCATCTTAATGGATCACGTGCGCCGAGTTAAGTGCGCGCGAGTTAGAGTTCGGACTGTTCCATTATAGTTACCTTCCCTCTACCCTTTCTGACCTAACCCCTTTAGTTAAAGTTGAATTGGCCGCGGTTTTTTTGGAAGAACCCCGCTAGGTGTCACCAAGTGCAGACTAATGAGAAGCGTGCCCGAGAAATATCTTTTTCATAAGATCTCTGCGACCCAACGTGCATTATTTTAGCATATTTAGCTTATTTAATATTTGAAATTTAAGCGTTTTCCGTTATATCTGTACTAATTTTTATACTGTAAGTACCCATTCTGTTAAAAAATATATAGTTTCAAATAAAATTGAACATCAATTTTGTTGTTGGAAAATAGTTCACAGTTTTTGGTAAGGTATGGCGAAAAGAGGCCTCCTGGCTCATCCTTCCCATTAAGTTGTAATCTCATAACATTGGTTTTCACACGTATATAAATAAACTACTAATTTCTTTACCATTTTTTCATTCATTAAACTTGGAAAATTTCAATTTATAGCAAACAAAAATATATCTGGTCCGTCATACATATTTGAAAAAAAAAACCGGTCCGCAATGTTAAAAAGTTTGAGAAGCGCTGGTCTATACAACATAATTACATTTGGGCTTTCGAAGAAAGCATTGTCAGCCCACCGAGTCGTATGATAACGGCGGCGAGTGCGCTTATAGTGAATTTCTCTATGGCTATTGGATGTTTTACTTGAGGCAGACGATTTTGTTCTATTACCCTTTCTAAAGATAACATTCAAACGATGAAATGCACGTGACGCAATGACGTCTTCAACTAGGCCTATCACATACTCGAGTCAATTCTCCGACTCTCATATTTAACGACACCAAAATGGAGATGTTATTTAACTTATTTTATTTTATTTCTGGTATTCGTTGGAAAGTCCCTGCTTCAATAAAATCGAGTGTGAAATTGTTCATGCAAAACATCAAGTCCGCAGAGAAACAGAGAACATGTTTTAGGAGGTTTCTGTGACTCGCCTTATTGCCCATTCCAATAATTCCAGAAGAGGGAAACACCACAGGGACGGGGGGAGGTCACCTTCTCTCACCAAGAAGCATCTCTACCATCTAGAGGCATCACTGCGAGTCAGCTAGCTTCCCTTTACGTGTAGTGAACTTGGTCTCCGTCTGATGGCGTTGCCTCGCGACGCCAGGGAAACAACTTAAGAGGGCAATCTCCCGCCCGTGTGTTGGCTTCTTTGCAAGTAATAAATGGAATAGTCTATTGAACGAGAGCTTAATTTCTAGCGTATAAATGAGAATGTTGTCACGCGAAATTTCTCGTAATTATTCAAAACATTGGCCTGCCTGGCAAGTTTTCCAAAACTATAATTGTCCCAAACGATATAGGCCTAGAAATTATGAAGAAAAAAAAAACCACAAGCGTCATAGTTATTATTCATTTCAGTTATTCACAATCAATATATTGAGTCTCTTGCGTTCAGCAACAAAGGATATTGTTCAGTTTTTTAACATTTCTGATACTAAAAATTGAAAGTGTCATATGTATTATTTCGATGGAGAGAGACTTAACACCATTTTAATAAGTAATCGAGACAGCTTTGTTGTAACCCTAAATGGTTTTATCAGTAAGCACTGGTGGAAGGAGACCCGGAGGGTATTAAAATGTACTTTATTTCTAACATATGTTAATTTATTGCCACAATTTGCGTCAAAAATTAAAATTTATTTCATAATTTCGAAGCACTTATGCCTCGTTGTTATAAAACCGAAGCCGTTTGCCCATTGGTGGTTATAAAATAGCAACGTCATTCGTGTTTGCGCCGAAAGCGGTTTACATTTTAGGATCAAACTGTTCAGTTATTGAACGCTTTGTGTTCACTTCATCATAGATTTTTGGCTGTAAAAATCTTAAGTACCAGCCACCTTACAATTTGTTGGAGAAGTAAGGCGCTTGCGCAGATCCATCCGGCTGCTAAGATGGAAAACACTAATTTGAGATCGTCCAGTTTGATGTAATTTGTTTCGTCACTCCCTTGGATTTCCGTTTCATTTTTATTCGTCGACAAAAATCGTGAATCGTCGGATTCCCATTTTTGTATCAATCCAGAACAAGATAAAATACTTAACCTGAAAGAAGGTTAGTTCATGCATAGGTTTATAAGCAATGTTCCCATAAGTATGACACTAGGTTTACATATTCTTCGCAATGCTAAAGACTTGCTGAGAGCTAGTTCGAGAACGACTGAAGCAAGAATAAACTCCGGTTAATTTTGCAGGACTTCCATCTAGCTCCTATTTAGTCTACATTACTAAGCCTTTGACAGCGCCTCACCAGGCGTCGCTTTACCTCTAAACTCTGACCTACCTCATTCACTTCATGACAAGCTCTCAGTTACCAGTGACAAACTTATGGAACATATCTCATGAACTTATGGTTCAAGTAAAAGGCAAATAAAGCAAAGGATATCACACCACTTATCGATTTTATCTTTGCAAGGAAACGATTTATGTAAAGCGATGGCGATTTGATCAATGTACAAATTCTCAGTAGCAAAATGAAAGGCTTCCAGTGGTAATCCAATGTCCAAGATGGTAGATTCGATCATACATTTCGTCATAATAAAAGCGTAAGGTTTTTGTAAAACCCGTTTTAAGCCCTCCTTTTCGGTTACGGGTAATTTGAAACCGCCCTTTTTAGACGAATTAGCGAATATGTTGAAATATCCGATGTCAGAAGTCTAAATTTTAATGGTGATTTAAATTGTTGCTGGTGTTTTTTCATTAACACCAAAGCTAAGAGCGAGATTGATGTCTAGTTTTCTAGCAGCTTAACGTGTAATTTACCATTAAAGTATCCTGGAAAGACATTCCTTCCACAGAACTGACAACGTAGCCTTGCGATTCGATTAACCGAGCCATTTGTTCGAAGGTGTCAATTGGCAAAGTGACCGGAGCTAAACTCGTAGCCGAAGTCAAGTAACAACAATAAAGTGTTTCCATTGTTCCAAAAACCGCAATTGCTATCGAGAAAACTACCATACTCGTGGATTTAAAATGATTTCTGGTAATTTCAATTCCTGTTTTGCAAAAGAATGTTCAATATTCTTGTTGAATAAGAACGAGTGTTGATATTTTCACCTTGACGCAACGTTATTTTCACTATATTCCATAACACGTGATTTTGCTTCATAGACCAAGTTGCGGATTTGACGAGAAAAATTATAGCAATTAACGAACAAAAAACTAATAGCCACGCCTACAAACAAATGCAAATTTATTTCATCTATTTCTGTTAAAAAGTCATTGTTATAATACTTCAATTTGCAAAGGTTCAATGAAAAACAAGGCATTGGTCACTCTGTTAACGCTGGGCGCTCTGGTAACGAAAGTGACTACATCTTGGAAATATGGGTACGAAAAATCAATGAAAGGTCTTCGATTTGTGGTTATTGTTATTGTTGAAATGCCTATATCCGCTTCCTAAGAATTTAATTACAGAAATTACCAAAAAGGTAACCATTGAACCAGAGAGAAGTGTACCACAAAGCGGGGTAAAATTTGTAAAGTGAATCTTCCCAACATTTGGAGCAGGGTTACTAAACCGAATCACAAACGCGATAAATAGTTCCCTAATCATAATACTCTATCAGCGCTTAACAATTTGCCAAGGTGCCCTTGTGTGGATTTTTGTCCCACGTCAAGACAATCAAGGTTTGTGGATCGATTGCTGACGATTTAGTAAATACCAAACAGTTATGGAATTGACCCTAGCACGGTGCGATGCCCATCTGAAGTTTAATGAGCGGGAGAGCAAACAATGGGGATAATCATGTTACATAACTGAAATATTACGAAGATACAGAGTGTCACCCTTCTTCAAGTACTATTATTGAGGGAACATAAATAGCTAAATAACAATAATAATCTAAACTTTATGTAAACAGTAAGCGTGTGGCTTATTTCCAGTTGAATGCCTTTACATCGACCCATAGAGGGTGGATAGCCGCTATGAAACAGGTTACCGTTGGAAAGCTTATTGACCGTTTCAGGTCAATAGTAACGCTACCATAATCTAGTGTTTTCCTGCTATTGCAAGGTCCGTAATAGTGTTATAGCAAAATTGAAGGAAGCGTACCTTTCGCGCAACCATTCCCACAAGTCCAGTGCAATGATTGGCCCTTAGATTACACAATCCCCATTGGCCATCAGACGGAGTTACAATTTGATATCTACATTGACAAAAACATATACTGTTCTGTTTCAATCATAATTTTTGCCTCCATACGGTAATCAAAATATTAAACATGGAGACAGCGGTAAAAAAACTCAATAAAAGTAATGTGAAACATTAAACATTTTTGAATATTTATAGGTATAACAAAACTTCATAGATAAAACCTAAAAGAATACTTCATTCACAGTCCCTAGCCTTTGGTTGTAGACGCCATTTAGAATGAGAAGCAAATGACCTTACTCTCAACCCCTACACGAACCAACCAATCAGAAAAGTGCTTTTTAGGGGTCAGAGGTTTACAGAAAATTGGTTTTAGTGCTCTATGGTGGCGATCCAAACGTTAATTCTTGGTAATAGAGCTGCTATTACATTCACGCATGATCCCTGTGCTACGGTAGTGGAGGTATTCATACGCAGAGGGAGTAAAAGGGGGCTCTGATATTACATGGCACGAGGAAACTTCAATAAAGTATACTTTTTGTTTTTATCTATTAACGTTTGGTATAATACTTGAAAAACAGAAGCTTAGATAAATATTCCAGTATTTTGAAATCCCTTCCACGAAATTCGGGATTCCCGTCATGGTTCGCCCGAAATCGCCAGGAAATGTGCTATTGCCATAAAATGTATTTAAAACACGTGATCAGAAACAATTAAAGGTGGAATTCATAAACGTCGGACGCAACGCAATTTAGTACAGACAAAGGCAGGGCGTCGTGCGCAAACTTCCGCTAAATTGCGTTGCGTCCGACGTTTATGAATTCCACCTTAAAACTTTAAGTCCTTACGTCAACGGTGGTTACTGTAAAAGTCTTGTTCTCACACATTCTCGCTCAACGAAATCCTTCACAATAATAAAGACTTACGGTACTTTTCGGAAAGGTTTCATAGAACCGTTACAAAGTCTAGGTAATTAATTATTTATTTTATTATTGGTTAATTTATAAAATATAGTTACGGCTTTACGAGTCACGCCAACGTTCATGTCACAAATATACAATTAAAGTTTTCGGTCAAAGATAAAAAATAATAAAAATAAAACCTATTTAAAATTTAAAGGCCGACTTCCGCTGTGAAATCAAGAACATGCCTTAGGACGTTTTCTGTAACTCGCCTTATTGACTATTCCATGAATTCCAGAAGAGGTGCAACGCCACAGGGGAGGCGGAAGTCACCTTCTTGGCACCAATAAGCGCCGCTGAAGGCATCAGTTCGAGTTGGTTATGAACTCGGCCTCCGTCTGATGGTGTTGGTTTCTTTGCAACTTATTAATGGAGTGGCCTATTGAACGAGAGCTTCGTTTCTCAACGTATAAATGAAAATGTTGTCACGCATTTCCAGAACACAGCTTGCGAAATTTCTCGCAATTAAACAAAACATTGGCCGGTCTGGTGAGTTTTCCGAAACTTTAATTGCCCCGAACGATAGAGAAAATTGCCACAAGCGTCATATTTATTTTTAATTTCTGTTATTTTCAATCAATATATTAAGCCTCTCAGCCTCTGATTTTACTTTTCTGACACTGAAAACTGAAAGTGTCACATGGTTTTGAATGGAGAGATAATTAATGTCATCTTTACCTCTCCGAGTGACGATATGAGAGGTATAACACTTGACGTTTCTGTGTGTCTGTTACAGCGTTCCCAGGCGTTCAACTCCTTCCGAGGCTGCTCACACCTGACGACTTATAAAACAAGATATCACCGTGGGTCCCGGTCAGGTTATGGTCAAGTCTTTAAAGGCCCATTGAGACTACAGCAAAATCTTTTGTTCCCGTCGGTCGTCTCATTATTTTCCTTTCGGTCGCGTTGGTAAGTTCATTTCCCTGATCAGGCGTGAGAGCAGACGACTTCAAACGAGTCGCGTGTACGGTGATTTTTGAGCCAATGCTTTTGAATATGTCTCGGGATTTTAACTCAGTCTGATTGATACTTTAGTCAAATAAAATAAACTCCAGAATTAAAAGTTACTTTATTTCCAAGCCATGTTAATTAAATAAAATAATTTACACAAAAAAATTAAAAATGTATTTCTTAACTTCAAAGTAATTCGTTAATATAAAACCGAAGCCATTTTTTAATTGGTGGTCATAAAATAGCAACGTCATTAGCGTCTGCGCACAAGGAGTAAAATATTTTCCATTCAAAATATTAAGGAAATGAACCGTCTACAGCGGACTTAAGCTGGGTTTTCACTTCATCAGCGTGTTAGCTGAAACAATCTAAAACACCAGCCACCTTATAATCTGTGGGATTAGTAAGGCGCTTGCGCAGATCCACCCGGCTACTAATATGCAAAATACTAATTTGAGATCATCCAGTTTGATGTAATTAATTTCGTTACTCCTTTCTATTTCCGTAATATTTTTATCAATCGACAAAAATCGTAAATCGTCGGATTCCCATTTTTGTATCAATCCAGAACACGATAAAACATCTAACCTGAAAACGAGGTTAGTTCAAGCATAAGTTTATAAGTTATGTAACTTATGGTCCATAAGTTTGTCACAGGATACTGAGAGCTTGTCGTGAAGTGACGTAGGTCATAGATTCTCGTAAATCGAAGTACGCCTGGTGAAGCACTGCTGACAAAGGCTTAGTACAGATTAATAGGAAGATGGACATGGACTGCAAAACTAACCGAGTGTAGTCAATTCGCGCTCGTCGCTCTCGAACTATATCTCAAGCCTCTCAGTAGCATTACGAAGTATAGGTAGTGTCATATCAGGCATAGATTTAATTTTAGAAGTAGGAATGGAGAACAGTACTAGTAATCTGGGCGCGCCTCAAAGTCCCGGACCCCCTTCCACGGGAAGGGGGGGTATGAAAGAAGAGGCGGGAGGGTCATAGCGACAGAGATAAAAAGGAATTACGTATTTTTCGCCGTCCCCGTCAGCAACGTCATCAAAACGTAGTTTAAGTGAGCAGCCAATAAGATATGATTTAAACTTTTCGTTACGTGTTGGAGGGAGGGGCTCTATACTGGGTGGTCTATGAGTAAGAATAACTGAAGTAAATACTAACCGTTAGACTTCATTCCTTCTTCTAAAATTAAATCTATCCCTGGTCATACTTATGGAACATATCTTATAAACTTAAGGTTCAAGTAAAAGGCAATGATTCACACCATTTATTGATGCCATGTTTGCTAGGAAACAACTTATGAAAAGCGATGGCCACGTGATCAATGTATAAATTTTCAGTAGCAAAATGAAAAGCTTCGAGTGGCAATCCCATTCTCATGATGTTGGTTTCGATCATTGTTTTCGGGAAAATGAAGGCGTACTTTTCATTTAAAACCATTTGCAAAGCCTCTTTTTCCGTTACGGGTAATTTGAAACCGGCTTTGTTAGTCGAATTTGAGAATAACTTAAAATATTCGATGTCTGATTTCTAAATTCAAAATTGTTGCCCTTTTAAATTGTAACTATTGGTTGTAAATGAGTAGATCTGAAATTTACCAGTAAACCTTTCTGGAACGAGGTTGCTATTAACGAACTGATAAAGTAACTTTCTGATTTGATTAAGTGGATAATTTGTTCGAGGGTGTCGATTGGTGAAGTGACTGGAGCCATACTTGTAGCGGAAGTCAAATAAGAACCGTAAAAAGATTCCACCGTTCCAAAAATTAAAATGCTCATAGCGACAATGACCCAACTCGTGGATTTCCATGGACTTTCCGTACTTTCAATACCTGATTTTATAACAGAACGGTAAATATTCTTCAGAAATAACTTGTTCGTAAGATATGTTCCATAAGTTTGTCACTGGTTACAAACTGGAGATTGTATCTAAGTGACGTAGGTCATAGATTTTCTCGTAAAGCGACGTCTGGTCAGGCGCTGCTTTCAAAGGCTTCGTTCAGACTAAATAGGAAGATGGAAGTACTGCAAAATAAACCGAGTGTAGGACTTCAATTCTCGCTTCCGTCGTTCTCGAACTAGCTCGAGCTGTAAGTCCCAGATAGCATTACGTGTCATACCATAAGTGAATCATATTACAGCTCCCTATAAGTACTGGACGTAGGTTATGCTTTTGTAAACAGCGTTTTCTTCCAAGACATCCAAGCCCGCCATCTATAGCTCAGTTTTACAAGTATAGTTTTCCCATTAACCCGGATCTTGAGTTAGGTTAACCTACGGAAGTTCCGGTTGATAATAATAGCTGTCAGACCGCCGTCAGTGTCGTGATTAGTGTGAAGCTTGTTATCGCGTTATAATTTTGATTTAGAATGGCTTATGTTTCTTTGCTAATTAGGAAAAACGCCTAGAATCAATGTAACTAATTGCAATCGTTGCATGCCCAAATTAAAGCGACATCTGAACACGATCTATGTGATATTAAAAGCACTTAACCGTAAGCGACTAACACGCTTTGTAAAACTGAAAAATATTGACCAGCATCTTTCGCAAACGGAAAACGTTAAAGCATTGAAAAAATTTGTACACTTAAAAAAGGAAAACAAATTTCTATGTCGACGCACATAACCTTTAATTAGTAATAAATCGGTCCAACTGTCCCCGCTAAAAACCTTTAGAACGGTGCTGTACTAGGGATACTTTAAAAATATTCTAGCATGAAGAAGGCTATTTTAATCATTTGAATTCATATTAATTTCGTTTTCAACACAAGCGTTTAAAAATACCTATAGACCGCCAATTTTTTTTAAAATTGGAAAAATAAAGTGGACTTCTACTATTATATTCACAACCCAACACTTTGTATGGAACAACTTGTTTTCTTCCGCGCTCTTCTCTCAAACCTTTCCTCATTGGCTACCACTTACTTCCGTTTGCTTGCCCCGCTTATTAAAAATTTCTTTCGCGCCAAAATCATTCCTCTGGTTTAGTTCACAAATTCGCCGCTGCGTTTCGCATATACCCTTTTCTCTTCAGTGCTAGGAGACAATGCTGATGCACAGCGATGTTATATCGTCCTGTACTTCTAGGGAGCTGTAATATGATCCACTTCTGGTCATACTTATGGAACATATCTTATAAATTTATGCTGTTATTCATGATTGATATTCTCACCTTGACGTAACATTATTTTCACACAATACCATAACATATTTTTTTCCTTGAACAACCAAGTTGCAAATTTCACGAGCAAAATTATACCAATCAAGAAACACAAAATTAATATCCAAGCCTGAGACAAAAGGAAATTTACTTAAGTTTATCCTAAGATTTGATCTATTTATGTTAAAAAATCAACGTTATTATACTTGAATTTGCAATGGTTCAATTAGAAACGTGTCATTTGACACTCTGAAAAAGTTGGGTGACTTGGTAACGAAAGTCACCACATCTTGCAAATAAGGACAAGAAAAATCAAGGAAGGCAGAGCGATCTGGTGATATATTTATCGATGAAAAGCCCATATCCGCTTTCTAAGTATTTAACAGAAACACGGATATGTTATACAATATAGTAAGTTATTATGAGCAATGCTTTTAATGTGAACAGCGCAGGCGATGAAAATTTTCCGAATTCTGAAAATGGTTTCCGTTTTGAAAGTCGATACGTGATGAGAACATAGAAATGTTAACATTTTTTAAATTGTATTAAAATAACTATACCTCATCAAAATTCGAATTTAAAAATACATTCACTAGCCTCTGCCAATACATATTGTGCATCTTAAGGCGGGGTTTGCCGTTGTCACGGAAAGTTCCAAATCCCGTAAGGAGGGTTAGAAATTTAAATAACACGCCGCGAATGGTAGCCATATTGGCGGTGTGATATCGTAAGTCTCCACTTAAATTTAAACAAGATGGCCCCGGCCATATTACAGTTTCGCTCGAAAAAATAGGTCACACCAAAAAATGGGGAAGAATGAATGGAAGAAAGATGCCCAGCCGCAATGAGAAGATTTTCAGTTCTAAGGAGCGTAAAACTAAAAACAGTCGGTGTTTACGCAAAAAATAAACAGAACCCGGGTTGTCAGTCTGCTAACTACACCGTCAAGATAGCGATGAGTATTTTCGTTCGCCCTTATTGGAAAGTCGGAACGGGGTAACAACGCGGAGGAAAACTACTTCAACAAGTGGAGAGAGAACTGCAAACTCTATGCGGAAAGGTTTTCACCTTGTGCTACGATCAGAGATAAATGAGTGTACCTCGCGCATGTCCCATCCTTCGGTAGGCGATTGTTAAGTGTTGCAATTGTATTTGTATGAGAGCTAGCTTGTACTTTTAATAAAGAGGGGGCGTTGTTTACAGTTCCGTACTGTACGACTGAGGATGCTGGAAGGACTTCGGTGCTGTTCCGTAGGTGGGGGTACTGAGACAAAATTACAGGTATGGGGATCTCCACTTCATCCCTCTCTCCTTCAAGCTTTAATCAAGGATTGAACCTGGGACACTCATCCTGCGAACCGAAAGCGCTAACCGCTTCGTTACCCCACCTATTGATTGTGCGACAAGATTATTCAAAATCCAGATACCTTCTCCACTACCATTCCTATTAGTCCACGGCAACGTTTATTCGAAACCGTACAGCCACCCCACCTGCCATTTGCAGGCGTTGTAATTTTAAACCTACATTGAGTAGACAATACATGAATTTACTGATCTATATTAAAAATAACTCTAAGACTAACAATTAAGATAAGGATTCAAAAAAACTCATTAGGTTGAATGAAAATGGTCTATAGGATTTATGGTATAGGTCGCTAATAGCGAATCCCATTGGACTGCTAGAAGTGCTCTGAAAATATTTTGGGTGTTCCATATTTAAATCGAGATCACTTCTACCTTGGATTGGATTCTCATCTTCCATTTGACGAGCGCTCGGACAGAGTTCCTCTCGGAGCCGATCTGTATAGAAGACACCCTGTATCCTCTTAATACTTCACTAATGTAACAGGATTCTTCCCAGGCTCATGCCCTTTAGATGGGCATCGCAGGGTGAATTCTATATTTACTGTTTGGTACTAAATCCTCAGCAATCAATCAGGCACAAACCTTGATTGTCTTGACGTGGGGCAAAAATCAGCACAAGCGCTAATAGAGTAATGATGAGGGAACTATTTACATGGCGTATGTCATTCGGTTTAGTAACCTTGTGCAATCCAAATGTAAAATGATGTTGGAAAGAATCACGTTACAAACTAACAATTATATTGCTTTGTGATGGTACACTTCCCTCGAAGAGAAGTGCTACAAACCTTTGGTATTACGGATCGCTCGGTAAATCTAAATGACGCGTCAAATTGAGACCAATCTCATCGCTTTTTGACGGATTTGATGGCGAAATAGAGCAAATCGCGAGCGATCTCAGAGCAGTACATTGGAATTCGCCATAAGATAAATGTAAAATCAAATCCGTGTAAAATACTTGAAATGTAGAACGTGGGCCAAAAATTGCAAGATATTGAAGTCCCTTCCACTATATTCGAGAATCCCTTCGCTATTGTTCCGAAATCGGAATGATATGTGCTATTATCACCCATGAAATTGATTTAAAAAGATACAAACGAGAAACGATTATTAATTATTGTTAATAGAATTTTTTAATAACTTCATGGTCCTTACTTTATGGATGGCAACGATAAGCGTCTTATTTTCACACATTCTCGCTCCACGAAGCCCTTCTGAACTGTAAAGGTCCGTGATATTTTTTTCGAAAGCCCAATCAATACCGTATGTTTAATTATGCATTTAATTACGGCTTTATTCGTAAGAACGACATTACAACGTACGCTTGAAGTTTTTCGCGTTGCGCCATTTCGATTCAGAATGGGGAAACAACTAGGGTTCATACAACTTTTGAAAAACAAATTTCCCTGAGATTTCCAGGTTTTTTCCCCATTTATTTCCCTGAGTTTTCCACGTTTTTCCCGTATATGGAGTATCCTATGGAGCAAATGTTAACGAAGGAGAGGGGGGCAAATAGGACTATAACATACTCAAAGGACATCCCCGTATCTCCAGTAGAACCAGAGTTATGAGCCTCCATATATAGTGTAATGTTAATCCTATGGAGGGAATGTTTACGAACATTTTGCTTAATTATTCGGCCACTGTTTGAAGCAAATTTCCCTGATTTCCCTGAATTTTACTAAAAATTCGAAATTTCCCTGAGGTTTTTGTCAACTATTTATTTCCCTGATTTTTCCAGGTTTTCCAGGTTTGTATGAACCCTGGGAAACAAGTGCGGGCAAATATTCAAATATGTATAAGATTTCCATGATCAATAAAAGTGTTGAGCAAGCCGGACTAATAACGTTTTCTACCTTTTGAACGCTAATTATGTTAAAGCAAAAGTTCAGGTAACATAACTGATTATACCTTAAAAGAACGGCTGCTTTTTCTAAATATAGAAGGAATTAAATATTGAAAAGAATAAATGATCTCTTATTACAAAATAAATAACATTTAATTAGTCTCTCAGGTTAAATTTCAGTGGAGTGTAGTCACGACCTCTGCAAGTCAAGTTGATCAAGAACTGATTCAAACTGAACCTCTAACCTTTCTCTCCGCAATCTCTTGACACACCAAAGACCTGGCAACACTGTGGGAACGTCAAAATCCCCTTTAGTGGAAACTACGTGTAAACAAGATAATGAATGCTGTTTCCTCTTTCTTAGAATTATGAAACAATATTTCAATATGCCACCCACTTAAAAAGAATTAAGTATATTACAACAAGGTGATGACACCTGTGAACCATAGGGGGTTATTTTACAGGATAAAGCCATTCTTATTTCAAACCAAGTCGACATTTCGGGAGTCAATAACTGAAGGAAAAGTCTCAAGAAGCTTGCGTAAGCGACTGATAATAATATATGCCCAAGTTTTCAACAGACACAATCAATTATAAGCGACTTCTTTATTTTCCCTTAATCAAAATTTAACTTTATCTTCTACAATTTATTTCAAAGATCTCAGCGATTGGGTGTAATCTGAAGAAAGTTATTACATTTACATAACATCAATGAATTATTATCTTAATTCCATATCCAAAAACTAACGCTTGGTAAAAGGTGAGATGAAAGCATTTAAAGTGAGAAACCTTGAGTTTTATTTTTGGTGCAATACACTCGATCGCGTTTAACAAGGTCTCAGTATAGAGGATTGTACTGCCTCTACACGTTGTCAATGTATATTCGAAAAAATTGATAACATCATCAACTGCTTCGAAAAGGAAGAATTTTGAAAACTTA
The DNA here is from genome assembly GCA_019434445.1 of Phalangium opilio. Lineage (NCBI taxonomy): Eukaryota > Metazoa > Arthropoda > Arachnida > Opiliones > Phalangiidae > Phalangium > Phalangium opilio. The sequence continues at coordinate 199,575 of JAEQBA010001049.1, read as the reverse complement.
CTGCTGAAATAAAATAATCTTGATGGAATGATTTCTAATATGAACCACTAAATTTTGAGGTCCCATTTTGCAGGAATTACCCATAAATCACAGTAGGCAAGTGACTAAGGGCCCCGATGGATTAACGTAAATATGGGGGCCCCAAAGGATCACCACGGTAAAAAATAAGACCAATTGTAATATCTACTATGAATTCCCTCGAGGATCTGGTTTACAGCCTTGACATGGTTTTCATTTTAGTAATTTGAGATTAAGACTTATCGTATCTTACGTCAAATTGAAATGAATTCTTCCATTCATATAAGGATTCGAATATCTTTACTAGGCCTAGGATAAATTATTAAATAAATTAATCACCAATCCAAGGATTATTATACACAATGTATAGCTCATAAAAGAACAGCTTTATCGAATGTTTTTATTTAGCTCCAATGTAGACGAATTCGTTCTGAAAACCACTTGTGTTATGCGAGTGAGGCTCGATCAAGGTCTGAACTGTATACAGTTTTATGCGGTGGTTTAGAACTTTGAAAGGATTATTTCGTCGCCGGAATAGATCACAGTGACTGGCCTGTTAAATAAATTTTAGCATTAATCATCAAAAAATGGGTTTCACCATTTTGGATGACTTTTGCGAATCTCCATTTTGGGTATGTCCTAAGAGATAAATTACTTTATTTAATTGCGTTTAATAATGAAGTACCTATGTAATTATTTTCAACAGGACGCCAATTTGACATGGTACACGGATGATCCGGACTTGACTCCGTGTTTTCAAAAGACCTTCCTGGTCTGGGTGCCATGCGCCATACTCTGGTTGTTCCTCCCAATGGAAGTCGCGTTGATCGCCAAGTCCGAGCGACGAAGCGTCCATCGTTCTTCTCTTTGCATCACGAAAATTGTAAGTCCTTTTTATAGCAAAGATCCTCGTTATGCATCGCACCAAATGCACTGTACTGAATGAGCGCGTTCTTAGAACTGTTTATTGCTCCTCTCGGGAATAATGTGGCGAATGTACGAAAATTTCCTAAAGCGTAGGTACTAGTTCTGTTTTGCTTTTTCAGCTCTTGGTTTTGTTACTGGCCGCAATTAGCGTCTTAAAATTTGGTAAACAAATATACTATGGTGATTTTCAAGTCGTTGACAATTTAGCCGTGGTTCTTGAATTTGGAACTTACGTAAGACATTTTTAATAACTCCATATCTAACGATTTGTCGAAATAAATTGAACTGGCGTGTTGCAGTTCTTGGCGTTACTCCTTCTAATATACGGCAGAGGGGGTGACACGGTGTTGTCGGGAATTCTAACATGCTTCTGGTTCCTGTTAACACTAACGCAAACAATCACACTGAGATCCACCATCATGAAATACTATTTACAAGTAAGCGAATTTGTCTCTCGATTTTATATTAATATTAAGGCAAAATTAAAACGTGAAATATTTCAGAACGATAAAGATAATTATTTTGGGATGGTAATTCAGTCAGTAATTTACCCATTAGTAGTAGTTACCCTGGTATTACACACACTGAGTGACACCTCTCCGGAATACGGAAAACATTCGTACGAAATAGAAGTCTGTCCGATGCAAAATGGTAACGCTCCACATTTTTATAAAAGGAATATTGCGCTCATATTTGTTCGATTGTTGTCTGTTACGGTTACGCGATCAACAAGTATGTTAAGTAAAGATCCTCAATCAGTTTCAAACTCACGCACGTAATGAAGGAAGATGAGCAGTGCAGGGTGTTTGTGATAAGTTTGCCATAAATGTGTTCTTCGAGTCAGTCTGAGTGAAAGGTTTCAAAGAACATGGGATCTAAAACATTTAGTTTTACGGGTCACCAAACCTTGGCCCCTAAATCAAGGAAATTAGCGCACATGGAGAGTAAGACATATCAGCGTACCCATCTTGTGCAGACGATTTCAATAGCCTCCAGCCTAGGAATGTTAATGAGCCTTTATCTAGCAGAAATGTGCTTTTAAAGGTAGTAGTGTGCCTAAGCTGGCATTGTAAAAGTACTTTAAACTGCAATAGCGCAAGAGGGGGCATTTAGAAGTCAAGATGGTCAAGCTGATACGTCTTACTCAATATGTCTGCCAATTTCCTTGCTTTAGGGGACAATGTTTGGGGACTAGTACCTCCGAAACTAAACGTTGTAGACGCCATGTTTTGGACACTTTTCTCTCAGTCTGACCCAAAGACCACACCCTCTTATTCATGGCAAACTTATCAGAAACACTCGATATAAATTATATTTTTCTATTAGAATCCCTTAACAAAAATATGATTATTTTAAAACATTAAGAAATCAAGGGAAGATGAAGCATCGTTTTGTTCACGCGTGGTTCATTCATGGCTTACCAGGTAAATCAGTTTCCGTTCTTGCGTTATTAAGAAGTTATTACAGTGCGTCTCATTGTATTTTAATTCTAAATTCAAAACGAAATGTAGCGCCCTGTGGAAAGGTTGGAAGAAAAACCTGGAGCCATCGGACGTGTACGACTTGAATGACTCGGATCGAGCGCTGACTGTCTCACGCCTTTTCGAAAAACACTGGAAACCCAAAGAAGTTAAGACCAAAAGTGACGACGATAAAATGAAAAGCGATTCAGTCGTTTGGCCCTTGTTGAGAACAGTCGGGCCTTTCCTGATTCTTGGACTGTTTCTACAATTTCTATCCGACGTAGTCTCTATCGGTCCTGCTCTTTTGACAGGGTAAACAATTTCACTATTTCAACCATATAATAAACGTCATAAGTGATAATTGATGGACGGTAAATCAAGACTATAACATTAAATTCAAATAAAAAGATCGAGATTGTACATGGTTTTCACTTAAAGTGTGAATTTAAGTTGCTTCGACGCTGTCAATTGGTCCTTAGCTCATACTGAAGCTTAGAGAAAGGTCCAATCACACGAGCAACAATAATTTCTGTTTCTATGGGTCTGTCGCGTTAATCCGAATGTTCTTTAAAACTAATTCTAAGAGGTTGAGATTGCAAATGGTTGGCAATGAATTAAGTAAACTTTGCAACCGAGTTAACAACTTTACACACATACGTTTTCAGTTCCATAATTGATTACTCGATGAGCCAAGATCCTTTATGGAAGGGAATTTTTTACGCTTGCCTTTATGGTGTGGCCGGACTCGCGCAATCTCTGTTGCAAGAAGGCAGTGCTATTTTCCACAGCAATCTAGGACTGCGACTCAAATCCGCCACCATGCACATTTTGTACAAAAAAGTAAGTTAGCGTTATGGTGATAGTGGAACGATAGTTCATTAATGAGTTTTGTCGAAACAGACATTTCGTTTGACGAGCTGCGATCGACGTGATTTGACAATGGGCCAAATACTGAACACGATGTACGTCGACACTAACAGATTCCAAATTCTGTCGCCGCAACTGGGCCTCTTGTGGTCGGTCCCGGTACAAACCGTACTGTGTTTCGCCTTTATGTATCAAGAACTGGGATATTCAGCCTTTGCTGGCATCGTACCTATTGTCATTCTTCTTCCACTGAACTATCTCAGCACAAAGAAATACAAAGAATTGCAGGTAAATGTTGTCCCACTGAAACACCACAACAACAGTCTCCAGTAGAACCCGCATCAATGAAATGTTAGCAGCGAATGGTCTCTTAAATTATCTCGTTTATAAGATTGAGCTGATGAAGCTGAAGGACAACAGAATGAAAATGATGAGCGAAATCTTGAACGGAATCCGAGTCTTGAAGTTGTACGCGTGGGAAAAGTCATTCCAGAGAATCGTTCTTGAAATTAGGAAGAAAGAAACTGCACTCATGAAGAAACAAGGCTTCTTACAAGGAATAAACATATTTATATCTACTGTGATACCACTTTTGGTACGAACGTAAAAAATTACAAGTGGTGGATTATTATTATCGATGATGGAGACACAAAGAGGTGTAGAGAATTCAGCTCCGCATTAGTTTGTTCGCCAAGCGGTATCATTGCGCTAGGGTCACGTGAAATAACAGTATCACATGACTATTCAGAGCACAAGGAATTTAATTTAAAAAACAATTCGTGCACCGGAAGCTGACCAAAAACTATTTTGAAGTCTCATGAAGGGGTAATTTTAGTTTATGGGCAGGGCGTAATTCGTGGGTTGTCAAATCTAAACAATTTTTATAGTTTACATCATACCAAAGTAAAACAAAGCTTAACTAAGTCTAACTAAACTAACGTGAACCTAACAAAACTCAAACGAACCTGAACCCTAACCAAAATGAACCTAACCCGACCTAACTCAAAACTAAATTAGAAGACGGGTTTTATTGTTTGACGTCATCTCTTTCTATTTAAGTAATCTTCATGGCTTATACTCTTTACCTCCATATTGTCTCTAATTATGCAGATTACTTCACCGTGTTTCGCCATGTACGTATTAATTGACGACAACAACGTTCTCACCTCGAGGAAAGCTTTCGTCTCCTTTCAGTTGGTACGATTATTAGCGACGTCAATGGCAACGTTTCCGGATTTAGTAAATACCCTTGTTTTGGTAAGAACTGTGCTATTATCTGCTACTAAATTACCGATTTTCCGATAATTAAAAATTCGAAAGTATCTTGACTCTGGAACAATTTGAACTATTTTGCGTTTTTTGGTACAAAATTTTTGAACATTATCAAGGGTAATTGTAATATAACAAAAGCGGTAGCAAATTGGGTATATGGGTATGACCTGGCACTATATCCCAATAGAGACTTTTGGTTTTAATATAAATATTCTTTTGATATTAAGTGTCATTGGATTTTAATCGTACAGAAATAGAATAGTAGTTAAGACGAAATCTCAAAATGGCGAAAATTCACCAATAATTTCTTTACAGACACACGTCTCGGTAAGAAGAATTGCAAACTTCTTGAGTCGTGGAGAAACCAAGAATTACGTGGAGCAGATGCCTAGCGACGCCTTATATGGTAAGCCAATTAATAATTAAGGATATTGTTAGGGTAAGTGCCATAATCAATTTTTGAAGGAATGGCTTAAAGTGCTGAAGTCGCTTTTAGATTGTTTCTAGATATTTTTTAACTAGCCACTCACAATGGTCAATTTTGACCAATTGTTAACAACAAATTACAGCAATTGAGATTAAGAAAGGAGTATTTCATTGGAACCTTGAAGATCCGGCAGCGGCGTCTCTTCAGGACATCAATTTGAAAGTGTCTCGGGGTTCCTTGGTGGCCGTGGTGGGTCCAGTGGGTTGTGGCAAGTCTTCCCTCTTGTCCGCTCTGGTTTCCGAGATGCGGAAGACGGAGGGGGAGGTGAGAGTGGCCGGGAGAGTGGGGTACGTCACTCAACAACCCTGGATACAGAACACCTCGCTCAAGGAGAACATACTCTTCGTCGACGATATGGACAAGGAAAGATATGACAGCGTCATACGCGCATGCGCCCTCCAACCAGACCTCGACCAGCTACCCGCTGGCGACGAAACTGAGATTGGAGAAAGAGTATGAACTATTTTCATTTTAGCCGAATACTAGTTGACCTCGCAATAAGTCTCCGATTTACGGCACTGCCATTTAGCGACATTTTATTCACAGTTCCATAGACGGTTGATTTCGCCAGTTATGCTTTAGTTTAGTAATTTTACGTGATAGGGTATCAACTTGAGTGGTGGTCAGAAGCAAAGGGTCAACGTGGCCAGAGCAATTTATCGAAATGACGATGTCTATCTCTTTGATGACCCGTTGGGGGCGGTTGATTCGCACGTGGCCAAACATCTCTTCAACGAAGTCCTCGGACCAAAGGGATTACTTAAAAAGAAAGTAAATAACTAGCACTCTTATATTTTCTACGAAAGCGCTTAGCATCCATTAATGTGTGGTCGACGTGTCGTTTCGGAGCAACTTCAGTTATAGTGGCTAGAAAAGTGATCAAACTACACTATGCTGTTAACCCTTACGAGTCGACGATCGCTTTTGAAAATTGCTTCGGTTCGAAAAATCCTCGCACGCGCTACAAATATTATTTCAATTTGTTACAGACGAGAGTTTTGGTGACGCACAACTTGAGCTTCATCCGAGAAGTGGACGAGATCTTCTTCATGAACAACGGACGAATCATCGAGAGGGGAACCTATGACGAAATCATGAGCCGTCAGGGTATGGCTAGAGATTATTTCGCGCTACACATGAGCGAGGAAAACAAAGAAGAACAGTCGTGAGTAAATTTCAACCTGTATGTACAACTTCTTAGTAGAAAAGCTTAAAGTCATAGAAATTAAGCGTGTACTGAACAAAATAAAAAAGCAAATTGCTTTGTGGGCAACCGTCATGGCGTGTATTGTTCGTTAAGACAGCCATTTTATTTTGAAATAAGTGCTAATTTATCAATTAATTTTGGTAATGAAATTTTTGTAGTACGTTAAACGTCAAAGATGAGAAATTTCATCTTGCATCCAAAGGAAAAATCTCACATGAAGATGAGGCAAAACTCATGACAAAAGAGACGCTGAAAAAAGGCAGTGTATGTACTCTACATACGAGGGAATTTTGGACTTCATTGGCTTTCTGAGAACTAAAATGTTATTGGGCATTTTCAGATATCCGTATCACAATACAAGCAATATTTTAAAGCCTATGGCGTAACGTGGTTCGCGATTTCGCAAATAACATGCTTCAGTTCTGTAGTCTTTAATTTCACGTCAGTGTACTGGCTGTCTTTGTGGTGCGCGGACTCCAAGGAAGATTTTAAAGCGAATCCAGACTTAAAGACAACTCGTATAACGGTCTTAGTCGTTCTTGGTTTAAACCAAGCCATTACGGTATTTCTGTTGGTAGTCGTCAACTACTTTCGCTGTCTACGAGCGGCAAACTTTCTACACGAGAAAATGCTCGACAGTGTATCTCGCTCTCCCATGTCTTTCTTCGACACTACCCCTGTTGGAAGGATACTCAATCGTTTCTCCCAAGATATCGATGCCCTTGACCAGCAATTACCCACAATGTTAAGATCAACCAATAGCGGATTGCATTTTTTGATGGTTTTTCCATTAGGAATTGCAATATTTTTACCATTATTCATAATCCCATGCATTGTTGTTGTCGTTGGATACGTTTCATTTCAGGTAGGAACTCGATTTCCACATGCCATTCAATATCAATTGTTAATTGTCGTGGTTAAACAAAGAGTTAAAAAACATAGTCAAGATTATGGTCGTCAACTCGTCATTCCCTAAAGTTACCAAAAATTTAATATGATTTTTAACTCCGTGAGGTTATGTAATAACCTAGAGGGTAATGCGATGATACCCAGTTATTTAGTTAGTTATTTAGTGTTATGCATGCGAAAAGGCAGTGCACGCGATTCCGTGGATTTTGATTGCAATGGTAAAGGGAATTGGTGAAAGTGACAGCTTGGATAGTTCAAAAAATCGAGGCACGAGAAAGGTTTTGAAGTTCAGTTTGACGATGAGTCCTAAAAGGAATTGTGAAACGTATATTATATTATTTTGTAGAAGTGTAGAATTTTTTTAAACTCGTCCTCTAAATGAAGAATTTCGCATTGTTCGATTGTCCCGTATGAGTATAAATTGTCCCTGACCCACAAGTCTTTTGCAGCGTTTCTTGATGTCGAGCAATCGTCAATTCAAGAGAATAACAAGCTTGAGAAATTCCTTCTTGTTTTCGCACGTGGGAGGATCAGTGGCTGGCTGCACTGTCATCAGGGCGTGTGACGCTGGAAAGAACTTCGAACGACACTTCCTCAAACTGATAGACGAATGCACCGCCGCTAACTACATGATGAACATGGCGCAAAGGTATCTCATTCATTCAATTTTGTTATTGCGCCTTTTTCGATTTGAAGCGACAGCTTTTTCAACTACACTACTTTCAAAGCTCTGCGCATGAAAAGAGAAGCGGGCATTCCAAATCGCTACTCCAATTAAATAAATTTAAATTTCTTTGCAGATGGCTGACAGTACGCTACAATATGTTGGGCAATTGCTTGATGTTTTGCACCGCAATTTTCATAATTTTGAGCAAAGGGACTCTGTCAGCTGAATTTGTAGGATTGATATTGGCTAATGTCGATCGGGTAAGAAAATGAAGAATAAATCAAATTATTTTCCACAAGCTGAAATCTCCGCTGTTTTTCCGTTTAACTTTGATACGTCGCTAAAGTGGGACGATACAAAAAAGGACCAATAGAACTTTACTAAATTAACAAAGAAATTCTCTAGATGGAATTTTTGTAGGAGTTTGATATCGCTGTATCAAGTTTAGCGACGATTTAATTTTAGGTTAGGTACATCTACTTCTGCCATTCTTGTATGTTTTTTTATTCCTAAAACAATAGAAGATAGTTCGGCCGTTAAATTAAGTACGAAGTGTTCCTCACAAGTATGTCATAAATTAAGGGTTTGTTCTTTGGGTCAGACTGAGTGAAAATTACGGATACGACCCCTAAAAAAAGGAAACTGGCACGCATGTGGAGTAAGGAATATCAGCTTGACAATCTTGTTTACACAGTTGCAAACAAGATATGCAGGCTGATATGTCTCACTCCACAAGTGGATAACTTCGCAGCTTTTTCTCCCACGAGGAACAAATATTTATTTTCTACTAATAAACTAAAATTTAATACTTTGAAATCACAGCTCCTGCAATTTCTGAAAATCTTCACCGCCGCCTCCACGGGTTTGGAATCAAACATCGTCTCTATAGAAAGAGTTGACGAATACTGTCGTTTGGAGTCTGAGTTTGCCGAGTGGGAGAAAACAGAATGTCAACCTCCATCTGACTGGCCACAACGAGGACAAATCATCTTCCGCGACTACAGCACCAGATACCGAGAAGGATTGGACTTGGTCTTGAAGGACATAGATGTCAGGATCGAGGCCAGAGAGAAGGTGGGCGTGGTGGGTCGTACAGGAGCAGGAAAGTCATCGCTGACGCTGGCCCTTTTCCGTCTCATCGAGGGGGTGCGTGGTCAGATCGTCATAGACGGAGTGGAAGCGGAGGGATTGGGCTTGTCCGATTTGAGATCGCGGCTGACCATCATCCCCCAAGAGCCCGTCCTCTTCTCGGGCACGCTCAGACTCAACCTGGATCCCTTTGGCCAACATGACGACCAGCGATTGTGGGCCGTCCTAGAACACTCGCACTTGAAGCCCTTCGTAGCATCACTCGAGCATGGGCTGGATCACCCTGTGGCCGAAGGAGGGCAGAATCTGAGCGTCGGTCAGCGTCAGTTGGTCTGCTTGGCTCGAGCCTTGTTGAGGAACACCAAGATCCTCATTTTGGACGAAGCTACGGCCTCGGTCGACATGGACACCGACGATCTCATTCAAGAGACCATCAAGAAGGAATTCGCCAACTCTACCATCATCACCATCGCGCACAGAATAAACACCATCTTGGACTACAATAAGTTAGTATATCCAGTAATTAAACTGGATTGAACAATGCGGCTAATTGGTTGTCTTTTAACTCTTCATAGGGTGATGGTTCTAGATCAGGGCCGAATTGCAGAATTCGACTCACCACAATCTCTCATGAAAAATGAAAAATCAATGTTCCATGATTTGGCTAAAGATGCCAATATTCTATAGTTCACCTTTCAATTAGTGTTTTATATATTAAAACTCTAACGAATACCCTATAATATTCTTTACTATTATAATTATTATTGGACATTTCATAGTGCAAGTTATACAGTCGCGGTCCTTACTGTTTCGAGGAGTAGACCTAGTAAATGTTTGGGTAGTTTAAATACTTTGTAATGTGAAATTTATGTTCAATTAAGTTTTATTACTTAAAAATTTCAAATATTTTTAAAACTGAAATATTTATTGCATCTCGAAAAGATGTCGATTTATTCCATACTGCACTAATGCTACCGAAGAACTGCTTTTATTTTCATCTCGACACTGTCTTCGCCTATAATATTTGAAACCTTACGCGTCTTCAATTCGACAATGCAGAAATACCGGGATGTTCAATTATTAAATGTCACATTAAAACCAATTAAGAAACCTATGGCCAATCACCCGAATCGTGTATTTAATAAAATACGTAACTTTAATACCTGCATTTACATCACTAAGCGCTTATTCGTATCAATTCAATTACTAATAGAGTAATCAAAGTTCTTTTTAATAATTATTTAACCGATATGGATGATGATTAACAACTCGTTTTAAGTTTCTGGTTGTTGACCATTTTGCTTAATTAATAGATGTCTAATTGATAAAACCCCAAGTATTTAACATATTTCGAAAGGGGATAATTGGGACTATGACATAATCAAAGGATGTCCATGTATCGCTTATGAACCCAGAGTTATAACACTCCAAAGTGGAATGCAATTAAGCCCATGTTAATCATAGAGTGAAATTAAAATATTTGCATTGGAAACTGTTATAAAAGTAATCAAATTCAATTTATGTATAAATATACCAAGGCAAATATCATTTGAGCATATTTTTTCAGCATAATTACTATTTCAATGTGGCATAAATGTAGCCGATTTTTGAAATTAAAACCATTTTTCTATACATACGCAATAGCTAATTTTCACTGTTGGGGCTACAGAAAATACGTTTCCCTCTCTCAGTTTAAACTTTAGTGCAGTGTTGTCAAGCACTCTGTTAGTCAAGCTGGTTAAAACTGAACCGCTAACCTTTCTCACACACCAAAGACCTGACAACACTGTAGGAACATCAAAATCCCCTTTAGTTGAAACTATATATGTAAACAAGATAATGAATGCTGTTTCCTCTTTCTTAGAATTATGAAACAATATTTCAATATGCCACCCACGTAACAAAGAATTATATTACAACAAGGCGATGACACCAGACAACCATAGGGGTTTATTTTACAGGATAAAACCATATTTATTTCAAACCAAGTCGACATTTCGGGAGTCAAAATCTCAAGGAAAAGTCTCAAGAAGCGTGCGTACGCGACTGATAATAATAAATGCGCAAGCTTTCAACAGACACAGTCAATTATAAGTGACTTCTCTTTTTCCCTTATCAAAATTGAACCTTATCTTCTACATTTTATTTAATATATCTCAGCGATTGGGTGTAATCTGAAGAAAGTTATTATATTTACAAACATAACATTGTAATGTTAATTCCATATACTAAAAACTAACGCTTGTTAAAAGGTGTGATGAAAGCGTTTTAGTTTCACATTCGATGCAGAACATTCCTGATTAGCAAAAGGTCTCAGTACAGAGGATTGTAATTCTTTCCTCTATCAACATTCACAGTTTATTCCAAAAAGTTGAAAACATCAACTGTCTCGAAAACGAAAAATTTTAAAAACTCACTGCTGAAATGAAATAGGCCTAATCTAGATGGAATGATTTTTAAAATGAACCATTAAATTTTGGGGCCTCAAGGCTACTTTGTGGGAATTACCCATTATCCACAGTAGGCAAGTGAGAAGGGCTCCGATGGATTAAGGTAGATATGGGGTTTCCCAAACGATAACCATGGCAAAAAATAAGTCCAACTGTTAGTCCTAAAGCTTTGACTTCTTTCGTCTTGGATTTGGTTTTCTTTGTAATTTGAGATTAAGACCTATCGTATCTTAGGCAAAATTGAAATGAATTCTTCTATTCATATAGGGATTCGATTATCTTTGCAGGAAATTTGTTAAATAAATAAATAGTCTGTAATCAGCTATCCAAAGATTATTATATTATCTTCAGTCTTCACGCTAATATTAACGACAAAATGTACAGTTCATCGCCTGAATTCTGGCATTTTGCTATTCAGCTCGAATGTAGGCTAGACGAATTCGTCATGAAAACCATTTGTGTCAAGCGAGTGAGGATCAATCTAGGTCTGAATGTACAGTTTTTTACGCTCTTGATTGGAAAACGTTGAATGGACTAGTTTTTCGCCAGATAACATCAAAGCGACGGGCCTGTTAAATAAATTGCTCAAACAATTTTATTTTAGCAAAGATTTTAGAGTCAATCATCTTAAAATGGGCTTCTCCCTTTTGGATCACTTTTGCGGATCTCCATTTTGGGTATGTTACGAGATTTATTGCTTTACCAGGACAGTGAATATATTAATAGATGGTTTTTGCCTTTAATTACAAAGTATGTAATTATTTTCAACAGGACGCCAATTTGACATGGTACACGGACGATCCGGACTTGACTCCGTGTTTTCAAAAGACCATCCTGGTCTGGGTGCCATGCGCCATACTCTGGTTGTTTCTTCCAATGGAAGTCGCGTTGATCGCCAAGTCCGATGGGCGAAGCGTCCAACGCTCTCATCTTTGCTTTATGAAAAGTGTGAGTACTAGTTGACCAAGGATCATCGTTGTACCGCAACAACAGTATGAGCACATTCTTGGCGCAGATTATTCCCGAAAATTTCCTAAAGCGCAGGTACTATAGTTCTGTTTTGCCTTTTCAGCTCGTGGTTTTGTTACTGGCCACAATTAGCGTCTTAAAATTTGGTAAACAAATATACTCTGGCGATTTTCAAGTCGTGGATAATTTGGCGGTCGTTCTTGAATTTGGAACTTACGTAAGCTGTATCTGACGATTTTAGGAAATAAATTAAACTCGCGTCTTGCAGATATTGGCGTTATTCCTGGTGATTTACGGCAGTGGGGGTGACATTGTGTTGTCGGGAATCCTGACAATCTTTTGGTTCCTTTTAACACTAACGCAAACTATCACACTGAGATCCACCGTCATGAAATACTATTTACAAGTGAGCCAAGGTTTTCTTTCTTTTTTACAATATTATTACGTTAAAATTAAAACGTGAAATATTTCAGAACGACAAAGTTGATTATTTTGGGATGGTAATTGAGTCGGTAATTTACCCATTAGTAGTAGTTGCCCTCGTATTACACGCAATGAGTGACACCTCTCCGGAATACGGAAAACATACGTACACAGTGGAAGTCAAAATGGTAATGATCCACATTTTTACAAACGTAATCTGGCCTTCAAATTTGTTCGTTTGATGTCTGCTACGGTTCGCGATAAACGAGTATGTTAAGAAACTGGTTAAGTAAAGATCCTTAATCAGTTTCCAACTAATGCTCGTAATGAAGGAAAATGGGCAGTGCATGGTGTTTGTGAGAAGTTTGTCATAAATGCGTTCTTTGGGTCAAAGAACTTGGGATCAAAAACATTTAAATTCGGAGGTACGAGACCCCAAATATTGATTGTCCCCTAAAACAGGGAAATTGAAACATATGGGGAGTAAGACATACTCAAAACCAGCCTGCCCATCTTGTTTAGACGATTTCAATAGCCTCCAACCAAAGGATGTTAATGAACAAAAAAAAACATTAACTGGAAACTCTTGTGCTATTACACTCTGAACTACTTTTAAATTGCAGCTTAGGCACACTTCTACCTTTAAAAGTACACTTCTGCTAGATAAAGGCTCAACAAACATTCTTATATTGGAGGCTATTGAAATTGTCTTAACAAGTTGAGCAAGCTGTTATGTCCTACTGAACATGTGTGGCAATTTCCTTGTTTTAGGGGACAATTAATGTTTGGGGGCTCGTACCTCCGAAACTAAAGGTTTTAGACCCCACTTTCTGGTGGCACTTTTCACTCAGTCTAACACAAAGAACTGCACCCTATAATGTATGGCAAACTTATCAGAAACACCATATATAAATGAAATTTTTCTATTAGAATCCCTTAACAAAATTTATATGATTATTTTAAAACTTTAAGAAATCAAGGGAAGATGAAGCATCGTTTTGTTCACGCGTGGTTCATTCGTGGCTTACCAGGTAAATCAGTTCAGTTTTTGCCTTGCTGTTTATTAGCCTTACTTGAAGAAATTATTACAGCGCTGCTCATTGTACTTTATTTCTAACTAAAAATCTTTATCTTTTCAAATTTTAAACGAATTGTAGCGCCTTGTGGAAAGGTTGGAAGAAAAACCTGGAGGCATCGGATGTCTTCGATTTGAAGGACTCGGAGCGAGCAGTGACTGTCTCACGCCTTTTCGAAAAACACTGGAAACCCAAAGAAGCTAACACCAAAAGTGACGACGATAAAATGAAAAGCGAGTCCATCACTTGGCCCTTGTTGAGGACAGTCGGACCTTTCTTGATTCTTGGACTGTTTTTACAAGTTCTATCCGACGTAGTCTCTATCGGTCCTGCCCTTTTGACAGGGTAAACAATTTCACTTTTTCAGCCATATTAGAAACATTGTAACACAAGTCAATAAGTGAATATTTATGGTAAATGAAGATAGAGATTGTACATGGTTTTCACTTAAAGTGTGAAATTATGTTCCTTTGTTGCTGTCAATTTTTTCTTTGCTCATACTGAAGCTTAGAGAGAACACGAGCAATCTAGGCCTACCATTTTCTGTTTCTATGGGTCAGCCGTGTTAAGCCCAATCTTTTCATACCTCGGCTCGGAATGTTCTTTAAAACTGATTCTAACCGACGTTGAGATTGCAAGTGGTTTGCAATGTATTAAGTAAACTTTGGAACATACTTTTTCAGTTCCATTATTGATTACTCGTCGAGTCAAGATCCATTATGGAAGGGGATTTTTTACGCTTGCCTTTACGGTCTTGCCGGTTTCGCGCAATCTTACTTGCAAGAAGGCAGCGCCATTTTTCACACCAAACTAGGACTGAGACTCAAATCCGCCACCATGCACGTTCTGTACAAAAAAGTAAGTTAGCACTAACGCGATAGTAGAACTCATTAATGAGAATCGTCGAAACAGACATTCCGTTTGACGAGCAGCGATCGACGTGACCTGACAATAGGTCAAATACTGAACACGATGTACGTCGACACTAACAGATTCCAAATCCTGTCGCCGCAACTGGGCCTCTTGTGGTCGGTCCCGGTACAAACAGTACTGTGCTTCGCATTCATGTATCGAGAACTGGGTTATTCCGCCTTTGCTGGCATCGTACCTATTGCCATTCTTCTTCCTCTGAACTATCTCAGTACAAAGAAATACAAAGAATTGCAGGTAAATGTTATCTTACTGAAACACTTCAACAACAGCCTCCAGTAGAACGCATCGATTAAAATGATTTCTTTTAATTATCTCGTTTACTAGATTGAGCTGATGAAGCTGAAGGATAAGAGATTAAAGATGATGAGCGAAATCTTGAACGGAATACGAGTCTTGAAGTTGTACGCGTGGGAGAAGTCATTCCAGAGAATCCGTCTCGAAATCAGGAAGAAAGAAATTGCACTCATGAAGAAACAAAACCTCTTACAAGGAACAAACAATTTCATAGCTGCTATCATACCGGTTTTGGTACGAACGTAAATTTTTTAGAGAAAGTAGATCTATTATCGATCAAAGAGAGGTGTAGAGATTTCAGCTCACTATTAGCTTGTTCACCAAGTCACGTGAAACAGCAGTATCACATGACTTTTTAGAGCACCTCAATAGTGATTTTAAGTTCCTACAAATATTATTTTTGTAAATCTTCAGATTACTTCACCGTGTTTCGCCATGTACGTATTAGTCGATGAGGACAACGTTCTCACCTCGAGGAAAGCTTTCGTCTCCTTTCAGTTGGTACGATTATTAGGGACGTCAATGAATACGTTTCCGGAGTTAGTAAATACCCTAGTTTTGGTAAGAACAGTGTCAGGGAGGGTCAAAAGATAAATCTAGTTATGTGCTCAATTTACTAAATAAATTGAAGGTTTTCCGATAATCAAAGATTTGAAAGTTGTAGACAATGCAAATATTCTTCAAATGCAAGACGACCTCTAACCCAAACACAGGCAGTTTTAGCAAGAGACTTACTGAGAGCTAGGACTAGTTCGGGAACGACTATCGAGAATTGACTAAGGACTCCAACCTTCCTATTTAGTCTGCATTACTAAGCCTTTGACCAGGCTTCGCTTTACGAGAATCTATGACTTACGTCGCTTCATGACAAAACCAGTGACAAACTTATGAAACATATCTTATGAACTTATGATAATAAGTATCATTCGATTGTCATCGTACATGATTATCACATTGACCTTCCCTTTAGTTAAAACATCTCAAAATGAGGCAAATTAATTAACCTAGTAATTCTTTACAGACACACGTCTCTGTAAGAAGAATAGCAAACTTATTGAGTCGTGGCGAAACCAAGCATTACGTGGAGCAGATGCCTAGCGACGCCAAATATGGTATGAACCTAATGTTCGGGTTAGCGCAATAATGAACTTCAGGAGGAAATCCCACAAAAACAAAACTATCTCCATTAAAAAGTCTTATTGGTACAAAAGGCTAATCAACATGAATTAATGACCTGAAGTACCTTTAAGACCGTTTCTAGATATTTTTGAACTAGCCTCTCAAAACAGGTCAATTTTGACCAATTGTTAACATCAACTCATTTCTATGAAAATTTCAGCAATTGAGATTAAGAACGGAATATTTCATTGGAACCTTGAAGATCCGGCAGCTGCGTCTCTTCAGGACATAAATTTTAAAGTGTCCCGCGGTTCCTTGGTGGCCGTGGTGGGTCCGGTGGGTTGTGGAAAGTCTTCGCTCTTGTCCGCTCTGGTTTCCGAGATGCGGAAGACGGAGGGGGAAGTGAGAGTGGCCGGGAGAGTGGGATACGTCACTCAACAACCTTGGATACAGAACACCTCGCTCAAGGAGAACATACTCTTCGTCAACGACATGGATCAGAAAAGATACGACAGGGTCATACGCGCATGCGCCCTTCAACCAGATCTCGACCAGCTACCCGCTCACGACGAAACTGAGATTGGAGAAAGAGTATGAATTATTTTCATTTTCGTTGACTTCACAATACGCTTCGTTTCGCACTTCTTAATGATTTATTGCATTGCCATTTAGCTACATTTTATTCAAAGTTTCGTTAGTAGTGTGTTTGTTTACGAATTCTACGTGATAGGGTATCAACTTGAGTGGTGGTCAGAAGCAAAGGGTCAACGTGGGCAGAGCAATTTATCGAAATGACGATGTCTATCTCTTTGATGACCCGTTGGGGGCGGTTGATTCGCACGTGGCCAAACATCTCTTCAACGAAGTCATCGGACCAAAGGGATTACTTCGAAAGAAAGTAAATAACTGCCACTCTTATATTTTCTATGAAAGCGCTTAGCATCGATTAATTTAGTGGTCAACGTGTAGTTTAAGTCACGATAGTGGTTGAGTGTGACGGCTCGAAAATAATTCAATTTAAGCATTAATGAGCCTCGTAGATTTTTTTTAAATCCGTGAAACTTCAATAATATACTGATGTTGTAAACCCTTACAGTATTACAACAAATACTTTTTACCTTCCATTTGTAACAGACGAGAGTTTTGGTGACGCACAACTTGAGTTTCATCCGAGAAGTGGACGAAATCTTCTTCATGAACAACGGACGAATCATCGAGAGAGGAACCTATGACGAAATCATGAGTCGTCAAGGAATGGCTAGAGATTATTTCGCGCAGCACATGAGCGACGAAGGCAAAGAAGAACAGTCGTGAGTGAATTTTGAGCTATATCTACAATCTCTACGGCCATGCACGTAATAGAAAACTAAATTTTTGCAGTACGTTAAATGTCAAAGTTGAGAGATTTCAATCTGCATTCCAAGGAAAGGCCTCGCGTGAAGATGAGGCAAAACTCATGACAAAAGAGACGCTGAAAAAAGGAAATGTATGTACTCTAATCTTACGAAGTCATTTTGGACTTCGTTGGATTCGTGTGATCTAAAATGTTATTGGGCATTTGCAGATATCCGTATCACAATACAAACAATATTTTAGAGCCTATGGCATAACATGGTTCGCAATCTCGGAAGTGATAGCCTTCAGTTCAGTGGTCCTTAATTTCGCGTCAGTGTATTGGTTGTCTTTGTGGTGCGCGGACTCCGAGGAAGATTTTAAAGCGAATCCAGACTTAAAGGCAACCCGCATAGCGGTCTTAGTCCTACTGGGTCTAAGCCAATCCGTTACAGTATTTCTGATGGTAATCATCAACTACTTTCGCTGTCTACGAGCGGCAAACTGTCTACACGAGAAAATGCTCGACAGTGTATCTCGGTCTCCCATGTCTTTCTTCGACACAACCCCCGTTGGAAGGATACTCAATCGTTTCTCCCAAGATATCGACGCCCTCGACCAGCAATTACCCGCAATGTTAAGATCATCCAATAGCGGATTGCTATTTTTAGTTGTTTTCACGTTTGGAATTGCAATATATTTACCATTATTCATAATTCCCTGCATTGTTGTTGTCGTTGGATACGTTTTATTTCAGGTAGGAACTCGATTTCAGTCTCTTGTTTAAGTAATTATTTAGTACCAATTGTTAATTGTCGTGGTTAAACACGGAATTCGTATAGCGGCTTTTGATCTTCAAATATCTGACAGTTGGTTGCATTTCAGAGCTTAGACCTCTTCAATAGAGACTATTGATAAATAGAAAATATACCAATGAACATTACTGTCGAAAAGACCTAACATTAACATATAATTTTTATTAAGTTATATTAAACGTAGAAAGGCCCTTCAAGAGACGGGCCTTGGCGCCACGACTGAACTAAGACTTCTCTACCCTAGCATTTTCTCCGCGAAATTAAAATAGCTACTAATTGTAGCCTACAATTCTTTGAGGGGAATTACTTCGTACTATCGCGTTTAAACTGAAGCTTTCCCATATTTTTACCAGCGTTTCTTGATGTCGAGCAATCGTCAATTCAAGCGGATAACAAGCTTGAGAAATTCCTTCTTGTTTTCGCACGTGGGAGGATCAGTGGCTGGCAGCACTGTCATCAGGGCGTGTAAGGCCGGAGAGATCTTCGAACGACACTTCCTCAAACTGATAGACGAATGCTAACTACATGATGAACATGGCGCAAAGGTATCTTTTTTTCGTTTTAAAGCGACATCTTTTCCAGCACCTACACTACATTGTAAAGCGCTGTGAATGCAATGCAAAGCCGGCATTTCCAATTCAATAAAATACACTTTCATTCCAGATGGCTGGCAGTACGCTACAATATCTTGGGCAATTACTTGATGTTTTGCACCGCAATTTTCATAACTTTGAGTAAAGGGACTCTGTCAGCTGATTTTGTAGGACTGATCTTATCTAATGCAGATCGGGTAAGTTAGACAAGAATAAATCAAAATCTTTTTCACAAGCTAAAATCTCCGCTGTTTACCCGTTTAACTTTGAAACGCGATACAAAAAGCACCTATGGTTATTGAATAAACGAAGAATATTTCGAAATGGAATTGCATGAAGGGGTTTGAACGGTTGATTGAGATCCTTTAATTTAGCAGACACATCCTCTATGTACTTTTGTTGATATGCCATTATCCTTACATGAAAGCCCTTATCAAGTCTATCTGTGATAAATCGTACTAAATTCTTTAATTTAATTTGCTAATGGGAATTCCCCTGAATTTTGAATAGAATTTGCGCAGGTTTTTCTTCCACGTGGAACAATTAATTTATTTTCTACAAACTAAAAATTTAATATTTTGAAATCACAGCTCCTGCAATTTCTGAAAGTGTTTATCGCTGCCTCAACGGGTTTGGAATCAAACATCGTCTCCATAGAAAGAGTTGATGAATACTGTCGTTTGAAATCTGAGGCCGAGTGGGAGAAACCAGAATCACAACCTCCATCTGATTGGCCTCAAAGAGGACAAATCACATTCCGCGACTACAGCACCAGATACCGAGAAGGATTGGACTTGGTCTTGAAGGACATCGATGTCAGGATCGAGGCCGGAGAGAAGATAGGCGTCGTGGGACGGACAGGCGCCGGAAAGTCGTCGCTGACCCTGGCCCTCTTCCGTCTCATCGAGGGGGTGCGTGGTCAGATCGTCATAGACGGTGTGGAAGCGGAGGGATTGGGCTTGTCCGATTTGAGATCGCGGTTGACCATCATCCCCCAAGAGCCCGTCCTCTTCTCGGGCACGCTCAGACTCAACCTGGATCCTTTTGGGCAACAAGACGACCAGCGATTGTGGGCCGCCCTAGAACACTCGCACTTGAAATCCTTCGTGGCATCACTCGAGCATGGGCTGGATCACCCCGTGTCCGAAGGAGGGCAAAATCTGAGCGTCGGTCAGCGTCAGTTGGTCTGCTTGGCTCGAGCCTTGTTGAGGAACACCAAGATCCTCATATTGGACGAAGCGACGGCCTCGGTCGACATGGACACCGACGATCTCATTCAAGAGACCATCAAGAAGGAATTCGCCAACTCCACCATCATCACCATCGCGCACAGAATAAACACCATCATGGACTACGATAAGTTAGTATATCCAGTTATTAAACTGGCTTAAATAATGCGGCTAATTGGTTGTCTTTTAACCCTTCATAGGGTTATGGTTCTAGATCAGGGCCGAATTGCGGAATTTGCCTCACCACATTCTCTCTTGAAAAATGAAAAATCAATGTTTCATGATTTGGCTAAAGATGCCAATATTCTATAGTTCACCGTTCACTCAGTGTTTTATATATTAAAACTATAACGAATAGCCTATAATATCCTTAACTATTATAATTATTATTGGATTTCTCATAGTGCACGTCATAGTCGGTTGCTACACTAATGCTACCGAAGAACTGGTTATATTTCCATCTCGATACTGTCTTCGACAGCGTACGCGTTTTCAAATTCGTAAATGCAGAAATACCGGGGTCAAAATTTCTTCAGAAGCTGTAATGTGTACTAAATCAGAGAGTAAATTTTCTCCCACGATTAAAAAATGATGAACGAAAACGTTTACACTACGACAACTACTACCACGACAGGGTAGGTTAAACTAAAAGCCTCATCGTCGATATACATCATACGATGGGGCTAAAAACCAGTTTTCCAATAAATATGTGTTTAAAAAGAAATTAAAATTGTTAACCTTATTTAAAAAATTCTTCGATTTAGGAAAATGGTTAAAAAACTTCAATAAAGAAACATTTTCAATAAATTCCATTTTACCTTCAAATTCTTCAATTATTAAATGTCATATTAAAACCAATTAAGAAGTCTATGGCCAATCACCCGAATCGTGTATTTAATAAAATACTTTACGTCTCGTAGCGCTCATTCGTATCAAATTCAATTACTAATTGTATAATTAAAATTCTTTTTTGCCTAATATGGGTCATGATTAGCGACTGGTTTTAAACGTTTTAAACTGGTTTTACTTGGCGTTAAAAATTCAAAAGCCGAATTTTACAATTTTGATATATTTCCTTTTTAATGTAAAGTGGTTTATATAAGTTCTTGTTAAAATCAAAAATGGTGGCATTATGGGAAAGAATATTATGGATTTTAACTTTCAAATTAATAATTACTTCTTAAAGTGGTAAGTAATTAATTTTTTATAATTATTAAACCCACCCCAGGATTGCGTACTTTAATATGCAGGTAGTCAATTAATTGAGGTGTTAATTGCCTGGTTAAATTAGGTTAAGTACGTTAAAGCAAAGGGAAATCATCAAAATATTTATAATTTTGCCCGATTTTTCAAAATAATTACGATCTTCCCAAATTTTTCTAAATAGTTATGCTATTCCCTAATTTTTTTTAAAATAATTACGCTCTTCCCAAATTTTCAATGATTTTTCAAGATAATTTACACTAATTACGAGGTCTTCCCAATTTTCAATGTCTGGTTTTATTACTAAAGACAAAAATTAGTAAACAAAATTCCGTAGACGGAACTGTTTCTATTTCCGTCAACGAAAAAAAGCAAACGTTTAGTTTAGATCCGTAGATGATACGAGACAGATTACGAAATGAGTTTAGAAAGATACGTTTTCCGAGCTGATAAACTAATCTACTCGTATCCCTACATCCTCCCTCCGAAATTCCGATTAAAACCGAATGCTTTGTAGCTAGAATCACCAGGAAATAAAAATATGTAAAAAGGTTCAATCGACATTCACGGATAACATAACTGATTATACCTTAAAAGTACGGCCTTTTTCTAAATATAAAAGGAAATAAATATTAAATGAAAAATAAATTAATCATCTCTTATTACAAAATAATTAGCATTTAATTAGTCTTAAAAATAATCAAGGACTACTGCGCCATCCCCCATTGTTTTAGTGGCGTCTGCTAAATCGAACCCCTTACCCCTTACCTCTCTTAGCCTGTGAGAATTCAACCAATCCCGTAGGGGTAAGGTAAGTGGTTCGATTTTGCAGACGCCACTAAAGCAATGGCGGATGGTGCAGTAGTCCTTGATTATTTTTAAATATGATTAAATGCTAATTATTTTTCAATAATAAGAGATCATTTATTTTAATTAATATATTTCCTTTTATATTTAGAAAAATGCCGTTCATTTAAGGTATAATGTGGAGAAACGGGATCTTTTACTTCAATAGTACAATATCAATTTGTGATTAAATACAAGGCCATTAAATCGTGCATTATAAATTCATATAATAAAGGTATTATTTTACGATGGTGATTGTGTACCCGGTAAAAAATAAATCTCCATGGGAAATACCCCGTCATCAATTTGACCTTGACCTTTGGGTGGGAGCAAGCATCACGAACGAAGTCCGGATCTACCTTAGAAATTACCTACTTACTGCGGTAATTTTTCTATATGATGGCACTATTTAAATAGTTTTAAATTTCAACGATAAAAATTTTAAAGGCATTAAAATTTGGAAAAATTACATAAAAACTAGTAATATTTGACCAAGAAGTGATATCTAGTTTATTAGGGAGAAGGTATAAATTCGCCACATTTATAATCTAGCTTTATCTCCAGTCCAAAATTAACGTAGGTCCGGAGTTAATCCCCGGCTCTAAATTACAACCAGCCAGCATCTCATTGGATCTTGAAAACTCGTGCACGTCAGGGCGACGCCAATGACGTAAATTACAGTCATATTTTCGGATTGAGGAAAGGCTAAGTAGCCCGGCCTCCTTTTACGACCCCCCTTGTATTCTGAAAGGGTGACTGGGACTATGGCGCGCGAATACTTAGGCATCTTGTACCTTCTCCCTAATAAACTAGATATCCCTTCTTGATTTGACATAGATTTTATTTTTCATTTCAAAATTTTCTGACTTCTAAAAAAGGCTTTCTCTAACCGTCCAAAGTTATTTTCTATGAACAAATTCAATTTACACTTGTTTTGATATTTTGTGGCTAAAAACTGAGGTATGCGATAGATGGTGCTGCAATCTTAGGCCCAAGTAAACTAATGCATAATGGGTAACTTATGCTGCCGAGCATGTCACAATCTCTTTTCGCCTACAATCAAGCTGGTTCCTACAAGTGTAAAGCGGTTTGGTCTGGCCGTTGATAAGAGTCAGTCAGCAATCTCAGTACCAAGAAATGTTATCTAGTTTATTAGGGAGAAGGTATAAGTTGCCTAAGTATTCGCGCACCATCGTCCTAGTCCCCCTTTCAAAATACAAGGGGGGACGTAAAAGCAGGCCGGGCTATTTCGCCTCTCTTCAGTCGGAAAATACAAGTAATTTTCGTCATTCGCGTCGCACTGACGTGAGTTTTCAAGAACCAATGAGATGCTGGTTGTAATTTAGAGGCGGGGATTAACTCCGGACAGGCTACGTTTGGACTGGAGATAAAGAGCTGGAAATGTGCATTTGAATTTATACCTTCTCCCTAATAAACTAGATATCACTTCTTGTCAGTACTTTGACTTCATAAAAGTAAATTACCGAATAGATATGAAATTCCCTGACTAGTTTACACCACAATTGAATTAAATATAATAGTAAACACAAAATTGCATCAAAATCTCTCTACGAAATTAAACATTGTTTTAGAATTGCGTACGTTAACACATACCTATTAAAATTACGAAACATAAAGTTTGCAAAGTTCAGGTACTAAATCTCCAAAAATGCGCACATGCAAATGCAAATGAAGCACCTTTACAAAAATTTCATTACAAATAAAATGTAGGCTACCCTAAGTATTTTTAGAAATACAGCAATCCTAACGCGTGGAGGCAATGACCCATTTAAAAACCAATAAAAAAACCCAAAAATTACTTAAAAATTAGTGATCATTGATAGAAAATTCTATTAACTGATTAACTGAACAATTACTTTCAATAAATTTATCCAAGTTATATAGTAACTTCTTTACGAGCTTCAAAATTCAAGAACTACTTTTTCCTCTACGAAAATATACATTAATGTATAACGTCCCTTAGCTTTGGCTTCAATGCAAACCGCGCAATATTAAGAAATTACACAAGATTTAAATGTTAAGATTTAAAGGAAAAATTCAGGTAACATAATTGATCATACCTTAATTTAAAAGAAAGGCCTTTTTCTAAATATAAAAAGGAATTAAATATTAAAATTAAATAAATGATCTCTATTATCAGAAAATAATTAGTACATTTAATTAGCCTTAAAAATAATCAAGGACTACTGCGCCAACCGCCATTTGTTTAGTGGCGTCTGCTAACTCGAACCACTTACCCCTACGGGATTGGTTGAATTGTCACAGGCTGAGAGAGGTAAGGGGTAAGAGGTTCTGGCTAGCAGACGTCACTAAAGCAATGGCGGTTGGCGCAGTAGTCCTTGCCATGTTTAAGACTAATTAAATGCTAATTATCATATTGTAATAAGACACGATTTATTTATTTCCTTTAGTACTTGATTCCTTTTATATTTAGAAAAAAAACGTTATTTTAAGGTATGTTATGTTATGTTATGTTATGTTATCTGAACTTTCCCTTTTAAATTTTAAAATATTTTCCCGTCACGATCAATCGTAAATAAAGGACTAAAAAGAGGATCTTGGTTGCTTTTGATGAAAACGGGGTGTTGAAAATTTCATTGGCAAATATTGCGACGCGGCTCGAGGCTAAAAGTGAAATCCGGCGAAGAAAACTTTCACCCCAATATAAATCTTAAAAATTTTATACCTTCTTCAAAACCAAAGGGAAAGTTTCAAAAGTAAATAGCAAAAATCATTGCCTCTGAGCATACGTTTATAAGTGATATGTTCCATAAGTATGACACTACCAATACAAGTTCATAATGCTAGAGACTTACAGCTTGAGCTAGTTCGAGCTAGGGAGAACGACGGAAGCGAGTCAATTGAAGTCCTACACTCGGTGGTGGTTAATTTTGCTGGACTTCCATCTAGTTACTATTTAGTCTGCATTACTAAGCCCCCTTTGACAGCAGCGCCTCACCAGGCCTCCCTCGCATTACCTCGAATCTATGACCTACCTCACTCACTTCAAAATTACAAAGTCCAGTTTGTAACCAGAGATTAACAAACTTATGGAGTGAACATAGCTTATGAACTTTAGATATAAGGGAAACCCGTTGAAACACCCGGACCTTACTCCATAAATAATGTTTATTTACATTTCAGGTCGCCATTTTTCAAAATGGCGACGGATTAACAAAAATATTTATTAGTGCCTAACTTTACCAACTACTTAAGAGTAACCTCCCTGTAAATTTTCAGCCCTCTAGATATAAGCAATTTGACCTGGGCGTTGATTATCAGACATAGAACTTTGACTTAAATAGATAATAACAACCCGATTTATCAACCAAAGGGCAAAGAAACTTGACTTTAGAGCGCTTACTGAGCACTCGGAGAGGCCCACATTCAGTTATCTATTACCTATTAGCGTTACTGATAGAAAGACTATAATTTTAGCGTTACTAATAGAAAGACTATTATAATTTTCGAGTTGTTGTTACTCGTTCGTGGACGAAAATTCCACCTCAGTTCAGAACTGCACCTTTAAACTCCCAACCGGAACCGAAAACAAAAAGCTTTATACCAAAATGAAAATAAAACAACATTAAATAAATCACGTAACTGTTGTAACAGGGAAATAGGGTGAATCCGTTTGGGGCCGAACTAAATTACGTGATGGGCCGACACGAATTGTAGTCAAAATAGAAAACAAGTTGGGGAAAACCAAAATAAACCTCTCCGAGTCGAGACGAGGGCTATTTTCTCAATTAAGAGGTTTTTCTTAAATAATTAAATAAATATAATTGAAATTAATTATTTAATCGTCAGTAATCTACTTTAATTCTAATTAAGTCGTTTTAAGAAACTTTATTCCTAAAATCATTTTAATCATAGCTATTGTTGACGTTTGAATTCTAGCGAACACCTTCACAATTTTTGTAAATTTATAAGGCGATTGATTCAAAGTAAATGATAAGAAAACCCGCATTTTCTTATCTTTGGTGGAAGCCCTGCCATTGGGAGGGTAGACGTTTTTCGTAACCTTAGCCGATCACCGCGTAAATCTCAACCCTAACGATGATAATGGAGTAGAAGCAGAAGTAAATTTACTTCTGGTAGAAGCTAATATTGCTTTCTGTCAACTGCGAACGCGGTCCGGATATTGCGAACACGTTTGCTCCGATTTGCCAACTGGGAACGCAGTAACAGACACACTTACTGAAACGAGAGCCGTCCAGTCCAGTGTAATACCTCTCCGCGATGTCATCGTCACTCGGAGAGGTAAAAACACTCGACTATACCGCCTACGTCAATAAAACGGGGGGAAATTTTCAATCAGCAACAATAAGAAACTCCTGCCATTGGACAATACAGCCGCCCTCCCCTTAACTGTATTCCCATATTTGTAAATTTATTGTTATTTATGTCGTTATCTTCGAGAAAAACCAAGTAACTTCATTATTTTTTCAAGGGATAGTGAAACGGTATATAAATAATCTTATACTGATTTTTGGTATTGTCAGGGATAGATTTAATTTTAGAAGTAGGAATGGAGAACAGAGTAAAGTGGGCGAGCGTCAAAGCCCCGGACCCCCTTCCCCGGGACAGAGGGGTATGAAACCTGCCATAGCGACAGAGGTAAAAAGGAATTACGTATTTTTCGCCGTCCCCATCGGCAACGTCATCAAAACGTAGTTTAAGTGAGCCAATAAGATAATTTGAAGGTTTCGTTACGTGTTGGAGGGAGGGGCTCTTTACTGGGCTATGATTAGGACTGAAGTAAATACTAACCGTTCTACATTCCTACTTCTGAAATTAAATCTATCCCTGGTACAAGAAAGTTACGCATATTTTCAAATTCCCCGACGCAAATGTTTGAATTCCTTCTGACTTTTAAACATTAAAACAATATAATAAACAGATCATGCATAGCAAGTTTCTTTAATGATTTAAATCTTTAAATTAATCAACACGTAGTTGTCTGTCCATTTCATTCTCACTTTGAAATTTTATCTTAAAAGCCCTACCCTTGAGTATATTCCAAATCTTCCACTTAGTACCCATGACATTGATCACGCGTGATCGGAGTGACTACCCCCTCGAACGGAACAAACCCTCCCCACCCCAAAAAACCCTACAGTTTCTTTCACACCAAACCAAACCACATCAAAACCAAAAAAACACCGTAACTACAGATACCTCAATCATCCATAAGAAGTAAATACCGGAGAAAGTAATAAAATAATAGATAACTACTGCGCCTGCGCGGATCTAATGACGTCATACGAACAGTGTTAATATTAAACAAAAAAAAAAGATCGCCTTAAAATTTTTCGTTCTTTTGACAAATAACGAAAGGGGGGCGAGGCGGGGGTGTAAATAGAGGTATAAAACAGACCTGAAATTGCCTGACATTCTTATTAAGTCAGGGGAATTTCGCTTAACATATTATCATCTCCTGATAACTTAATGATTTCTCATTGAATTTTCCAGATTAAATTCGAGCATTGAGTCTCGTTAAAATAAAAAAAGTTAAATTATTTTTTTTTTAAATAAATAAATTTATTTAATTTTTGAAAAAAAAATCAAGATGAAGATTGATCAAGAGAAGAAGGTCAACGATGATCGTAAACTGGCTAGCCGCTGTCCAATGTCCGAAGGTTTCAAACTGACCAATTTTATAACTGGCAAACAATTCGCCGATACCTTGCACAGCAGTTATTTCGCAAAGGTAAGCTTGTTTATATTTATTTTTTTTAAGTAATTGTAGTTCAGGGTCGCCATAAATGGGTAATTTGTTTTTATTTAATTATCAAATTGGTAGGTGACTTTCAAAGCTAGCTTTTAAACACTTCACTTCCAACAATTTATTTTCGCCTAATTGGCAATGTTAACTGGGATATTTAAATAATTCTGATTATTATTGTGTTATAAACAACGTCAACTCTTTATCTGGTGACATTATCTTTACTACAATTTTTCCACAAGGGACACTGCTTTCAAAGTTAAGATTGTTAAGAGTATTTTACGGATAACCCCTTAAATTTAATTAATTAAGAAACTAAAAGACAATGATTGATCTCTAATTTAATTAAGGGGGTCATGCCTAAAGTACTCAAATCATAACTCGAAAACGGTGTTTTTTTGTGGCAAATGGTGATAAAAGTTAGCAGCATTTTCGACTCAAAAATCATCCCCCTTCATTTATGTTAGACTTATAAATTATAATAAAGAAAAAATCCTGAGAAAGCTCCGCAATTTTGGTGTCTAGTCAAATGTGATCTCGATAAATGAGCTAACTAAATTTTGGCAAAAATTGATGCTAACTCTACGAAAACTTCAACTACTAAGTCAAAAATATAGGATATTATAGGACCTTTCGTGAAATTATAGGATAATATAGGACAGATTCAAAAATATAGGATTTTATAGGAACTGTAGGGCTCCCTGTAGTAGATTGATACCCTTCAAGCTTCAATTAAAATTTAATAACGTTTAGAAAGCATAGGAAAAACTTGAAAATAGAAGGAAGCCTGATCACCCTGTGAGGTGTTAAATTTCATGTAGAAGCAACTAATGTTTTAGTATGTTATCGATAACAAACGTGAAAGTAAGTTAGTGTATCATCACACCACTTCCTGGGGGGAACTGAAAGGGTGCGGTAAGTTTCGAAAGAAATACTTGACAAACGGGGAGTATTTCTGATTTAAGAGAGAGATTTCATAATTAAGCTTCCGTTAGATAAAATATTAAAATACATTATCACTAATTATCAACAAAGGTTCCTGAATAAAATTAAAGTGCTAGTGACACGATATTAAATTCAAATAAATATACCCAAAATAATTTTCTTTTTACCTAGCTAGCATAAATGCTACGTAAGGATTGAAGGTCAGACTTGTAGCAGTCATATCTTACATACACTGTGGTCTAATTAGGGATGGTAATTAAATTACCTAAGTACAATGTGTCTTTCTAAGGCCAATTTCGTCTTGAAAACGTAATATTTATGGCATTTTTCCCCCAACAGGGGATACATCCCTAACACAAATTACGACTAGCGGAGTGTTTTACGTATGACCCCTTCAATAAATTAACAGAGTCTTTCCTTAATCATGATCTAATCTAATATCCGTCCACGCAAGCTTAAATTAAAATCCAAAAATTAATTTAATTTGATTTAATTCAAATGGAAATTAAATCAAATTAAACATAATTAATAAATAATTTTCATATTAAAGGTATTAAATAATAAATCTTATCAAACTAATATTGACTTAACAATAACGTTTCAATAAAGATAAGAGATTAAGTCTATCGTAAAAAAAAACGTGTCACGCTGTCTAGGCGTGCGATTTTCGACAGACCATTTCAATCACATCGACAATGAACAACCTTAGATAAAATTACGAGCTTAGTAAAGGCGGACGCAATCTGTTTAGAGGTTCTCAATCTAACATGTCGATATTGTATAACAATAATTAAATAAAGCTGAAAAGTCGTCCTTGAGAAGAAATGAAACGCTTCATCTCTGGTCCATAAAGAAAACCATTTCCTACATTTGATAATTTATTGCGTGTTTGTTGAGACAAGTTTATCTTTTCCAGACGAAAAAAATACGTCATATGACTAATATATGTAATCTAAATAATCACTTAACAGCGGAGATTATTTTTATGGCTACCTTATTATGCTAATCCTAAAAGCAATTAAAGGTCGAGGACCATGCAAACGAGGTTCTGAAAAACTAGCATCGACACTAACAATGCCCAGGTGTTGCAAGGGTTCAAGCCATGAAGGAGAGATGGATGGAGTTGAAACCCCCATACCTCTAACGTTGCCTCTATATAGGACGCCACCTGTGTCTTAAAAATGGAAGCTAGTTCTTATATAAATACACGGGCGGTACGTTTCAACACTAACCAATCGCCTAACGAAGGCTAGGGGCGTGCGCAAGGTACACTGGGAGACGTTCATCGCCGCAGATAGCAAAACCATCATTATTTCTACTCCATCTTGCCTCTTTTGTCCTTGTTCTAGCTAACTGAAGACAAACACTAGAAAGCACTTTAAATTTTCTACCCATATTTTTGCGCCCCTCTGACGGGAAATCCTCTAATATTTTTTATGTTCAGTTAGTTAGAAACGCAATGCACGGCTTTCAGTTAGGTACAGAATCCCTCAAAATATTGTCCCAACAAGGACTCCATTTGTTCATCTCCAAGTACGGTTTTCATATTCGCTAGAACCCTTTTTGCGCTGAAACTCGGCCTTTAAAATGCGTAAACGACCGATAAGAGATACCTGGTTAATTAATGAATCACTTGAAGTGACGATTACTTTATGACGACTACCTTATTAATCTAATTTGAAAGATTATTAACGTTTATAGGCTATTTTTTTTAAAAAAAAGATAAACTGCAGTATTTTATGTTTATTTAACCTCGTTTTATTGTTTGCTTAAGGTAATTATTAAAATTAAAATAATAATCTATGAAGGGATGTCGACACTAAGCCCATGGCTTGTTTACAGGCGGGGTTCCCTTTACAATGCATAGAGGGGTGGTGGCTAGCCCCTATGTCGCAGCTATCCTACAACGCCCTATACTAACTATTACAGCTAACCTACAAACGCCCTATACTAACTATTACAGCTAACCTACAGTGCCCTATACTAACTATTACCGTTAACGTAGCCTCTCAGTAACCAGTGACAAACTTACGGAACATATCTTACGGATTTATGAATTAATTATGTCACTTACAAATATAATTTCTTGTTTAGTTTTCGTTTCGAAACTTAATTATTTAAAACATATTTAACGCAGAAAATAGAATGTCAGGAAAAATTCTGCGTCGGGTCTATGATGGCTGGCCAATCAAAGGCTCGTTTACCAGGAGAACCTCGACCACGCGAGGAAGTCGTTACGCAAGCCAAGGAATTTCTCGAAGTTTATTACCAAGGACAAAAACGGTAAACATTCAATAGCGTACCATCCCTTTACCTACACATAGTTTTCAGACTAGGATAATTGATACCATCAGAAGGGGGTAATTGAAGAAGGATGACACTCTGCACCCTCTTAATACTTCAGTCATGTAACATAACATGATTCCTCCCAATCTAACCTCTTTCTTTTAGTTCTCCATCTCAACAAACTTAATTCCGATGGGCATCGCACCGTGCCAGGGTGAATTCTATCATTACTGTTTGGTTCTAAATCCTCAGCAATCAAATAGGCACAAACCTTGATTGTCTTGACGTGCAGGACAAAGATCTGCACAAGCGCGTGCATGCGCCTTTGCAAATAGTTAAGCGCCTATAGAGTAATAATGAGGGAACTATTTATCGCGTATGTGATACGGTTTAGTAACCTTGCGCACTCCAAATGTTTTAGCTGATGTTGGGAAGAATCATGTTACAATTACCCCACTTTGTGGTGGTACACTTCTCTCGAAGATAACTATTATATACTTCTGATACCATTTACACTATGAGGCCAGGCTACTTGGCGGATAAAGTATCCTAGTCTTCTTGTGTAAATGGTTCCAATCTTCCTAAGTCTAAAACTAAGTATATAGACTTAATTACAATACTAATTTTTAATTCAGATTAAACCAGGCTGATTACGAGTACCGTTTAGAAGAAGTTAAAAATGAAATCGAACAAACGGGTATTTGGCAACCGACGAAAGACGAACTGAGTTACGGGGCCAAACTAGCTTGGAGAAACGCCTCTCGTTGCATCGGTCGAATTCAATGGAAAAACCTGGAATTACAAGACGCCCGTAGCGCCACTTGCGGAAAGGATATGTTCAAGGCATTGTGCAAACACTTGGAGTACGCTACCAATGGAGGCAATATTAGGTACAATAACAAATAACAGCGGGTCATATTTTGAAACTGATAGAGAGAGATTTGAAACGGAGTTGCAATGTTAGTGGGCCATACGCGGAAATGAATGTCTCCCAGCGTACCTTGCACACGCCCCTACCCTTTGGTAGTAGGTGATTGTTAAGCGCTGCCGCCTAGCGCCATTTAAAAGAGAAAGCTAGTTCTCGCGATTTAGCTTCTATGATCTACAGCGGACTTTTGAAAACGTAGTCTGTTGAACATGTCTTTTTATTTTAGGTCCATGATAACCATTTTTCCACCACGAATGGAGGGTCGTGAAGACTTCAGAGTCTGGTCACCGCAAATGTTGTCCTACGCCGGTTATCAACAGGAGGATGGGAGTGTTATTGGAGATCCAGGAAAAGTTCAATTCACCAGGGTATGTGTGAAACCATAGTGCGTTGGAAAACAATTCACCAATAAGACCATATTAGGTTATCAATTAGGGGATATATCCCCTAATTGATAACCGAATATATGAATGGTCAGAAAACCATTTTTAGACATAACGTCCGTGCATTTTAACAGATTTCTTTAAAATTTAAAACACTGGTTCCCTATAGCCTATAGACGTGCTTTATGGCTTGTGGGTTCGAAAAAACTTCGAATTGCCGCCATCTTGAAAAATGGCTACCAAAAAGTTATAAACCTTTATGGAACAATGTTGATTGCG
This sequence comes from Phalangium opilio, assembly GCA_019434445.1. Taxonomy (NCBI): domain Eukaryota; kingdom Metazoa; phylum Arthropoda; class Arachnida; order Opiliones; family Phalangiidae; genus Phalangium; species Phalangium opilio. Next base: position 166,817 of record JAEQBA010001049.1, on the reverse strand, counting down.
GGTTTCAACCGATTTAACTAATATCTGTTATAGTGGTTCCCTATATCCTATAGACGCGCATTATGGCGTAAGGCTTGAATTTGCCGCCATCTTAAAAATGTCGTCCCAAAAACTAATTAAAATACCCGCCCCAATACGGGCTGACGGGCAACGCCGAGAGCCTTTGTTGCTACTAACTGTATCATATATATTTTCTGACCAAATTTCTAGATATGTCAAAGACTTGGTTGGAAGGGCAAAGGTGGCAAATTCGACATTTTACCGTGGGTATTTTCGGCTCCCGGTGAAGAGCCGACATTCTTCGACATCCCGGAAGAACTGGTATTAAGAATAAAATTGGAACATCCCAATTTCCCGTGGTTTGCCGAAATGAATTTGGAATGGTACGCGGTACCCGCCGTCTCCGATATGATGTTCGACATAGGCGGTATCGAATTTACCGCGGCACCCTTTAGCGGATGGTACATGGGTTCCGAAGTTGGGGCCAGAGATCTTTGCGATCCTCAAAGATACAACATAATTGAGGTAAGCCATACATTAAATTGACAATAAAGAAGGCACCAGCAGCGGGTGGAAAAGAATTATTTCAAATAGGTCATAAAAACCATATAAATTAGGGGAAAATTTCACCTTATGCATAGTTTACAGATTACGAGGATTTACATATGGAGGCTAGGATTCAGGTGTTACACAAGGAGGCCTGACTCAGCCAGGCCTCCTTGTGTAAATGGTATGAATCCTCTTAGTCCGCAAACTATGTATAAAACGTTAGTTTTACCAAAAAAAAATATTTGTCCAATCAAAACAAAATTTTCAAAATTTCGCGAAACCGGAAGTTGATGTAGAAGGTGAAACGTTTACAAGACATATGACCTAATCTTAGGCGTAATGCTATTGTAAAGCCTTGTTCTAAACTGTTGTGTCTAAAATACTTATGGGAACACTTACAGGAAGTTGCGGCAAAAATGGGTATGGACATGTCATCCCCAACTAATTTATGGAAGGACAAAGTCCTTATTGAAGTCAATGTTGCAGTATTATACAGTTATCAAGTAAGTCATTTTGATATAGACTATTCCATTAAATACTTGCAGAGAAACCAACACACAGGGGCGGGAGGGAGCGCTCTCTTGAGTTATTTCCCTGTTGCCAAGCAAGAGGCAACACCAGACGGAGTTAGAGTTCACTACACGAAGCGGAAGGCTAGCTAGTAGACTCGCGCTGCCTCTTGCGGTGCTTCTTGGCACTAAGGAAACAACCCAAGAAGGAGACCTCCCCGGCCCCTGTGGTGTTTGCTTCTCTGCTGGAAAAAATGGAATGGTACATTATACTACTTGTGAGCAATTACTTGCTCCTCCCTGATTTAAAAGGGATTCACCTATGTGAAAAGTTAATAAATATTCATTCAAATATTCATTCATTCATGGTCTATACTCATGAACAAATTTATTCATGAAATGACAGAAAGCTCGAGTTACCATTGTGGACCACCACACCGCTGCCGAAACATTCATGAAACACATGGAAACTGAGCAGAAGCTTCGAGGCGGTTGCCCGGCCGATTGGGTATGGGTGGTTCCACCCATAAGTGGTAGTATTACCCCCGTTTATCACCAAGAAATGATCTGTTACAACTTGAAACCCAGTTACGAATATCAGGTAGGTTTTCTCTCACAGTTATTTTTAAAAACGGTAATTTAAAATTAAAATTACCGCTCTTTCGGTAATTTATGGTAATGCTAAAACTTTGGCATTACTTCACTATTAAAGGTTAAAGCGTGGATCACTTACAAATGGCGAAAATCATCGAAGAGTTCAGCGCTTAAATACAGAACCGGGTCCATTTTCAAGTAATTAAACCTAAATTTAACTTTTAGCAAAGTTGACTTGAATCGATGGTAATTCAACTACACATTTGCAATTGCAGGGCGACGTTATTCGCAACGTCCTTAATGAGTCTCGTCAGACACAAACGAGTTAAATGCGTCATATTGTACGCGACCGAAACGGGAAAATCAGAGACATACGCTCAAAGATTAGGCAAATTGTTGCACAACGCCTTCAACGTCCGCGTTATGTGCATGTCCGATTACGAAGTGGATGACTTGATAAAGGAGAATTTGATCATAGTGGTTGCCAGTACTTTTGGTAGCGGAGAGGCACCGGACAATGGAAAAGTAATTAACCCAATTAACAAATAGGTACACTAATTAAAAAAAACCTAATTTTTTTACTACTATTTACTATATAGGCATTCTGGAAAGACTTGCAACAGGCGCAGAAGACAAAGTCAATGCAATTTCAAGACACAAGGTGAGATTGCAAGTACCAGGTGGTATTTCACCACGTACAGGTGTTAATTACCATAGTAAGGGGATAATAGAAGAAGGATGACACTGTGTATCCTCTTAATACTTTAGTTATGTAACATGATTCTTCCCGGGCTCATGGCACCATTTTTGTTTGCTCTCCCGCTCATCAAACTCAATTCAGATGGGTATCGCACCGTGCTAGGGTTAATTCTATAACTGTTTGGTAGTGCTAAATCGTCAGCATTCAACCCACAAACCTTGATTGTCTTGACGTGAGAAAAAATAATCCTCAAGCGCATGCGCATAGGCAAATAGTTAAGCCTTCGCTAATATAGTAATGATGAGCTAGGAACTATTTCCATGGCGTATGTGATTCGGTTTAGTAACCTTGGGCACTCCAAATGTTTTAGTTCTGATGTTGGGAAGAATCATGTTACAATTACCCCTCCCGCATTGTGGTGGCACACTTCTCTCGAAGAGAAGTATTATATACCTCTATATTATCAAAATATGCCTAACTATCATTCTAATTATCATTGCAATTAGATATTCAGTATTTGCGCTTGGATCAACTCAATACCCGACATTCTGCGCGTTTGGAAAAGACGTTGATGATGCCTTAGCCTCCTTAGGAGGTGACAGACTACTTCCGGTGGGCCTAGGCGATGAGTTAAGAGGCCAAGAACAAACCTTCAACCAATGGGCCGAACAATTGTACAAAGTGGCCTGCACGTCATACTCCATTAACATTGATATGGACGACTCATTGGCCGTCTTCGAGAAAGAAGAAAGTTGGGATCCAAAGAACTTCAGAATCATGCGTGTCCGTGGAACCGAAGTTCATAACCTCTACGCGGAACTGTCCCGATTACACAACAAGAAAGTCCATCCGTGTAGAGTGCTCTCACGAGCCAGGTTACAAGCCAGGCATTCCGAGTAAGTCTCAAAAGTTCATCGATAAAAAAATAAAAAGTATACTTCGTTGAAGCTTGCTCATGGTGTCTCATAAGAAACCCCGCCCCTTAAACCCTCAGAATAGTGTAGACCCCCAGTAGAGACAAAGAATGGGGAAAGTAACTATAACGGCACAGCCTAATATCTCTCTCACGCGCACCTATCACGGCGCACAGTCGAGGAGTCAAACGTCACGTGATCCGTTAAGAATAGTGGCCGTAAACAAACTTCTCTGATTTTTTTCCTCTCTGTTGTGCCGATTGAGCATGTGCGGAACTTTAGGACTTAGCCAAAGTTCGGTACCGGTTTTGTTCTCTCCGAGCCTCCACCATTTTTAAATATTTAAAAAATTGGTATCTTGGTGCTCGCCAAGCTAAACCCGGAGTTCAGGAGCAAAGTCACCTTTGACCCGCGCTTTGCTTTAAGTCTTATTTCAAGGAATACTCTCTACTAGGGCCGCAAATAAGAAAAATTTCTTATACAACATGTGTCCAGTGACCCCCTGTTTAACAATAACTGGAAAATGTATAGGACATTCTCCACTTAAGTGTGCAAAAATAGTGTCGTTTCTCCAGAGTCAAGGTATCAAAACTTCGGAAAATTTATTGGTCAAATTGTCCAGTGACCCCTTAGTTTAAAAAAAAAATTATGGGACATTTAAAAATTTTATTGGACAACGTCCAGTGTCCTGTGCTTATTTCCGGCCCTACCTCAAAAAATAGACTTAAAAATTGCATTTTGAATGAGATATTTGCCCTTCAAGTCTTAATTTGCTTTGTTGTACGTAGTCGACAGACCATATTGGTACGTTTGGACACCCGCGGTGTTAAAGATCTGGATTACGAACCCGGTGACCATTTGGGCGTATTCCCGGCGAACCCAGCGGAACAAGTCGACTCGATATTGGACCATTTAAGAAAATTCGGTTTTGAAGATGACGTAGTCAAAGTCGAATGTCTTTCGTGTAAGATATTTTAAAATGGGCTGACGCGAAGCAAAATTAACTGGTTGACCTCATCTTAATAAATTACTTCCGTTTGGTAGCTGGTGCATGGAAAACCATCACCAAATTGCCACCATGTTCCTTGGAAACTGCCTTGACCAGATACTTGGACATTACAACACCCCCATCTTCCCATATCCTGAATCTACTGTCCGATATGACGTCTCAAAATTGGGACAAGTACCGGCTCAGAAGATTGGCCAAAGTAATTATATAAAATACCACATGAAAACACACCGTGTTAAGTACTTATAAATAACTCGCGATTACAGGACATTGATGAATTTGAATTATGGAGAAATTTCAAGTACCCAACCTTCGCGGAAGTACTTGAAGAATTCCCGTCCATTAAGTTGACACCCGCTTTCATTTTAACTCAACTACCGTACTTGCAACCCAGATATTACAGTATTAGTAGCTCCAGAGTCGTAGCTCCAAACGAAGTACATTTAACAATGTCCATTGTGAACTACCATACCCAAGGTAATTATAGACACCCGTAAAGTGAGGGTTAGAAATCAGGTTAAGTAATTGTCCAATTAATGTTTTGTGTCCAGAGGGAAGAGGACCTCTGCATCAAGGAGTGTGTACATCGTACTTTTACGGATTCCCTCAAGAAGATGTCCCGTGTTTTGTTAAACAGTAAGTACTTATGTATTGACACTGTGACTTAAATAATGTCGCAGACTTAATAAATACTCCCTTATCTTAAGCTACTTATTGTTAATCGCGTCACATTGTGAATCTCTTTCATAGCGCGAACTCGTTCCACCTTCCAAAAGACAAGCACTTACCCATCATCATGGTGGGTTCTGGTAGCGGCATCGCTCCATTCCGAAGCTTCTGGCAGCAAAGGGAACACGACTTGAAGATGTCAGGAACAATTGAGGAACCGGCGGACATCGTCGAGTCCAGCGACGAGGAGGACGAAGGAGATGAAGCGGCCGGCACGACGCAAGATGGTCCCTTCGGCAAGACCGTCCTGTTCTTCGGTTGTCGACAATCCAATGTTGACAACATTTATAGCCACGAGACAACTCCGTTACTTCGAAAGGGTGTCCTGCAAAAAGTGGTCACGGCTTATTCCAGACAACCGGGACAGAAGAAGGTAAGACCTTAACCAGAGAGGGTTGTCACAAATTGAATTTTCAGATGATGAAATTGTCAGGTGACATTTAAAACACTCTGTTTTTCCTTAATTAACTAAATCCCTAAATTTCAATTACTTTTTGGCCTATTTCTAAATTCCCTGACTATTTTAGATTGTCCCTGACGTGTGACAACTTTATTGACAAATTAAAACAGCGAGTATTAATGATAAATTATTTTAATCCTTCAAGGTTTACGTACAAGACGCTCTATTGCAAGAAAGCAGTTTGGTCTACGAATTACTGGTGAAACAAAAAGGTCACTTGTACGTCTGCGGTGACGCGGTCATGTCCGATGGCGTTAAAACCGCCATTAAAATGATTATGGAGCTCGAATCGAGTCAAGCTCAGAAGGAAGTAGATACCTTGATACAATCATTATGGGTAAGATAACCTTTCACCTTCGTAATTTTTTTGAAGGTCATGATAAGTTTTCAATCTTGAACGGGGACTTTATTATTAAAAAATATTCGACTAGGCCTTGTACTTTGAGGAGTTATCATGACCTCTAAGAAACAGTCAAGGTCATGATGACCGCCATCCTGACCTTCATAGTATTTTAAGTTGGGTTTTTAGGATTGGGGCTACGTTTTTCGTGTTAAGAATTAAATTCATAGGTTTGTGTGGGGTTTAGATTAGGCTTAGTAATGTTGCCTTCGTCTAACCCTGTTTAAGAATAACCCATCTCAACTTTAAACTTGTCATAATGACTTTGAAGAAAGACTTTAAAGCTGAATTCGATGCTTTATAGGGCAAAGTCACTTTAAATACGAGATACGAGTAACTAATTATTAATTGAATATATTAAATAACCAGGATGAAGGTAGATACCACGAGGACGTATTTGGAGTTTTGCATCGTCGCGACAATATCGAAATGAGTTGGCAACAACCGCAAATCACTTATGCGAAACCACAAGAACATATGAAGGCGGTTAATGTTAAAACCAGAAGGAAGTCTTCGACGGATATGTCAAGAAGAACCTCATTGCGTAGTAGTAAAGTTTATGTTTATAGGCCCTAACCTTAAGAGGCGGAGGTCAAAGTTCACAACGCCCTCTTACTAATAATAATAATATATCCTGTATCATCTCCATTTTCGCGTTATTTAAATTTTACTTTACTTTCTTCTATCAGACTTTGCTGCATTCGCGATATAACGTAGATTGCCTTATATACTGGAAACTGAACTGATTTGAACTAATAAATTGTAGAGCATAATGCCTAAAATAGTTCTACAATGCGCGTTTTATATCTGTCTTAAGCCTTGGCATTTCGTCAACTATAGCTTCATTTATCGCCTTATCGCATTATGTAGGCTTGGGAAAATAAATGTTAAGTTTCCAAAATATACTTTAAACTAATTTTTAGGTCTCGTACTTATTATAGGAATAATTAAAATTATTCATTATTGTATACATCCATCCTGAAATATTTTTAAATATTTGAAATAATAAATGAAGATTATTCCTAACTTTGTTTTAATTTTATCTATGTTTTTAATATTGCAATGTCATTCTTTTCTTCTATTACATTGGAATCCCTGCTCACTTTATTAACTAAGATGACCAAGGCCTAAAATGAAATTCTGACGGAGTAACGCTAAGCCTAATCACGATGCCCATTTTGAATACCTTCTTCAAAAACTAAACTCACCTTAAATATTCGGCCTGAAATTTAATAAATTCGGAAGATCCACTGGTTGGGCGTTTTTTGCAACAAAATAATCGGGATTTACACTAATTTTGACACAAATTATAAGCACTTTCAACTTTAATGCCTTTAAAGTCTCAAAAAAGAATTATCGACCGAGGTTCATGCCCTTGAAACTTTGAAATCAAACTAAAAATCGGCGTCTGTCAAGTGGCAATCACGTATCACGTGCCATCATTGCCCTAAAAATGGCGACTGCTCAATGTCCTCAAATTGTCCTAATTTGGCTTTTCGGACGGGTTATTGCTAAGCCTAATAACGATGCCTATATTGAATACCTTCTTCAAAAACTAAACTCACCTTACTCCTAAACCAGTTTATTAATTGCTTGCACTACTTTTTAAATTCAAGAAGTGGGGTTTACTGGTCCTTGGGACCAGTTTATTAATTGCAAATCTAAAGGAGAACAAAGGCGCGGACCAGTTCGGAGACCAATTTGTTATTTCGAACACGAGGGGAGTCACTGGTTCCCCCCAAGGACTAGTGTAAAAAATATTCTTATTTCCCAGACTGCAGTTTCCAGTGCTGGTAGCCAGGCGGCACTAGTATCGGCTTGACTACATTTAGTTTGTAGTACAGAGAGTTGCACATTGCACTTGATTCTACAGAGCGTTTTTCACGCGCATCAATAATCCATGTCAAAACTTCAAAAGTTTAACTTCTTCAAATTGGCCTAACTACTTGACTTGTCCAAGGGAGTAGCAGCTAGCTTCACAAAAATAAAGCTGTGATATGTCGTCTGACCTCTTCAACATCAATTTATTGGCGGAACTAAGACTAATGGCAAGCTTGTATCCCGGTCAATTTCGATTCATTTTTTCTGAAGTTGTCATGCGAGGGTGGCAATTTCAAGAAAGCAACAGTGGCAGAATTGTCACTTAATACATCAAGTTTGACCAATGCGTGTTTCTTAACAAAGGAGCAACTTACAAAGACTTTAAGGCTTTGGCCAACGAAAAGGGATATGATTTCCCATCCCTTTCAGGAGCCCCGGATGGATTGACTAAGTTCACTATGGTCATCATGGTTCCCAATGACGAGACTCACGTCACTGATTATGACATAACTGTTGAAATATTCAAAATAGTCGCGGCTGATTTGATTATTGAGAACATTATTGCAAAGACCAAGCAAATGGCCAGTCTGCCCATTGCGGGAAGTTGCGGCTATGGCAGACTTTCCCATCATTTGTTTGCGGTGATGACTGAAAAGAAAATTGGAACTGCGGATTGGGATGCGGCAGGGTGTGCGGCTTATGAACACCTGACACCAGAGATTCTTAAAGAAGTCATTGACGCTGTCAAAGGACTGGAGAAAGACGATCCTACCTCAATAACTGAACCCAAATCAGCTTTTTTCGCTCAGCTAACTGTCAAGGAGATTTGGCCAGTTGATGTCAACCGTTTCCCTGGCGTCCTTTACTACATTGGTGCACATGCACTCTTGTTGGATATGCGCCACAGAAGGATATCTCCAACCAAGCTAGTACCTGCCAGTCTGAAAATGTACATGAACATCGGAGCCTTTGCTTATTTCCGGAAAGCTTGTGCTGAACGGAAAGTGTCTTTACCTGCCAACTATGGCCATGTTCTTGATAATTTGCATAGGGCTATTGCTGTTTCGGTCATTTAACTGAAAACACACTGTAAACTTTGCTGAACATTAAGCCTATAATTACGACGAAATATGTATATTTCAACTTAAATAAATACAAAATCTTAAGTTTTCTAACAAAATTTATTAATACAATGACCATGACAAGAATTAGGGTACATTCTTTATTTTCGATAAAAAAAATCTATTTGAGGCAATGTGATGAAAGTCCGGGATAAGAAAAAAAAAACCCCTAACGAATCACGTGGCTTCCAAAATTAAAATTCCGGACCATTAAAAAGTTCCAACAACAATTCCTAATCACTGTATTCCCTAACCATTTCTAGTTAATCCATATCTGATTAGTATTTAAGCCTTGGCAAAAAATTGTCCTCAAAATCCATTGTTGGAACTCTTTAGCAGACGACACAAACCCAGGAGCCACGCGGCCCATTAATTGAAAAAAAAAAAAAAAAAAAATAAGAAATCAATGAAGATGAAAAAGGATTTCAGGAGATGTCTTTTACAAATTAAAAAACTTCACTCATGATTGATTGATAGTTCTACCTTAACGCGACGCGTTCGCGCGCATTTCTATATATTTATTAACAATTAGGCTTAACACAAAAGACTACTTGACTTTTTTCTGTTGCCTGGCGCGATAAATGTCCTTGATAGGTGGCGCCACATTACCATCTTCATCCTCACTATCGTCATTCATGGCGCTAACCTCGTTAAGGAGTTTCCTTTTTCTACCCAGATCACCGTGACCGTTTAACCCCATTATGGGGTTCTCGAAATAATGAGCGGCCATTTCTTTTGGGTAGCCATTATCTCCGGGATGAGGGGCTAAAATTTGAGAGTAAAAATGTTTTAGAACTCGAGGCTAAAACATTTTTACTATCGAGCACTCGACTCAAGACTAAAATCGATAGTGTGACCTTATTCCCGATGCGTGTGCCAAGGCTTAAGGCGTCTTTTTTAACTGACAAATCTTTATCAAAATGATGCGTCGTCTGCTTCAGAGTTGAAACGTTTCAATATTTCGACTCTGATGTAGACAACGCATAGGTAGAGGCCTCAGGGGTGTGCCAAGGCTTAAGACGTCTTTTTTAACTGACAAATCTTTATCAAAATGATGCGTCGTCTGCTTCAGAGTTGAAACGTTTCAATATTTCAACTCTGAAGTAGACAACGCACAGGGAGAGGCCTCAGGGGTGTGCCAAGGCTAAAGACGTCTTTTTTAACTGACAAATCTTTATCAAAATGATGCGTCGTCTGCTTCAGAGTTGAAACGTTTCAATATTTCGACTCTGAAGTAGATAACGCATAGGGAGAGGCCTCAGGGGTGTGCCAAGGCTTAAGACGTCTTTTTTAACTGACAAATCTTTATCAAAATGATGCGTCGTCTGCTTCAGAGTTGAAACGTTTCAATATTTCGACTCTAAAGTAGACAACGCATAGGAAGAGGCCTCAGGGGTATGGCTTAAAATTGCTCCTTCCTTTTTCCACCAAAATGGCGGCGAACTTAATAGAGTGGAAAACTAGTGGGGGAATGAGTCTGATTGGCCAAGCAGAGGCGTGACGATTAGCCGGGGAAATATTACACCCCTTGGCCCACTCCCTATAGTTTTTACCCGGGGTTTGGCAGTTAGAAAATGCCCGTTAAGCCTTGGCAGATGAATCGCGAATAGGGACTTGGCATTACTACGTCATGCAACGTCAGGTTACCTTCCACTAGTGCTAAAAAACATACCAGGAGAAGGGGCTTATGTAGCTTTCATTCTGTTAAAAAAAAACATACCATAATGGCGCTGGGGGCGGAGTTAAGCCCGAATTGCCAAGTCCCTATTGGTTAAATATTGAAATATTAGAAAAATGAAAGCTTTACTTACGTTTTTCGGGAAGTGCCATATTTCTGAAACTTTCCATTAGTAAATCAACTCCAACAAACGGACCCTACGAAAAAAATGGCGAATAAATTTAACTTACGATAGATGGCGCTGCTGTGAAACCATTTCATCACAATAATAATAATAAGCTTACGCGAAAACATCCAGGTGGCGGTAAAAGCGTTAATAATATGGAACAAACTGGAGGTGGAGGGAAAATTCCACCTGGAACTGGATGAGCACCACTCGCTAAAATTATTAAACAGCGTTAAAAAATAAAACATGAAATACAATTAATATTAATATCATTGTAGGATATCATACGGTATATTTGTCTCGGTTTAAATGGTATCATTTGTCTAGTGTCTGGTTTGGGGAAAGCCGATTTAGGGCCAATGTCGTCATCTTCCTCAGCGGGGTTGGCTCCATTCTCTTTTTTGACATTAGCGACAACCGAGAGTGACGTAGGAAGACCGACCACATTTGATACTACACTTGTGACATTCTGAAACACAAATAGTACAGTTTAATTTCGGTGAAGTCATCGTGACGTCATACAGCCACCAGATGTCGCTATTCACATTAAAATGAAGTCACGATGACGTCATACATTCCAAATACATTAAAAAGGAGAAATGCTTTGATCCAATTTTAATGATAGCTTATTTCATATTCTACTATCACTAAAAACGTCATGATGACGTCATACACGCCCTAAATCATTCGTTAATTGGCCACCAGATGGCGCTATTCAGAATATCAAAAACCCAATAAAATGGAGTCAGATATTGTAGAAAAATCAGATTAAAGATAACCTATTTAAATTAAAAACGTCATGATGACGTCATACACGCCCTGTCTCATTCGTTAATTGGCCACCAGATGTCGCTATTCCCAATAACAAAACCCAGTAAAATGGGGTCAGATATTGAAGAAAATCAGATTAAAGTTAATCTATTTAAATTAAAAACGACATGATGACGTCATACACGCCCTATCTCATTCGTTAATGGGCCACCAGATGTCGCTATCCACAATAACAAAACCCAATAAAATGGGGTCAGATATTGTAGAAAAATCAGAATAAAGTTAATCTATTTAAATTAAAAACGTCATGATGACGTCATACACGCCCTATCTCATTAATTAATTGGCCACCAGATGTCGCTATTCGCATTAACAAAACCCAGTAGAATGGGGTCAAATATTGTACAAAAATCTGATTAAAGTTAATCTATTTAAATTAAAAACGTCATAATGACGTCATAATGACGTCATACACGCCCTATCTCATTCGTTAATTGGCCACCAGATGTCGCTATTCACAATATCAAAACCCAGTAAAATGGGGTCAAATATTGTAGAAAAATCATAATGAAGTTTATCTAATGTCTATTTCAATTAAAAACGTCCACATGACGTCATATCTCAATCCATAATTGGCCTTTAGGAAAATCCAGTAAAAAGGGTTAGAAACTGTAGAGTGCGGGAGTAACTTACCCTGTAGCCAATAGCTTTCAATTCAGACGTCGTACAAGGGTAGAGATTGAGGAATTTGTATCGGTCGACTAATAAGGCAGTTTCCCGTCCTTCGAATTCTTTTAACTATCAAAAAAGGTAGTTAGGAAAATCTACGTACTTTGATTAAATTGATTTAAGAATATGAAAAGTCCTGTATAAATCGGACCTTTTCAATTACATTGGCTCTTCGTTTTTCAACTTTCACGATACTAGACAGATCTCCAATGTTTGATTCAAATTCTAGGAACTTGTTCCAAATTTCTCTGAAAATATGCGAATTTTTTTTCGGGTTTTACGGGTTTACTTACTGCTCAAAAATAGCCCCCAAATTTTGATATTAAACTTATCTAAAACAGCCCTGAATATTGACTATTTGCAAGAGTTATTAAGGACACTAAGATAGCTCCGAATAATACCTAACAATACTCCGAAAATAGCGCCGAATATTGCCTAATAATATACCGAAAATAGCCCCGACCATTGGCTTATAATTCCCGAAAATAGCCCCGACCATTGGCTTATATTTACTCGAAAATAGCCCCGACTACGGGCTAATAATTCCCCGAAAATAGCCCCGACTACGGGCTAATAATTCCCCGAAAATAACCCCGATCACTGGCTTATAATTACTCGAAAATAGGCCCGAAAAATGGTTAATATTACTCCGAAAATAGCCCCGACCATTGGCTTATAACTAACCGAAAATAGCCCCGACCATTGGCTTATAACTACCCGAAAATAGCCCCGACCATTGGCTTATAACTACCTGAAAATAGCCCGGACCATTGACTTATAACTACCCGAAAATAGCCCCGACCATTGGCTTATAATTACCCGAAAATAGCCCCGACCATTGGCTTATAACTACCCGAAAATAGCCCCGACCATTGGCTTATAATTCCCCGAAAATAGCCCCGACCATTGGCTTATAATTCCCCGAAAATAGCCCCCGACCATTGGCTTATAATTACCCGAAAATAGCCCCGACTATTGGCTTATAATTCCCCAAAAATAGCCCCGACCAATGGCTTAATAATTCCCCAAAAATAGCCCCGACCATAGGCTTATAATTCTCCGAAAATAGCCCCAACCATTGGCTTAATAATTACCCGAAAATAGCCCCGACCATTGGCTTAATAATTCCCCGAAAATAGCCCCGACAATGTTTTATAATTCCCCGAAAATAGCCCCGACCATTGGCTTATAATTACCCGAAAATAACCCCGACCATTGGCTTATAATTACCCGGACCATTGGCTTATAATTACCCGGACCATTGGCTTATAATTCCCCGAAAATAGCCCCGGACCATTGGCTTATAATTCCCCGAAAATAGCCCCGGACCATTGGCTTATAATTTCCCGAAAATAGCCCCGACCATTCTCTTATAATTTCCCGAAAATAGCCCCGACCATTCTCTTATAATTACCCGAAAATAGCACCGACCATTGGCTTATAATTCCCCGAAAATAGCCCCGACCATTGGCTTATAATTACCCGAAAATAGCCCCGACCATTGGCTTAATAATTCCCCCAAAATAGCCCCGACCATTGGCTTATATTTCCCTGAAAATAGGCCCGACCATTGGCTTAATAATTCCCCAAAAATAGCCCCGACCATTGGCTTAGTAATTCCCCAAAAATAGCCCCAATCATTGGCTTATAATTCCCCGAAAATAGCCCCGACCATTGGCTTAATAATTCCCCAAAAATAGCCCCGACCATTGGCTTAATAATTACCCGCAAATAGCCCAGACCATTGGCTTAATAATTACCCGCAAATAGCCCAGACCATTGGCTTATAATTACCCGAAAATAGCCCAGACCATTGGCTTATAATTACCCGAAAATAGCCCCGACCATTGGCTTATAATTCCCGAAAATAGCCCCGACTACGGGCTAATAATTCCCCGAAAATAGCCCCGAATATTGGCTAATAATTCTCGGAAAATAGCCCCGACCATTGGCTTAATAATTCTCCAAAAATACCCCCGACCATTGGCTTAATAATTCCCCGAAAATAGCCCAGAATATTCGAATACGCCAATCCTTATCATACTTACATGGATTTTTCGGGCGGCAACTGACCAGATGTTAAAACTCTTTCAAAAAGAACCCTCGTATTATTATCCTCTGAAAAATTCAAATTAATTAAATTATAATAAATAATTTAAATAAAATGCTAAATAGTTAAAAATCTATTAACTATACTTAACCATTTAAATGCGAAAGATAGTCAATATAAGCTAAGATATAACTTGGACTATCGCCATATTTTTTGAGACCAAGTTCAAATATTTTGAACGCTACATTTTTATCCTATAAAGATTAATTTAAAACTAAGATTTAAATAATTGTAATTAATTTTAAAGTAAATTAAAATTAATTAATCTAATAAATGACTTTCTTACTTTACTGCAATAATATTCCATAAGTGCAGCGGCAACGTAAACGTGATGTTTTGTTCTATTATCTTCCCGGGCTTTTTTAAAAACCAGTCGCGCCGCTTTGATGCCTTCCGCGCGTCGTGCAAACTTCATATTTTGAATATAGGCCTAAAAACCAAGGGGCGATGACGTCATTACGTCTATTTCATAACTAAATCTGGTGTAATCAATGCTTAGTTACCAAGGTTGGATCTACATCAGTCAAATCAATGAATTTTGTGTAAATTTGATGAACTTTGTCGTATTTCATTCGACTCTAAAAAGTTCAGAGTTCATTTCATAATTAATTAAATCGATTTTTAATTACATATTTAATGTTAATTAATTTAATCGTTAATTTCTGTTAATTTAATCGTTAATTACAATAATTTAATCGTTAATTTTGATGAATTTAATCGTTAATTTAAATGAATTTAATGGTTAATTTAAATGAATTTAATGGTTACCGTTCATTAATTTAATGGTTAATTTTCATTAATTTAATGGTTAATTTTCATTAATTTAATGGTTAATTTTCATTAATTTAATGGTTAATTTTCATTAATTTAATGGTTAATTTTCATTAATTTAATCGTTAATTTTCATTAATTTAATGGTTAATTTTCATTAATTTAATCGTTAATTTCTGTTAATTTAATCGTTAATTTCTGTTAATTTAATTGTTAATTGCAATTAATTTAATCGTTAATTTAAATGAATTTAATGGTTAATTTAAATGAATTTAATGGTTAATTTTTATTAATTTAATGGTTAATTTTCATTAATTTAATGGTTAATTTTCATTAATTTAATGGTTAATTTTCATTAATTTAATGGTTAATTTTCATTAATTTAATCGTTAATTTCTGTTAATTTAATCGTTAATTTCTGTTAATTTAATTGTTAATTGCAATTAATTTAATCGTTAATTTAAATTAATTTAATGGTTAATTTTCATTAATTTAATGGTTAATTTTCATTAATTTAATGGTTAATTTTCATTAATTTAATGGTTAATTTTCATTAATTTAATGGTTAATTTTCACTAATTTAATGGTTAATTTTAATTAATTTAATTGTTAATTTTAATTAATTTAATTGTTAATTGCAATTAATTTAATCGTTAATTTCTGTTAATTTAATTGTTAATTTTCATTAATTTCATGGTTCATTTTCATTAATTTAATGGTTAATTTTCATTTAATTAATCGTTAATTTTCATTTAATTAATCGTTAATTTTCATTAATTTAATCGTTAATTTAATTTAATTAATCATTGATTTCAATTATTAGTCAATTTTAATTAATTTAATTTAATTGTTAATTTAAAATTTTTAATGTATGAACTTTTCTTACCTCTTCAAAATCAGCGTAAGCGAAATATAAAAGCATGTTATGTTTTAAAAGTGACGTGGTCGCTCTTTCATACATCGTCGACGCTTCGTCACTGAACATTTTACCGGCGTTTAAATCCTAAAATATTCATTAATTTTAAAGATTTACACAATTAAATCCACAACTAACATTAATTTCTTACTCCTTTTTCCGTTAAATGTTTACTGGACTGTTCTAAAAAGAGAGCTGCTTCGTACCAAATATCAGGATGGTGACCCAAACACAGAAGGCATTGTTCATACGCGAACATAACTGCCGAAAAACACATTTAAAATTAATTAGGATTAAACTAATTAAAGTTATTTACTTTAATATTTACCTCTTTTAGTTATGGTTGCGTGATCTTCGGTTCTCAATGGGTTGCCCTTTTCCCATTGGATATATTTTTTCCATAAATCCACCTTTAAAAGCAAAAAACACTATTATTAAGCCTTGGTTGCTTAATATTAAGCCTCGGTCACTTAATATTAAGCCTCGGTCACTTCATATAAAGCCTCGGTAACTTCATATTAAGCCTCGGTAACTTAATATTAAGCCTCGGTAACTTAATATTAAGCCTCGGTCAATTAATATTAAGCCTCGGTCACTTAATATTAAGCCTCGGTTACATAATATTAAGCCTCGGTTACTTAATATTAAGCCTCGGTCAATTAATATTAAGCCTCGGTCAATTAATATTAAGCCTCGGTCAATTAATATTAAGCCTCGGTCAATTAATATTAAGCCTCGGTCAATTAATATTAAGCCTCGGTCAATTAATATTAAGCCTCGGTCAATTAATATTAAGCCTCGGTAACTTAATTTTAAGCCTCAGTCACTTCATAATAAGCCTCGGTCACTTCATAATAAGCCTCGGTCACTTTATATTAAGCCTCGGTAACTTAATATTAAGCTTCGGTCACTTAATATTAAGCCTCGGCCGATTAATATTAAACCTCGGTCACTTAAAGTAGGCGTAAACCTAATAACTTTAATTTAATCCATTTAAATCATATTCTATAGTCGTTAATTATTAAAAATAAAGCTATAACAATGTAAAATAAACATTAATTGACATAATTAAGTAGATATTTTTAGATAATTGTCTAAGATTATCGTGGGTCCTCGGAAGTAAGCTTAAACCAAATCGTGTTACATCACAACGTGTTCACCTTAACTATTACAAATAAAGGTTTTACTCGGTAAATTAGACTTTAATTAACTTAATTACGTGAATATTTATATGTAATTAACAAACTCTCAATACCTGTTTGGCTTCATCGGCAGTTCCCTGTGGCGGTACGGAAGGGGCGTTTTTATTCAGCCCCCTCGTAACCGCTTCATATTCTTTAGCAACTCTACGCGCGTTCATATAATCTCTGCTACGATCCATAATCATTTTTTCCGCAATAATTGGATTGATGCCCTAAAAATTAACGGATAAATGTAGTCACGTGGTACAAAAAAACACCCCATTAAATTCCAGAGTTATTAACCTGTTCGTATGCTATGTAATCCTTCCATAACGTCTCGATATTTATCATAGGATTGACGATACCGCGTTGATATATTTTTCGGACCGCCGTAATTCTTTGATTTTCAGCATATGATCCAACAGCTTCCCTGATTTCATATGATTTGGGTTTAAATTTATTATATTCCTTATTTAAAATAGTAGTGATGGTCACAAACTGATATGATATCGCGATCGGTGGACGATATGGCAATTTAATCGATTACTAGGTTCGACCTTAAATTACCGATTTTTATCGATTAATCGGTTATAAGTTAATTTACCGAATAATTGGTTAGAGGCTAATTTACCGATCTATCGGCTAATAATCGCTAAAAATCGGTAAAAACCGCTCGATAGTCGGTAAAACCCGCTTGATAGACGTTAAAAACCGCCCGATAGACGTTAAAAACCGCCCGATAATCGTTAAAAATTGCTCGATAATCGGTAAAACCCGCTCGATAATCGGTAAAAACCCGCTCGATAATCGGTAAAAACCCGCTCGATAATCGGTAAAACCCGCTCGATAATCGGTAAAACCCGCTCGATAATCGGTAAAAACCCGCTCGATAATCGGTAAAAACCCGCTCGATAATCGGTAAAAACCCGCTCGATAATCGGTAAAAACCCGCTCGATAATCGGTAAAAACCCGCTCGATAATCATTAAAAACCGCTTGATAATCATTAAAAACCGCTTGATAATCGGTAAAAACCGCTCGATAATCGGTAAAAACCGCTCGATAATCGGTAAAAACCGCTCGATAATCGGTAAAAAACGCTCGATAATCGGTAAAAACCGCTCGATAATCGGTAAAAACCGCTCGATAATCGGTAAAAACCCGCTCGATAATCGGTAAAAACCCGCTCGATAATCGGTAAAAACCCGCTCGATAATCGGTAAAAACCCGCTCGATAATCGGTAAAAACCCGCTCGATAATCGGTAAAAACCCGCTCGATAATCGGTAAAAACCCGCTCGATAATCGGTAAAAACCCGCTCGATAATCGGTAAAAACCCGCTCGATAATCGGTAAAAACCCGCTCGATAATCGGTAAAAACCCGCTCGATAATCATTAAAAACCGCTTGATAATCATTAAAAACCGCTTGATAATCGGTAAAAACCGTTTGATAATCGGTAAAAACCACTCGATAATCGGTAAAAACCGCTCGATAATCGGTAAAAACCGCTCGATAATCGGTAAAAAACGCTCGATAATCGGTAAACATCGCCCGATAATCGTTATAAACCGCTCGATAATCGGTAAAAACCGCTTGATAGTCGGTTACCTCGCGGAGTTTAAATAATCGGTTAAAATCGGTATTGGTTCCAATAAAACTTTGATATCAGCCATCACTTCTTAAAATTTTAGATACATAAATTTAATTTAAATTACTTACACTCCTTTTAAGAATACGATATAATCATTCCATACAGGATATGACATTATGTCCATTCCCATTTTATCCAAAGCAAAATCGTAGGCTTGTGCCATTTTTTCTCTGTACGATAAATAATTGAAATAGGTGTTTGACATATAGATTTATTATTTTTAAAGGGAAAATAGCGTATAATTTTGATCGAAACATTTATAAAACAAACATTAGTCACGAAATACAAATCTTGGCCACCAGATGGCGTTATGTTTCGGATATATTTATGTCGGTTTACCCTGCACCGGAACGCCAACTCAGTCAGTCATTTACTCTGCTAGGTTATAGGCCTAGCTGTAGGCTTAAAGTAGACCTTGCTGTAGGCCTACTCTTATCTTTTTAGCGCCTAGGGGGCGCTTAGTACTTTGCCCTAGTAGGAAGGAGGTTTGGGCGCGGGCGTATAAAAACCCCTTGACAGTCACCACGTTAGTTAGTTAGTGCAAGGAGTACCGTTAAAACCTAATTGGAAGTGTAGGACAGTAGACCATCTAAGTACTGTTTTATGTCGCGCTCCACTTAAGCTTAGAACTTCTTAAGTTGCGGGTTAAAGTAAAGACCTTCCTTTTACTTTACGAATTATTATTATAAGTATTACGTCCGCGTGTTCGTTCCTCAGTTCGCGCTTCGTTTGTGGGCCTTGGCTAAGACACTGAATGGCTCTACACACCCTGGTGAGTTGGCACCCTTGCTTCCCTTATATTCAAGAATCGGGACTCCCCTCTTTGTTAAGAATGATCACTATTGATATGTAAATATTATTTTCATTGACTAAAACCCCTAACTCCCTAACCTTTTAAGTGTATTTAATTTCTATTTAATTTCAATTAACTTGACATAATAAACAATTAATTTAAGCAATCTATACGATTCTTATTATTTTTGCCTATCGATTACCTACTTTTTGGGGTAATCGGTTACAACCCTACATAATTTTTGCGGCGCGTCGCCATCTTAAATTATAAAACGACACTGCTTCTATAGTGGGCGTTCACACTCTAGGCTCTAACGAACACCAGTCGGAAGATGAAGATCTTTGTCAATAGATAGCGTCAAGAATTTTCAGAAATACTTATTGTAGTTTAAATAACCTTTGTAGCGACATCTTAATTCTTAAATTAAAAGGTTATGACCTCTTGCTATAGTAGGGCGTCGTACGCGGCACACACTATGGAGCAAAAATGCCAATCGTTATTTACATATCTCCGCCGTCAGATGGCGTTATGTTGTGTTAATTAATAGATATATTTCGGGTTAAATAACCTTTCTGGCGACATTAAATTATAGAAACCGAAACTTAAACGTTGTCCCGTAGCTTTAAAGTAACAGGCGGCTCCATTATCACCCCTAGCAATCAGAACTAATGCACTAGGTCCCATTGGTTCCTGCCTTTGATTTAAGTAGCCTTTGCCAAGCTTAGCCAACGTGTAGCAGAAAAGGCATCTTTCAGGGGCATCAACGGAGCCAGGCTTCGGAGGAAATTTTTATACAGAAAATCCCTGATTTGTCCAGCTTATCCCTGACCAAATTTTACCAATATCCCTGACCATTTTAAGTACGTGTTTACCAGAGCCCACTTCATAATTACACCTGGCCTATATTTATCATTGCTCGAAGCATGGCGTGATACACTAAACGAAATCCCTGACTCATTAAGGTACCGTAGGAACCCTGTCTATGGAGCAAACGCCATCTGGTGTGAAAAATATCCGTAGCTTCGTATTTAAACTATGAAATTAAATGCCACAAGGATATCCTTTAAATTATAAAAATGACTGTCGAGTTCAAGTTGGCGAGGTCACACATTGGACAAATAACGATTGAGTGGCGCCATCTTTAGGCCAGTTTTCTAACCTGTAAGTTGGTAGACTGCCTTTGGTTTCTTTGACGTAGTTGAGGTAACATCTCCACAAATCAATGCTTAGAACTTTAATTAGGCATCGTTGGAAGAGCTGACAGATTTGAAATGTACGCTAAATGAAGTTCCGGTCATTTCTAAAGAAATTACTTATAATAATTTACCTTTTCGACGCGTTCGAAGTTTCTACTTTTCATCTAAAAATGAAAAGAATACAAAACAAAATATTTCCAAATTTAAAAAGAAAATTAAGATTAGTTAAGTGTTAATTTAAGTTCGCAAATTCAAGATATAATAAAATAAAATTTAATTTGATTTAATTGAAGTAATTATTATATTTGAATGTGCTAACTTATTTAAGAATAAAATGCCCATGTAATTTCAGTAATTACGTTCTAAAGGTTTATTGAAAACTTTTTTAAACATACAAACGCGATGCTCTAATAAAGATGACATTTAACTATTAATCCTAATTGATTGTTTCACTTTAAATTAAAATGAAGTTAGTTAAAACCGTGATTAAAACGTTAATACGCGAGAAATATTTTTGTGGTAAAGGCTCAGTAACGATTAAAGATGTGAAATTGCATAATATAATTTCTTTGAAACAAAAATATAGGGTGGTAATGCCAACGGTAATTTAGAGAAACCATTGTTAAATTACCAGTCATAAAAATCAGTAATACAAGCTAATTTTCAGATTAAAATTAATGTCTACAATTCAGGGGTAAATTCGTTTTTATTGGTCATATCAGAAAAAAATACAGCTTGGGCTCCCATATATCCCATGTTAATGTCCACGAGGATTTTGTGGGCCGGGCCGGAATACAATTTGTCACGCCCCATAATTCTGACGTCATTCTACCCGAGCCTACAATGCATGGTTCGGGCGAAATTTTTATATTGAAAATCCCCGATTTTTCCAGCTTATCCCTGACGAAATTTCGGCAATATCCCTGTTTACCAGAGCCCACTTCATGATGACACATGGGCCCATATTTAATATTGCTCGAAGCAATCGTGGATGGTTTGATATACCAAACGAAATCCCTCACCTATTCCTGACTTTTAGGACAAAACTTTAAATCCCGGACGGACCCCCTTTATTTTCCAAATCCCTGACTTATCCAGGTTTAGCAGGTTCTGTACAAACCCTGTTCATTGGTTGGTAGAAAAGCTAGTTCCAACTTCCTAGGCGCGCGTAAGGAGAAGCAAGGTAGATTATTCGCGAGGTAAAATTAGTCATAGATAATGTTTGGTCTATAGTTCTTCATTCCTATTAGCTGGTCATATCTATATCACAGCTGCGTAACAATGATTTATCACGGAGATTTAACAGTTTACTTTCGCGTGTAAAATAATCTGTCAGTTACCAAATATTGTACTCTCCTGAAAAGTCACTCTTTGTCTAGCATAAGTTTGTTTTACCGGGACGCCAAATGGTTTCCTAATGTATGTACTAAGCGCTAAGTCCGCTTAAAACGACTTGCGCACCTTCTAAAAACAGGTTTTTGAAAGCTGTTGGTAGAACTAATATAGGCTTCCCATTTTCACACCCATATGATATCATTCAGTCTTCTTTTAAAGGATTCATCAAGCCTCTCACACAACCTCAATGTTGGCCAAAATGCGTTTATAGTCCAGGGAAAAACTGCCAGCATCGCGGCAATAGCGCTAATTTCACCCGTAAGTGTCGGCTGCTGTGGTGCCCCTAAAATGCTGGCTAATCTTCTACACACCCCTTGCCAAAGGCAGGCACCAATAAGAACTCGTCCAGGAAGGCGGAGCTATAACTATTCTTTGCTAAGCTCAGACGGCCAGTCAAGTCCACCCCTCTACTATGGGAGCATCTAGTGGCATTTATTTAAACTAAACCACAGCCGAGACTTGCTTTAAAGGAAGACTGAAATGGTCACTCAACCATCTTTCTAATAGATTTCTATTGATAAAGTAACTTCAAAACCATAAATAAATCTTTCCAAAACATTTCCCTTCATTTTATTTTTTTAAAGTTTCAAAAATTGACGCGCAATAAGACTGTTCTATATAATAAATACAGAAACAATGAAAGTGACCAATTAGTCATAGACTCAAGTACTATATTCCGCGAATAAAAGCGCGCGGGCCCTGTACTTTGAGTTACTCTTCATTAGAACAGTTTTTCTTTTCAAAAAAACCTCGAAAATTCGCTAATTGATAACATTCATTACCTCCGTTTCCATTGAAAAAACAGTCCAAGGCTTAGAAGCCAACTTACTTTCGAAAGTTTCGTAAAATAATATGAAATTAACGGAAAGGTTTATGGTGGAAGTTTCATCAATAATTTTGATGTCATTTCATCAATATAAATCTATTAAAATATGGTTGCCAAACCATTTCACTCTCCCTTTTAAGTCTTGTGGTCACACACACAACAGGGACCAATCACACTCAGATTCCTTGCACACCAATTACACGTTATGAATATAAAGGGGCGTGCACTATGGCAAAAAACCTTGAAAATAAATCTAACCCCAGCGCCATCTTAAGTGTCTACGGAGAACAACACTTAAACCTACCTTTCCTTGTATAAAATCAATTTGCAAGGTTGAATGACCAATTACAAAAGGTTCATAACTGTATCCCAGAAACGTAATTACACGCATTCTCGTGATAAATTACTTTTAAGGTACAACAGTTACAAACCTAAGAATGTAATGACCTTTTGTCATTAATATGCCTCAATAAGTAAACTAATCACTTGGCTCAGAACGCATTTGCATTTTCAGATTTGACTTTCCGACCCACACGGAATAAATAGACACATTCCAAAATGAACTCGGAGCAGACATCCTATCATTAAAATCTAAGACACAAAACAACAATAACTCAAAGGCCTAACAATGAAAACTAGTATACAATATGACTAACATATCCAGATGGATTCTTGTCCAATAAAAGACGTTGAAATTACATCATAAAAGTACCCAATAACAGGGTTCATACAACTTTTGGAAAACAACAAATTTCCCTGAGATTTTCATGAGGTTTTTCCCCATATACTTCCCTGAATTTTCCAGGTTTTTCCCCCTATATGGAGTATCCTATGGAGCAAGCGTTAAAGAAGTAGTTGGGGGGACAAATTGGACTATAACATATTCAAAGGACATCCCCGTATCTCCAGTAGAACCAGAGCTATGGGCCTCCAAAGTATAGTGTTATGTTAATCCTATGGAGGGGGTATGTTTATGAACGTTTCGCTTAATTACTCGGCCCCTGTTTGTCGTAGCCGTATGTTCTTAGTATGGTTGGATGGGGGACAAATTGACTATAACATACTCAAAGGACATCCCCGTATCTCTAATAGAACCAGAGTTACGAGCCTCCAAAGTATAGTTTAATGTTAATCCTATGGAGGGGGGTATGTTTTTGAACATTTTGCATAATTACTTGGCCACTGTTTGTCGTAGCCGTATGTTTTTAGTATGGTTGGATGGGGGACAAATTGGACTATAACATACTCAAAGGACATCCCCGTATCTCCAGTAGAACCAGAGTTACGAGCCTCCAAAGTATAGTGTAATGTTAATCCTATGGAGGGGATGTTTATGAACATTTTGCATAATTACTCGGCCCCTGATTGACGCAAATTTCCCTGAATTCTCCCTGAAGTTATTATTATAACTATTTATTTCATTGATTTTTCCAGGTTTGTATGAACCCTGTAACAGCACAAAAATAGGCCTAATAATCCGGAATACATTGCTTTCAGACTAGGAGGATTAATACCATTTGTATCAGGACTCGGAGGATGGGCACACTTTGTCCACCAAGTAGCTAGGGCTCCTGGTGTAAAATTGTATCAATCCTCTTAGTCTGAGAACATTGGGTCAAAGGTTATTTGTTAATGATTAAGGTAAATAAGTGAAATCTCTAATAAATTACTTAGGAGAACGTTTCCGAGGGTCAACAGCTTTTACAGAGACTTTGAGGGGTAACATAAGAATGGATAATCCCCTTTCCCTCAAAATGGCAGAAAACCTTTAGGTAGACTATTTGGGAAGTTGCCTAATTAGATAAACAAGGGCCGGACATATACAATAATTAAGTTTTGACCTATTTTTCCATTCTGAGCCAAGTGTCTGTTAGCGAAACGTTTAAACCAGTAGGAAGTGTGAAAAGTAAATAAATTTGTTGATAAACTTATCAAGTAAGAGAGAAAATGACAAGACACCAATAAATTGAGACTGGACTCAAAGAAAATGAGGCGTCACACAATAATAATATTTTCCCCCGTTTTTTTAAAAAAAAATAATTTTGTTGTTTCAATATTAACCAATTTTTCTTTGTGCTTTTTATATCATATGAAAACCCAACTTTATTGGTTCGGTTTTATCATCAAAACATAAACCAAACGATAAAAAGTAATACACTAAAAACAAGGTTAAACACCCAAAGAGAACGCTTACCTTCAAAGGCTACGCTACGTTAACGGAACCCAAAATGTTAATGTTAATATTAATATAAGAATTAAATTAAAGCATTCTCTTTAGGCTTAGTTTAACTATGAAAAGAAATAGGTTTTAAATGAATACGAGACCTCATGTTCTATGTATAACTTCCAGTATCTGCCAGCGCTCGGAAACTGTTGGATGAGCTTCTCGTAGATTGGTCGCGCATCCTCTATTTTCTTAGTTTGAGCGTCTCTGATCAGAATACTCCACGCTTCAACGTCAAAAGGTTTTTGTTCCAGACGTTTTTCGGCCTTTTTCAGTCTATCAGGAATATATCCTTGACTATTTGGGTCCTAAAATCATAAGTTTTAATTATAAACTTATTAAAAAACGCTTAAAAAAAACAAGACCAAGGCTTAGTGTATATTTTCAATTATATGATTCTACTCACATCTTTATTAGCCATTATTTACAAAACGGCAGTTTTCAAATATTAAGATTAACCCTAATTGAATTTTTTATATCTAGTCTAAATAGAAGCTAAATATTTTAATTAGAACACCAGGTCCAAGCGTCCAGTAGTTGTAGTTGTAGCAAAAACGGATTAGTTAATTTCAGTCAGCCATTAACAAATAACAACATCAATACTGGCAAAGAGTATCTCATTGGTGCTGATAATAAGCCAACGAAGCACCATCGTGGTGCCACCACGCAACGAGTCCACGAAAGAGTAGCGAGCAGGCTGGGAAATAACAATATTTTTTAAACTAGTCCTTGGGACCAGTGACTCCTCTAGTCCCCGAAATAATTAACTGGTCTCCGGACTGGTCCCAGCCTTTGTTCTCCAATAGATTTGCAATTAATAAACTGGTCCCGAGGACTAGTAACCCCCACTTTTTGAATTAAAAAACTAGTCCAAGCAATTAATAAACTGGTTTTGGACCAGAGGAAGTGTGCTCTTTCCCAGCCTGGTAGCGAGAAGAATTAGCAGGGCCGGAAATAAGCACAGGACACTGGACATTATCCAATAATATTTTTAAATGTCCCATAATTTTTTTAAAAAGAAAGGGGGTCACTGGACATTTTATTTATTTATTTATTTATAGAATACAATTGCCCACAGACCAATAAATTTTCCGAAGTTTTGATAGCTTGACTATGAAGATGCGACACTATTTTTGCACACTCCAGTGGACAATGTCCAATAACTTTATCAGTCAAATAGGGGGGTTACAGGACACATGTCCTATATGAAATATTTCTTATTTCCGGCCCTGCTGTGAACTTATCTATCTCATTGGTGCTGATAATAAGCCAACGAAGCACCACCATGGTGCCACCAACGAGTCCACGAACACGGTGGATAGCAAAATCCCACTGAGCCAGAAGCAAATTTCAAGACTAGTTATTTCTTATTTCTGCGGGTGTCCGTTTATGAATCGCTTCACTTGTGTAATTAATTATTTAAAGGCATGGAGATTTAATAATCCCTGAAATATAATGCATAAGCCCCAAGACGCGAGCTGATATTCATGCAAATAAATAGATTTTGAGTGCCGGCCTTAGCCCACTTGAACGCGAGCAGCTTGAGTTGAGTGCGTGATCGAGTTGGCTATGGTTTCTAACAAGGAGGATATTTTAAAGGGCTCCTTTGGACCCTTAGACACATGGCCCCGCGGATTTCCGAACCCCCCTACCTAGCCAGAGAGAGGGAGAGTACTGAGGAAGATCGTCTATGAAGATGGGATGGAAATCCGCGGGGCCATGTGTCTAAGGGTCCGAAGGAGTCCTTTAAATTTCAACATGGAGTGGAGCGCATGCGCCCATTGCGCTGTAAATTTTGGGTCTCTTGGCAGGGATAAGGGAGTCAGATGGATTGGAAATGATGATGGGCGACCTGCGGCACCATATCTCTCCCAGTGTACCTCGCGCACGCCCCTACCCTTCCGTAGGCGATTGCTAAGTGCTGCCGCGTAGCGCCATTTTATTTGAATGAGAACTAGCTTCTATTTTTGAGATAGAGGGAGCGTCCTTTACAATTTCGTCTGGCACGACCCTACCTAACCGCTGGGGATGATGGGAGGACTATGGTGCCGTAGGTGGGGGTACAAAGGCAACGCTTAAGGTATGGGGGTTTCCACTCCATTACTCTCTCCTTCAAGCTCTTGGGAAGTTGCGAACTTGCGACGCCATGTCGCCATCTTTAAAATTTGACCTATTCGGTTCCACCATAGAGACTATAACCCCAAGGAGTGGAAGGAATGCCTCAACTTGTTGCCCCTTATTCCGGTTTTTCCTGGTACAAGGCAACTTCCGGTAAGCAAAATTAAAAGGGCCGGAAGCTCTCATGTACCAATTTAGGAGCAACATCATTATTTGCGCTTTTAGAGCGGGGGACCTGCCACTCCTTGGGGTTTATAGTCTCTATGGTTCCACACTGCAGCTGCAATGGTTACAGCATAATTAGTAGGAAATTGAGGTCAATTAGTGTTACATCAACATTGAAGAAGGACAACGGTCCATCCAATTATTAAGCCAAAACTTGTAGTTTATTTGTATGAAATGAATGAAAGATACAGCGAATTCCTTTGTTATTGGTATCCTACCAAACCATAGAGTAGTGACACTCCATGTTAATTTCTCATAGAGCGTAACGTAGCCAAAGGCAGGAAGGTGCCATTACTCTATACTAAATACTTCTGTGATGTTCCTAGCTATGGAAAACAGCGACTGTAGCGCGGTTTTTTAAATGTCCACTCCTAGTCATTGTCCAGTATTTTTTTCACATAAGGCGTTCCACAATTTTTTGCGCTGCCAAACAGGCTGTGTATTTTTTAGTATAGAGTTGCATGTTTGTATAGAGAGTCACGGCCTCAGGCATCATTAAAGGGCGCCACCGGAGGCTTGCGGGGTCAAACTGTTGCGAAGCATAATGCCTAGCCCCCCGCCGCGACAGTGGCGCCACTCCCTATAGCCAAAAAGCTGAGTGTTTTCCCCCGTCCCTAAAGGCAGACTGCCTCGGGAGAGGTCCGGTTAGCCCCTTTAACCCATGACCAAACCTGGGGTTCCTGTTCTGTTAGAGAACCTCTATGATGGATTTTAACCTTTGGTACTTTAACCTGCACCTAATTGATATGATAATGATCGGCCCTATTCATTCTGTTCCATGAAACATCTTATTCAAATATTCAAATGGTTTATTATTGCTTTTAGTTAGCAATTTAACAATGGAGTATTGCTTTCCAATCAATATTTAGGACGACACGTTCTAGACATTAAAACTTGTGCCACGTTTTAAAAAAAAACCATGACTTACAAGAGTCGTTCAAGTGATGGTGAAAGAGTTTCGAGTTATTTATCGACAAAAGATGTTAGGAGATATTACGTGTTTAAGTATGTGGTTTCCAAGATTAAATTTAATTCAATTATTGTTCCGAAGAAAGCCAATTTAAGATGACTGTGCTAAATATAGTTAGACTTAGAGATCACTTTCATTAATAGTTAAGGCAAGGGAATATGTACTTAATGCAATGTGGGAGCACGGCAGTACATTTATATGTGAAAATCTTCATTTACCCATAATGTCGCGTTTTAAGATCCATCACCAATATTTCTCGGGACACAGAAGTTCCAACTTCCTAGCAATACGTTTAACACTAAGGGAGTTGTACTTACCAGCCAAGAGAAGGGATGACAATGAGCAGATTCGGTTGTTGTTTGTTGTTGGTTACTTGTCGAGGAACTTGTACTGTTGGCAATGGCTCCGTCGTCATGCGTTTTTATCTGATTCGATTTGAATTAAAACAGTAGGAGACAATAAACATCATTAGACAATAAGAAGCATTTTTTGAAGTTATACGAAAATTATGCCTATTTCAAAAATCTGAAATATTAAGTACGTAGGTGCCCCTAAATGTCAAAGGGGGATTTAGCGTTGTATTATTGCGCCCGTGCTTCGGATATTTCTTCCAGTCGCCCAAGTGAGATTTTTTCTTGATTTTTGAAACACTATACTTGAATTCCCTTGACCAATCAGACTCCATCGGGTCGCGTTACCTGAATTAAATAACTGACCTCGATAAGTGTTTCACTTCGGCGGTGGAAAAAATCATATTTCAATATCAATTTTAATATAAATTATTTTTATTATAGTTGAAAAAAATTGAAATCATAATTTTTACTAATTGACAGTTTATTATAAGGAAGATACATGAATTTACAAAGAGTTTGAGTTAACCAAACTTCAATCAAATCAAAAACAATATAATTATTATTAAGAATGTGCACCTGGTCCATTAGTACTATAATTGTGATGATCAGATCAAACAGTGCAAGGGGCTTGTAGTATTATTCTACTATAATTTAGTTTTCCCCTAGAAAATAATTAGGGGAACACTTAATTGTTATTATAGTGCATTAAATCTACTGATTTGAAAGATTAATATTAAACAAGAAATGTGAACCGGGTTATTTTCATTTAGATAGCGAATGAGCTAGTGGCTACTATTCGTAAGGCCTACAACTGCAGGTTCCATCATTTTGTTTGTAACCTAAATAATTCAGATAACTCTCACGCCCATAAAAGCAATGGCTGTAAGGGGCAGTTTTTTTGTGGCAAGGGAAGCCCTTGCACTGATAAAACTCTTTGCACATACAATGACAGGAATGCTTCACTGGACTATTTCTTTTTTTTAATCTTTCGTATTCAGATGAAGTCATTCTAGGAGTCATTACTGGTACGTGCATGACGCATTCCAACTTGGTTTCCTTCGGGCATTGCATCGTCTCATTTGTACACAGTTTCCACCTATCTTCGGGACATCCTGCGTTTTGAGTAAATCAAAAAAGAAACATGTTGGGAAGGCCAAAATAATTCCTCTCCGAGTCGAGACGACTGTCTCCAAAGACCTAGCCTAACCTAACGTTTCTTAACATAAAAACTATAATTATCCACCGAAGTTGTATGTTAAAATCACTAATTAAAAGATAATGTCAAGCTCTAGTAGCAAGATTAATACAAACTGCGATTATTGTGAAAATAGACAGACAGAGACGTCCAGAACAATGCCTCTCCATGACGTTCGTCACTCGGAGAGCTTGTACAAAAATTTAAAATCTAAATTTCGACTACAAAATTTTTTTTGTTGCCAAAATTCGTCTAACGAATTACAGTAAGATGTACTTACTGAACGGGTAATTAGGTCTTTTACGGCAGTTACAAAGCTCGAACAGCACCAGAATGAAAAGGGCATATTTGAACAGCATTTTCTATCTGAGGTAAAAGATTGAGTAGTTGTAATAAAGACTAAAAACTTGTACCAATAATCAAAGACCCTAGGAGCATTTAAGACTAAAAGGCTTAAGAGGTTGTAAAGGAATGCTGGCTTAAAAGGTGGACAATTGTTCAACGATATGTCTCGAAAAGAAATATTAGCGAAACGTCCAAAACCAATAGAACTGGATATCTTTAAAGCGCTTATCTTGTAAAGTTTTACCGATAATTCAGTAATAGTGTTGAAGATAAATAGATATTTACAAAAGCTGTTGGCAATGGAGTTTCAAAACGTCAAACGATGCGGCTAAAAAAGAATTCCTCTTTAAGCGAAGCCTTAGGTACTTACCAGTAAAGAGAACTTCTCTTATAGTTGTACTTACCAGCCTAGAGAAGCGATGACGATGAACAGTAGCGGCGAGAAATTGTCGTTGGTTAGTTGACTAGGAACTTGTACAGTTGGCATTGGCTTCACCTACAGGCGGTTTTATATGATTCGGTTTGAAATAAATCAGGGGAGGCAATAAACATTACTAGACAAGTACGGTTTAAAGGAACAGTGACCAAGTTAAATATTCAAAAACTTACCTAAAATTCGTCCTTAATTTATTAAATTCTATTCATAAGTAGAAATATCTTAATTTTTAAGACTGCATCCATCTTGAATAAAGGAAAACAGTCCACGAAACAGTTATCTGAAACAAAATGTTTTCTCGGAATGATGAAAGAGCGTTGAAACTCTTTCACGACGCCTTTAACGAATGTCGTAAAACATAATTTAAATAATATTTTTCATCTTCTCTTTTGTATAGGAGATAAATTTTTTTTGGAATAATGGTACTTAAATAATATTGCGAATATGACTCATGACTATCTCAAATGTCTGAAACAATGGGCTCGTTTCACATTATCGTGAACTTGGCGCCTTTTAGACTGTAGTTGTCTAGCCAATGTTGCTTTTAACGCCAGCGTCACCGAGATTTTGTGTATTACTGAGCCAGTGCTTCTTATGTTTCTTC
This sequence comes from Phalangium opilio, assembly GCA_019434445.1. Taxonomy (NCBI): domain Eukaryota; kingdom Metazoa; phylum Arthropoda; class Arachnida; order Opiliones; family Phalangiidae; genus Phalangium; species Phalangium opilio. The sequence continues at coordinate 135,357 of JAEQBA010001049.1, read as the reverse complement.
CAATCGCCCAATTTTCCCTTGACCAATCAGACTCCAGAATTAAGTAACTACACTCAATAAGCTCATTTGTGGAATAATCATACTTGAAAATCAATTTTAATCTAAATTAGATTTATGTTCCGCATAGCGGTGACTGACATGTTCCAAGTTAATTAAATCAAATTTGGTACAGATCTCTCTCGTAGTAATAATCTATATAATAATAATAATCTAGGCTTTGTCTAAGAAGGGATGTCCACACTAAGCCTATGGCTTGTTTACAGGTGGGTCCCTTTACATTGCATAGAGGGGTGGTGGCTAGCCCCTATGCCACAGCTAACCTACAGCGCCCTATATTAACTATTACCGTTAACCTCAGCAAGTTTTGATGGAAAGGAGAAACCGGGTTAGACCGCGGAGGAAAACTCCTTTTAACAAGCGGGGAGAGAACTTGCAAACTCTACGCAGAAGGATTTGTTCCCAGATTTTCACCCGGTGCCACAGTTCGGGATCGAACCCGGGATCCTCTTGCTGCGAGGCGAAAGCGCTAACCGCTACGCCACCCCACTGTAGTAACCGTAATTGTTATGGCTCACATCTTCCTGTACCTCTGCAAGCGTAGTAGTAGTAGTAGTAGATCAAAAATAGACCAAAAAAACTGAACCCGACCAGCAGGGAAAGAAAAATCTTTTGTTCGATCTTTGGGGCCGACTTCTCTTAGGCACTGACGTAAAGGTAGAGCGGAGCCTCGGTTTATCATATTTCATTATTCATTTTATTTATGATAAAAATGATTCCTCGACATTTCCGCTCCATTCTTTATTAATAGAAGCCACTTGACTTACAAATTCTGAATCAGTCGCCAAGATGGCAAATCTGCGCATTAAATCATGAAAACCGTCTCTGTAGCGGTATTTTTTACTCATAATCTGCAGGGCCAAATCCCAGTCTATGTTCCTTTGTTTATCCGAGTCCTTGTTGGTCAATAAATACGAAAAGGGAATTTTATATTGAATGAAGTTCCTTCCCATTTCCAGTTTTTGTCTTTGTTCTTCGTTCAGCTGGCTTATTGGTATGGAGAGTAATATGTGATCCTTTTCATGAAGCATTGTGTAGCAATTTTCGCAAGGTCCAGCCAACTCGGTAAATGCCATCGCGCGAAATTCTCGAAACTGCAAAAAATCATAAATAAGTTATTCGTTGACATAGACCAACCACCATTTTCCTGAGTATTCCTCCCCTGTTTCTAACGTCCCGTCCCACCAGACCTGAGCTGTTCCACAGTTAGTGCGCCTATTCTCCTCTTATTTTGCATGGTGGTATGTGGACAAGAAAGATAGGGCACTGCCAACTCTAATACTAGGCCTTGAAATGTACGACAGAAGCATTTTTTATGTGACATTTTGAATTTGCGCTTAGTAACCTAAATTTCCGGTCCTTACCCCTTATCAAAACATTATACAATTCTCTGGTCCTCCCCATATTTGATTTTTGCTCCCCTATTTGGTCTCCCCATCTTAAATTGGATCTTAATGCCTTACAAAGGGCTCAAAACGCTTACACTAAGCTCCCCAACAAACACAGTTCCTCTCCAGCATCCCGCCGCCTCTCTTTGCTAAATATTGACCCGGTCCACATCCGTCATAAAATTAACAACTTATGCCTTGTCCATAACCTTATCAATGGTCACCTTGACATTGACTTCTCCCTCTTTTTCACCAGAAATACGAGCGCGAATACCCGTGGTCACTCTCAAAAATTGGTCAAACCACGAGCCCTAACTACCTTTCGGCAGACCCATGTTACTAATACTGTCATTAATGACTGGAACTCCTTGCCCCCTAGCATTATTGCCATTACCAATAAATCTCTGTTTCGAATTAAACTCTCTGAACATTTTAACGATATGATCTAAACCCTATTGCATCCCCGTCTTTAGTTATTTTTTTCCATTATTTTTACTCAAGTATTTTCATTGGTTTTTTAGACCTCTGTGTCCTAGTCATTATATACTTTATATATATATCCTAGCACACGGCCCTCTCGCTATAACCGCCGTCTGCTCCTAAGACACCTAGCTGTCTTTGCGGATGTTGTTGTATCAAATAAATAAATAAAATAAATAAATAAATGGCTCTTTTCTGAGGCGAATTTTCGCGATGACGAAAGTAAATTCGTACTGCGCAGGCTCGCATGACGTCACGTCTTTCGCTTATGGTGGACCAGGGTGGGAAATAAGGATTTTTTTAAACTACTAAATAGCCTGGTCCATGACCATTGACCACGGCACATCGTCTGCTAAACTAGAGAAGTGGGTAATTAAAATATTTGAGTTTATAATGTCTGTGTCCGAATTCATCTGCCAAAGAAATATCCTCCTATCTTTCCTAAGCTCGCTCATTGCTCAATCCAAATCAAACTTAAGGCATTTCATTGGCAGTGGCAGTTTATGGGAAAAACTTGAGGGCTGTGATAAGTTGAAATTTCCATGCAGACGCCATTGACACGTGTCAAAACGTACACCAAATTTAAACTAGTATTTTTCGAACTCGGAAACCGTTCAGCATCATGAACCGGTTTATTGACCGGTTTTTTGCTTTCTTTGTCGAGCCGAAATTGGCAGATTACACTTCGTCGTTGCTAACAATTTCCCATAGTTTTGAATTTGCCGCCAGTTTAAAACCTCAGAAAAGCGACATCTAGCGCCATTTGTGAAATCCTAACTGCCACCCCCCTTTTATTCCTATCGCAAGGCCTAGTATTAGAGAAGGCAGTGGATAGGGTTACAAAGTTTGAAACGGGTTTATATACTCATGATGAACCAACCATGTTCCGTTTTTCGATTTGGCAAACGTTTTTCAACTTCAATCCGACGTAGAACCATCTATGCAACTGCTGATCACCTTGTTTTTCGTTTTCTTGGCTTGGTGCGTTCTTTGTACTCAAATGTACATAGTTTTCATTGAAATATGTGAATTCAAAGACTTTTTCGCCTTGACGCCTAATGAATTCGAACTTCCCAGTGTGCGGTGGTAATGCGTCTTCCATAGCCACAACGGGGAAGTCGATCAGATATCCAGGGTCCAATACGACGTAGCCAGGACGTTTATCGTTTTCCAGGGTGAATTTTATTACTAGAGCCGCGTGGTCTTTGGCAAAAATAGTATGCAAGGGCGGACACGTTTTGTACCTTTCAAGATTTGAATACGATTATATATTGTGTCGATATTTACAACAAACATTACGTAGGCTACGATTTACCTGTCAGGTATTTCTGTAAATGTTAATTTGTTTCCTGTGATCAAATAGAGGTGTTTATCGAGATCAGGATATTCCGTCGACAAATACTTTAACAACTTCTTTCTCAAATAAAGAGCACGACCAAGACAGTTTTGACTATCCTTGGTGATACTCGGCTTGTGTTCCAATTCGTAAAAGTCCATTAATGGCAATTTCTGTTTCTTGTAAGCTTCGTAGAAGCGCACGATTGAGGTAACCGAATTGTACGGATGACGCGATAGGAATTTTAACATAACGCTATGGAGATGCGTCAGTAATTTTTGTAAAATGGATCGGTACTGAAAGTGGTACACTTGAATCTCTTCTTCACACCACATCACCGAAGATGGCATGTCTTCGTCACCCATAATGTCACGCTCCATATTGTGTAATTGTAATTTAAATAGGCTTCTTAATTATCCGTTCTGCAAGGAACTATAAGATTAAAATAAAACTATAATGGAAAGCTCATTGATTAAATATCTTTTGCTAATTAATGAGAATAACTACTTGATTTATGGGAACAGCTACCTAAAAAATTGGGAAGAACTACCTAAAAAAATTGAGAACAACTACCATAAAAATTGAGAATAATTGTCAAAAAAATTGAGAACAACTGCCATAAAAATTGAGAATAACTGTCAAAAAAATTGAGACTATATATAACTGCCAAAAAAATTGAGAATAACTACCTAAAAAAGACTGAGAACAACTTTCTTAAAAGGATTGAGTACTACTTCCTAAAAAAGATTGAGTACAACTTCCTAAATAAATTAGAACAACCACCTAAAAAAATTTTGAACAGCTACCATAAAAATTGAGAACAACTACCTAAAAAAATTTGAGAACAACTACCTAAAAAAATTTGAGAACAACTACCTAAAAAAATTGAGAACAACTACCTAAAAAAATTGAGAACAACTACCTAAAAAAATTGAGAACAACTGCCTAAAAAATTGAGAACAACTACCTAAAAAAATTGAGAACAACTACCTAAAAAAATTGAGAGCAACTACTTAAAAAAATTGAGAGCAACTACCTAAAAAAAAATGAGAGCAACTACCTAAAAAAATTGAGAGCAACTACCTAAAAAAAATTGAGAGCAACTACCTAAAAAAAATTGAGAGCAACTACCTAAAAAAATTGAGAGCAACTACCTAAAAAAAATTGAGAGCAACTACCTAAAAAAAATTGAGAGCAACTACCTAAAAAAATTTGAGAGCAACTACCTAAACAAAATTGAGAACTACCTAAAAACATTTGAGAACAACTACCTAAAAACATTTGAGAACAACTACCTAAAAAAATTTGAGAACAACTACCTAAAAAAATTTGAGAAAAACTACCTAAAAAAATTTGAGAACAACTACCTAAAAAAATTTGAGAACAACTACCTAAAAAATTTGAGAACAACTACCTAAAAAAATTTGAGAACAACTACCTAAAAAATTTGAGAACAACTACCTAAAAAAAATTTGAGAACAACTACCTAAACAAAATTGAGAAAAACTACCTAAACAAAATTGAGAAAAACTACCTAAACAAAATTTGGGAACAACTACCTAAATAAAATTGAGAACAACTACCTAAAAAAATTAAGAACCACCTAACAAATTTGAGAACAACTACCTAAAAAAATTTGGGAACAACTACTTTAAAAAATTGAGAACAAGTACCTAATGAAATTGAGGACTACGTAATTAATACATAAAATAATTTTCAAACTAGTGATCTTAAGCTTTGTTGGAACCACACGCTAGTGTCTATTTACTGGCTGATAATTATAATTAACTTACCTATATTTGGTAATTTTATTATCGACTTGTACAAAGCATAATTATGTTTTACATGGACCTAAATCAACTTGCTACTTTTCATTCAAGATGTGATGCAATATGCTGTGGTATAATACTTAAGAAGAGCCGTTTCAAAACCAGTTGAAGGAACAAACGGATAATAACTGCTGTTAAAACTCATCGTCCTCTTGAGATAAAAAAAATGAGGTGAAAAGCGCGGAGATTATTCGGTACCTCTACTCCTTCCCTATCAAACTTTACTAAGTTATAAATATACGCGTAAAAACGACACTGAAGACGGGAATTTTATCATAATTTATTTTTCATATTAAGAAATAGATTCTTCGAGGTTTGTATTCCATTCCTTGCTAATGGAATACAATTGACTTACAAATTCGGAATCGGTCGCCAAGATGGCGAATCTGCGCATTAAATCATGGAAATCATTGCCGTAGGGATATTTCTTACTCATGATGTCGAGGGCCCAATCCCATTCTTCGTTTCTTGCTTCCTCCGAATCCCTTTTGGTCAATAAATACGTATAGGGAATTTTGTGTTGGAGGAAGTTACTTCCGATTGCTAGTTTTTGTCTTTGTTCTTCGTCCAACTGGCTTATTGGGATAGAGAGTATTATGTGATCTTTTTCATGAAGCATCGTGTGGAAATTGACGGAAGGTCCGCCCAATTGGCAAATTGCCATTGCACGAAGTGTGTGCCGGCTATTCTCGAAGCTGGAAATAATTATAAATAAGTTATTTCGGGTTATTATTTATTCTTTTATGATAAATATCTCCTACCATGTTGCGTTTTTCGATTTGGCGAACATTTTTCAACTTCTTGCCAACAAAGATCCATCGATGAATTGTTTTATCCTTTCGTTGTTCCTGTTGCAGATAATGTGGATTTTTCATGCTCATGTGAACGTAGTTTTCCTTGTAACAAACGAATTCAAAGTTCTTGCCGCCTTGATGGCTAATAATAGTGAATACTCCAGTATGTGGTGGTAATGCGTCCACCATAGCTACAACGGGGAAGTCGATCAGATATCCGGGGTCCATTACGATGTATCCAGGACGTTTGTCGTTTTCCAATGTGAATTTTATTGCTAGAGCCGCGTGGTCCTTGGCAAAAGCAGTTTCCAATGGTGGACATGTTTTGTACCTTAATGAAGATTTGCATATGGTTATTTCGGCTTTTGTCGTAAGCGATATCACAAGGGGATAATTGACTCTTTAAGGGTACAAAGCCATGTTACGGAGTGTCAGATCAGATTCTCTCAATGTAAAACGACTTAATTCGAGTGTTTATAACAATTGTACGGACTAAGGCGAGCGTATTACCTGCTTTTTGGAGATTTTTATAGCCTACATGTAGGTTCCATAAGTGTGATACTTCGTAATACTAGAGACTTACAGCTCTAGCTAGTTCGAGAACGACAAGCGAGAATTGACTACACTCGCTTTTGCAGCTAGTCCATCTACCTATTTAGTCTGTACTAAGCCTTTGACAGCGCCTCACCAGGCGCCGCTTTACAAGAATCTATGACCTACTTCATTCACTCCATGACTAGCTCTCAGTAACCAGTGACAGACTTATGGTAGTAACATATCTTATGAGCTTATGGGTTACGAATTACCTGTCAGGTACTTCGGTGATTGTTAATTTATTTCCTGAGACCATATAGAGGTGTTTTTCGAGATCAGGATATTCCGTCGAAAGCATTTTCAAAAACTTCCTTCTCAAATAAAGAGCTCGTCCAACGCAATTTTGACTATCCTTGTTGATACTCGCCTTGTGTTCCAATTCGTAAAAGTCCATTAATGGCAATTTCTGTTTCTTGTAAGCTTCGTAGAACCTCACGATTGATGTTATAGAATTGTACGGATGACGTGATAGGTATTTTAACATAACGCCATGGAGATGCGTCAGTAATTTTTGCAAAGTGGATCGGTACTGAAAATGGTACACTTGAATCTCATCTTCACACCACATCACCGAAGACGGCATGTCTTCGTCACCCATGATGTCACGCTCCATTTTAAGTATTTGACTTATTCCTTTCTGCAAAAAATTATTTGGTTATAATGCAACCTGATATTGGGAATACGTTTGCTTCGATTTTCCAACTTCTAGAGATGGGCCGATACCGATCCCATATCGGTATCGGTACCGATATTTGACTTTAACCGATATATCGGTATCGGTTAAAAATGAACCGATATTTCTACCCGATATTTTTTAAGGAAAAATATAATAATAATCTAAGCTTTGACTATGAAGGGATTTCCACACTAAGCCTGTGGCTTGTTTACAGGTGGGTCCCTTTACAATGCATAGAGGGGGTGGTGGCTAGCCCCTATGCCACAGCTAACCTACAGCGCCCTATACTAACTATTACCGTTAACCTCTGCAAGTTTTGATGGAAAGGAGAAACCGGGTTAGACCGCGGAGGAAAACTCCTTTTAACAAGTGGGGAGAGAACTTGCAAACTCTACGCAGAAGGATTTGTTCCCAGATTTTCACCCGGTGCCACAGTCCGGGATCGAACCCGGGATCCTCTTGCTGCGAGACGAAAGCGCTAACCGCTTCGCCACCCCACCTTATTTCATTTTCGGTTCATTTTCAACCAATACCGATATATCGTTTAAAGTCAAATATCGGTACCGATACCGATATGGAATCGGTATCGGCCCATCTCTACAACCTATATTGTAGCATCTATTTTATTATTGATATCGGTATCGGTTTATTCGAAGGATCGGGTAAAATATCGGTATCGGTACGTATGGGTTTCCCAAGTATCGAATGATATCGGTATCGGTTAAAACTGGTATCGGCCCATCTCTACCAACTTCGAACGCGGTGACAGACACACAGACAAGTCCAGTGTAATACCTCTCCTCGACGCAATCGTCACTCGGAGAGGTAAAAACCGAATTTTGTATCTCGCGTAGAGGAAAAACCTAGATCTGGTAACTTTTACGCAGCCTAGCGGCGTATCAACAGAGACTCACAGCAAAAACCGAAGGTGAAAAATGTATGGACCCTGAATACTGCCGTAGTACCGTGTAGTATAATAATGGGTATTTTACCCAACTAACTTACCCAAATTTAAGATGTGATGCAATACTGTACAATGCTTCGGAAGAACCGCTTCGAAGCGAATTGAACGAATAATTAGATCACATATTGCGCGTTATTAAATTTCAAGGACATATGAGAGATAAAATACTGACGCAACACTTAAAGCGAGTCTCGGCTCTGGTTTAGTTTAAACAAATGACACTAGATGCTGAAATAGTTGAGGGGTGGAAATCCCACTAAGCATAGAAAAGACTAGGTTTTGATCAGCCCTCGACGTTAACGAGTTCTGAAAGGTTCCTGCCTTTGGCGAGGTAAAAATGGTGCGTAAAACAGGGTTGCGACAGGTCAGGGAACACCTGGAAAAGTCAGGGAATTTCAAAATGAGCCAAAAAGGTCAGGGAATATCAAGAATTTCAACGAAGTCAGGGAATTTGGTTAAAATGTTTAAAATATCTGAGGTTCAGCCATCCAGCCGGATGATGTTTTAAACGACGTTTCAGCGAAATCACGTTTGACCAAACACAAAAATTGTTTTACATTAATTATGTATTTAAACGCAATTGTTTAGTTTTATTTAGAACAATAAAATTGAGAAAATCGTAAAATAAAGGTCATGGAAAATCTGGAAAAGTCAGGGAATCTTAATCTGAAAATTTCGTGGCAACCCTTTAGAAGATTAGCCAGCATATTAGGGCCGCCAATGGAGCAGACATTTGCTTTAAGTCTGGGCTCCAGTGAGGAGAGGGTATATTGATTACGTACTTCTCTATCCAGCCGCGTGGGCGACTTGGCGTTGGCGGCGTGGTGGGAATCTTCCAAAGTACCTTTTGTAGTAAATCTTAGAATTAAAACAAGTTGGGAAACCAAAATAAACCTCTCCGAGTTGCGACACGAGGGCTATCTACTCAATTAAGAGGTTTTTCTTAAATAATTAAATATATATGATATTAAATAATTTAATCGTTAGTAACTTGCCCTACTTTTGGCTAAATCGTTTTAAAAAACGTTATTCCTAAAATCATTTTTAACATAGATATAGATAGTTTTCAAACATGGAGGATTCATACCATTTACACCAGGAACCCGGGCTAACTGGAGGACAAAAGCAGACGCGTTTTTGTCCTCCAGATAGCCTGGCCTCCTGGTGTAAATGGTATGAATCCTCCATGTGTGAAAACTATCTATTTTTAACTTTTGAATTCTATTGAACACCTTTTTCAAACATTTTGTAAATTTCGGGGATGTAAGGCGATTGATTTACAGTAAGGGATAAGAAAAGCCGTATTTGCGTGAACCTTTGGTGCAAGCCCATCCATTTTGAGGCTAAACGTTTCTCGTAACCCTAGCCGATCGCCGCGTACATCTTAACCCTAACGATGATAATGGAGTAGAAGCCAATAGTTATTTCTGTGAACTGCGAACGCGGTCCGGATATTGCCAATAAGTTTGCTCCCATTTGCCAATTGCAAACGCGGTAACAAACACACTGACAGATACGTCCAGTGTAATACCTCTCCGTGACGTCATCGTCACTCGGAGAGGTAGTAAAAAAGGACACCGGCTATATAAGGAATGGAGCAGAGGTTTTTGATGTTTGCGTAAAGACGACACTGAGCACGATATATTGTCATTATTTATTTCACATATTATGAAAGTGACTCGTCGAGGTTTACATTCCATTCATTACTAATAGAAGCCAATTTAGTTACAAAATCGACATCAGTTGCCAGGACGGCAAATCTCCGCAATAAGTCAGGGAAACCGTCACCATAAGGGTATTTTCTGTTCAAAATCTCTAGGGCCAATTCCCACTCTTCGTTTCTTGGTTCTTCATTGCTCAAAATGTACGAAAAGGGAATTTTATATTGGTTGAAATTACTGTCAGTTGTCGAATTTAATGTTAGTTCTTCGTCTATTTGACCTTTCGGTACATCGACTACAATATGATCTTTATCCTTCAGTATTGCGTAAAAACTGGCCGAAAGTCCTTCTAATTTCCCAAATACCATGGCGTGAAATGGAAAAAGCTGCAAGTAATCATCGTTGACGTAATTTAGTTACTATGAACTTATGGTATTTGGTTAATGATAAATCAAATTGAGATTATTTTATTATTCACTTACCATGTTGCGTTTTTCGATTTGACGAACATTTTTCAACTTCTTGCCAACATAGAAAAATCTATGAATAGTCCCATCGATCTTTTGTTCCTGTTCTTGATTACGTGTATTTTTCCTGGTCATATGAACGTAGTTTTCATTGTAACAAACGAATTCGAAGTTCTTGCCGCCTTGATGACTAGTAAAAGTGAATCTTCCAGTATGCGGTGGTAATGCGTCTTCCATAACTACAACGGGGAAGTAGATCAAATATCCAGGGTCCATTATGATGTAGCCAAGACGTTTATCGTTCTCCAGGGTGAATTTTATTACTAGAGTCGCGTGGTCCTTGGCAAAAGCAGTATCCAGTGGTGGACATGTTTGGTACCTTGATAAAGATATGCGTACGGTTATTACAACCTAAAACAATTCTATACTCGAAAAATTTCCGAACTTCTATCCATGGCAATTAGACCGATTTAAGCACTATAAGTTTTTAGCTTTGGTAACAATTTCAGCAGTAGGTTAAAATTTTAATTTACCTTTCTGGTATCTTAGCGATTGATACTTTGTTTGATGTTGCCAAATAGAGGTGTTTATCGAGATCTGGATATTCCGTAGAAAGCGTTTTCAACAACTTCCTTCTCAAATAAAGTGCGAGACCAATGCAGTTTTGACTATCCTTATTGATGCTTGGTTTGAATTCCAACTCGTAAAAGTCCAGTAATGGCAATTTCTGGTTCTTGTAAGCTTCGTAGAACTGCACGACTGACGTAACAGAATTATACGGATGACGCGAAAGGATTTTTAACATAACCAAGTGAAGATTCGTCAGTAGTTTTTCCAAAATGGATCTGTACTGAAAATGGTACACTTGAATCTCATCTTCACTCCACATCACCGAAGATGGCATGTCTTCGTCACCCATAATGTCACGCTCCATTTTTCACTTAGATTCAATTTAATTAACCTTTGTGCAAGAATTAAGAAATTATTAAATTAATGAAAATACGGGGTTTTTCTCAAATCTCTGTGTGAAATTAAGTGGAGATGTTCTTTGGCTAATTTTGAGTCGAAAATGTTCAATGGCATTTTGAAATAAGGGCACTCTAAACAAGTTATTATCATTGGGGTGTTTTACGGATGGCCCTTTAAAATTAACATGAGAAACTGAAAGACCATGAAAATTTAATTAAAACGATGTTCCCTATGGCAAAATGTTATATAACAGTTTTTAACTCAAAATCGCTCAAAGAACATCCACAGACCTTTCAGGTAAACCATGTATTTACCTTTAGCAATTTTAATATTTTCTGCTAAGCCCTTGTGGGAACTACGCACCTTTTGCTTATTTGCGGGTATTGATATTTAGCTTACCGAGATTTAAGACACGTGTTCTTTCACGCTACTATTGAGAAGAATGATTTCGAAACGCTTTGAAGGAACAATTCGATTAGATAATAATCTATATTCAATTTGAAGGACGGATATGAGATAAAATTATGTCGCTACACTTACGTCTATTGTAAAATAGTTTGTAACAACCCGTACGTTTTCCCTTTCCAACTATATAGGGTGTTTATGAAAGAAAGGTCTGTCAGAAATGATGGGGGTTATTCGTTGTTTGATTTTGAGTCGAAAATGTTCTGTGACACCGTTTTCAAGTCATGTTTGGAGTATTTTACGTATGACCCATTAATTAAATTAGAAATAATTGTCTTTCAGTTTCTTAATTAAGTTAAAAATTCTCCAATCTTAACTTGAAAATGGTGGCCTGAACCGTAAAATGCCATTAAACATTTTTGACTCAAAATCGGTCAAAGAACAACCCCGTTAATTCGTGAGAGACTTTTAAGACACAACCTATATACTGAAGTAGCTAATGGTAGTTGTAGTAGTAGTTTCCAGGATTATTTAATACCGTTTCGGGTTTCCTGTCTTTGTGTAGACCCAAATGAAATATCTGCGTGAGGTTTTTCTAAGGAACAAAGTTTTTGCGATTTTCAAATTCAATAAAACTACGCTTAATTAGGTGTTATTCATAAAGCTAATGTGTTACGAGGTTAGAATAGGACGTTCTTTACACCCTGGTGGTTCGTGGACCCAACGTTGAGGAGCTCAAGCAAACCAGAGTTCGCCACCTTTTCATAGTGTTACTGATACCAACCATACAGTGTGGAAAATTCGCTAACAAATTCTGCCAGTTCACAAAGAACCTTATTAAAAACCATCAAACCACTCAAAATGTATAAAATAATTGTTTTCGTATGCATAAAGATTGAGCTCAACATTTCATCATAATTTATTTATTAAGAAAGTGACTCTTCGAGATTTGTATTCCATTCATTACTAATAGAAGCCAATTCAGTTACAAATTCGACGTCAGTTGCCAAGACGGCAAATCTCCGCAATAAATCATGGAAACGATCACCGTAAGGGTATTTTCTGTTCAAAATCTCTAGGGCCAATTCCCACTCTTCGTTTCTTGGTTCTTTGTTGCTCAAAATGTACGAAAAGGGAATTTTATATTGAGTGAAATTATTTTCAGTTGTCGATTTTAATGTTAGTTCATCGTCCATTTGCCTTTTCGGTACATCGACTACAATATGATCTTTCTCCTTCAGTATTGTATAAAAACCGGCCGAAAGTCCTTCTAATTTTCCAAATACCAAGGCGTGAAATGGAGAAAGCTGGAAATAATCATCATTGACAAATTTAGTTACAATAAACGTAATATAAGGTTTAATTTAACACGTCGCGTCTGTTTCAATCAGTGTTTCTCAAAGATGCGTGTTCCCATCTTTTGCCCGATTATAAATGTATCATAAGCTTATAAGATATGTTCCGTACGTATGACACTACCTTCGTAATGGTAGGCTTACTGAGAGCTAGTTCGAGAACGACGGAAGCGAGAATTGACTACACTCTTCCTATTTAGTCTGTACTAAGCCTTTGACAGCGCCTCACCAGGCGAGAATCTATGACCTACGTCACTTATGATTAGCTCTCAGTAACCAGTGACAAACTTATAGTGTTTCTAATACGAAGCACGGATGCAGTTTGGTTAATCAAATTGGGATTCTTTTATTATTCACTTACCAGGTTTCGTTTTTCGATTTGGCGAACATTTTTCAACTTCTTACCGACATAGGAAAATCTATGAATAGTCCCATCGTTCGTTTGTTCCTGTTCTTGATTACGTGTATTTTTCCTGGTCATATGAACGTAGTTTTCATTGTAACAATTGAATTCGAAGGTCTTGCCGCCTTGATGGCTAGTAAAAGTGAATCTTCCAGTATGCGGTGGTAATGCGTCTACCATTACTACAACGGGGAAGTAGATCAAATATCCAGAGTCCATTATGATGTAGCCAAGACGTTTATCGTTTTCCAATGTGAATTTTATTACTAGAGTCGCGTGGTCCTTGGCAAAAGCAGTATCCAAAGGTGGACACATTTGGTACCTTGATAAAGATTTGCGTACAGTTATTGCAACCTAAAACAATTCTACTCTAAAACGTTCAGAACTGCCTTCCATGGCAATTAGACATGAGTTTTTAGCGTTGGTAACATTTACAGCGAACATTATGTAATTTAAAATTTTAATTTACCTTTCTGGTATCTTAGCGATTGGGAATTTGTTTGACGTTGCCAAATAGAGGTGTTTATCGAGATCTGCATGTTCCTTTGACAAATTCTTTAACAACTTTTGTCTCAAATTAAGTGCGAGACCAATGCAGTCTTGACTATCCTTGTTGATACTCGCCTTGTGTTCCAATTCGTAAAAGTCCAGTAATGGCAATTTCTGTTGCTTGTAAGCTTCGTAGAACTGCACGACTGACGTAACAGAATTATACGGATGACGCGAAAGGATTTTTAACATAACCAAGTGAAGATTCGTCAGAAGTTTTTCCAAATTGGATCTGTACTGAAAATGGTACACTTGAATCTCATCTTCACTCCACATTACCGAAGATGGCATGTCTTCGTCACCCATAATGTCACGCTCCATTTTTCACTTGGATTCAATTTATTTAATCTTTGCGCAAGAATTAAGAAATTGTAAAATTAATGAAAATAAGAAGTTTTTCTGAATGTTCTGTCAGAAATTAAGTGGAGATGTTCTTTGGCTGATTTTGAGTCGAAATTTTCAATGACATTTTGAAATAAGGGCACCCTTAACGAGTTATGATTATTGGAGTGTTTTACGTATGGCCCCTTAAAATTAACTTGAGAGACTGAAAGACCACGCAGATTTAATTAAGGGGTCATCATTAAAACACTCAAGTCATAACTTATAAACAGTGCCCATTAGGGCAAAATGTCGTTGAACATTTTTAACTCAAAATCGCTCAAATAACATCCACAGGTAAAATTTAAAATTTTAAAATTTTCTACTAAGCCCTTGTGGGAACTACGCACCTTTTGCTTATTTGCGGGTGTTGATATTTAGCTTGCCGAGATTTAAGACACGTGTTCTTTCACGCTACAATACTTGAGAAGAATGATTTCGAAACGCGTTGAAGGAACAATTTCATCTATATTAAATTTCAAGGACGGATTTGAGATAAAATTACGTCGCTACACTTACGTCTAGGCCTAGTGACAAATATTTTATTGCAACCCGTACAGTTTTTCTTTATCCAATTATACAGGGTGTTTCTGAAAGAAAGGTCTGTTCGAAATGATAGTGGGTATTCTTTGTTCGATTTTGAGTCAAAAATGTTCTATGACCTTTGGCCCTAAAGGCCACCGTTATCGAGCTATGTTTGAAGTGAGTGTTTTACGGATGACCCCTTAATTAAATTAGAAATAAATGTCTTTCAGTTTCTTAATAAAGTTAAGTGGCCATCCGTAAAATTGTCCAATCTTAACTTGAAAATGGTGGCCTGAACGGCGAAATGCCGTAAAACATATTTGACTCAAAATCGGTCAAAGAACAACCCCCTTAATTCCTGAGAGATTTTTTAGAAACACCCTATATACTAAAGAAGCTAGTAGTAGTAGTTTCCCGGATAATTTAATACCGTTTCGGGTTTCCTGTCTTTGTAGACCCAAATGAAATATCTGGTGTTTTACGGATGACCCCTTAATTAAATTAGAAATAATTGTCTTTCAGTTTCTTAATTAAGTTAAGGGGTCGTGCGTAAAATTTTCCAATCTTAACTTGAAAACAGTGGCCTGAACGGCAAAATGCTATAAAACATTTTTGACTCAAAATCGGTCAAAGAACAACCCCCAAAATTTCCGAGAGACTTTTAAAAATACCCTGTATACTAAAGAAGCTAGTAGTAGTAGTTTCCCGGGTGATTTAATACCGGGTCGATATTCCTGTCTTTGTAGACCCAAATGAAATATCTGCGTGAGGTTTTTCTAAGGAACAAAGTTTTTGCGATTTTCAAATTCAATAAAACTGCGCTTAATTAGGTGTTATTCATAAAGCTAATGTGTTACGAGGTTAGAATTGTGGTTCGTGGACCCAACGTTGAGGAGCTCAAGCAAACCAGAGTTAACCACCTTTTCCTAGTGTTACTGATATCAATCATTCAGTTGGTCAAATTCGCTAACGAATTGTACCAGTGCATCAAAACAAACCAACAAACCATTTACTCTAATATGAAATAATTGAGCTCGACATTTCATCATAATTTATTTATTAAGAAAGTGATTCTTCGAGATTTGTATTCCATTCATTACTAATAGAAGCCAATTCAGTTACAAATTCGACGTCAGTTGCCAAGACGGCAAATCTCCGCAATAAATCATGGAAACGATCACCGTAAGGGTATTTTCTGTTCAAAATCTCTAGGGCCAATTCCCACTCTTCGTTTCTTGGTTCTTCGTTGTTCAAAATGTACGAAAAGGGAATTTTATATTGTACCAAATTACTTTCAGTTGCCGTTATTTCTTCGTTCTGTTGGCTTTTCGACTACAATATGATCTTTTTTATTCAGCATTGTGTAAAAACTGGCCGAAAGTCCGGCTAATTTCCCAAATGCCATGGCGTGAAATGGAAAAAGCTGGAAGTAATCAATATTGATATAATTTAGTAAAAAGAAACGTAACATAAGATTGAATTTTACTCGTCGCGTCTGTTTGAATCAATGTTTCCCAAAGTTGCCTGTACCCATCTTTTTCCCGATTACAAATATGTCATAGGTTTATAAGATGTTTCATAAGTATGAAACTACCTTTACTTCGTACTGCTAGAGACTTACTGAGAGCTAGCTCGAGAACAAGCGAGATTTGACTACACTCGGTTTTGCAGTCCATCTTCTTATTTAGTGTGTTCTGAGCCTTTGATAGCAGCGCCTCACCAGGTGTCGCTTTACATGAATCTATGACCTACCTCACTCACTTCATGATAAGCTCCAGTTTGTAACCAGTGACATTTTGGAACATACATTATTAACTTAAGGTTTTACTGATACGAACGAAGCACTTATGCAGTCTGGTTGATCAAGTTGGTACTCTCTTATTATTCACTTACCATGTTGCGTTTTTCGATTTGGCGAACATTTTTCAACTTCTTGCCGAGATAGAAAAATCTTTGAATGGTCCGAGCCTTCTGTTTTTCATTCTCTTCATAATGTGGATTTTTCATGCTCATGTGAACGTAGTTTTCATTGTAACAAATGAATTCAAAGTTCTTTCCGCCTTGATGGCTATTAAGATTGAATCTTCCAGTGTGCGGTGGTAATGCGTCTACCATAACTACAACGGGGAAGTCGATCAGATATCCAGGGTCCATTATGACGTAACCAAGACGTTTATCGTTTTCCAATGTGAATTTTATTACTATATTTGCGTGGTCCTTGGTAAAAGCAGTATCCAATGGTGGGCACAATTGGTACCTTGATAAAGATTTTGTACGGTTATTGCAACAATTCTACTCAAAACGTTCAGAACTATCCATGGCAGTTTGACAGATTTAAACTAGTGTTTCTTGCCTTTGGTAACATTTACAGGGAACGTTATGTATGTTAGAATTTTCATTTACCTTTCCGGTATCTTCGGTATTGATACTTTTTTTGACGTTGCCAAATAGAGGTGTTTATCGAGATCTGGATATTCCTTTGACAAATTCTTTAACAACTTTTGTCTCAAATAAAGTGCGAGACCAATGCAGTTTTGACTATCCTTGGTGATACTCGCTTTGAATTCCGACTCGTAAAAGTCCAGTAATGGCAATTTCTGTTTCTTATAAGCTTCGTAAAAGCGCACGATTGAGGTAATAGAATTGTATGGATGACGCGATAGGAATTTTAACATAACGCCATGGAGATGCGTCAATAATTTCTGCAAAATTGATCGGTACTGAAAATGGTACACTTCTATGTCTTCTTCAGTCCACATCATCGAAGAAGGCATGTCTTCATCACCCATAATGTCACGCTCCATTTTCCACTTTGTTATTCTTTATCAAAGAATTAAGAGATCTGGTAAAATCAATGAAAATACAGGGTTTTTTTTTTTCTGTAACGGTTGTCAAGGATTGGTGGGGAGGATCGTTGTCTGAGAGAAATCAGCGCGCTAACTGTGGCACGGCTCAGGTTGGGTGGGACACCAAAAAAAGAGGGAGGAATAGTCGGACCCAATGGTAATTGGCTAAGAAGGGCTAAGACGAACCAATTACAATTGAGTCCGTCTTTTCCTACCCCATTGTTTGGAGTCCCACCGTACCTGAGCTGTGCCACAGTTAGCACTCCCCCATCATCCTTGGTGTTCTACGGCATTTTGACATAAGGAGCACCCTATAGAAGTTATGACCATTTTAGTGTTTTACCGATGACCCCTTAAAGTTAACACGAGACACTGAAAGACAATGCTAATTTAATAAAGGTGTCGTCCGTAAAACACTAATTTGCAGGTAATGATATTTAGCTTACCGAGATTTAAGACACAGGTGTTCTTTCACGCTATTGTACTTGAGAAGAAACATTTCGAAACGCGTTGAACGAACAATTCGATTAGATTATGATGTATATCAGAAGGGGATAATAGAAGAAGGGTAACACTATGTATCCTCTTAAAACTTCGGTTATGTAACATGATTCTTCCCAGGCTCATGCACCCTTTTAGTTTGCTTTTCCGCTCATCAAACTTAATTCAGATGGGTATCGCACCGTGGGATGGTTAATTCTGTAACAGTTTAGTACTAAATCCTCGGCAATCAACCCACAAACCTTGATTGTCTTGACGTGGGACAAAAATCCACAAGCGCGTCTTGCCAAATAATTAAACGCTAATAGACTAATGATGAGGGAACTAATTACATGGCGTACGTGATTCGGTTTAGTAACCTTGTGCACTCCAAATGTAAAATGATGTTGGGAAGAATGACGTTACACTTTACCTCGCTTTGTTGTACACTTCTCTCGAAGAGAAGTATTATATACTTCAGTCTATATTAAATTTGAAGGATGGATATGAGATAAAATTATGTCGCTTCACTAGTGACAAATATTTTATAGCAACCCGTACTTCTTCCCTATCCACCTATACAGGGTGCTTCTCAAAGGCCTTTCAAAACTGATAGGAGGTATTCGTTGTTCGATTTTGAGTCGAAAATGATTTGTAAGTTCCGATTGGTTAATGCCTTTGGCAAGGAAAAATTGGTGTGTAGAAGATTAGCCAGAATGTTAGGGGCACCCCATAAGCTGATATTTGCTTAAATAATCAGGGGTTCGAGGACCCAACGTTGAGGAGCTGAAGCAAACCAAGGGTATACTCACATCTAAAACCTTCTACTAGTGATACAGAGTGTTACTGATACCAACCACGTAGTTTCGACAAATTCGCTAACGAATTGTACCAGTGCATAAAAACTACTTTCTCAAGTACAAAATAATTGTATTCATGCGCATTTCATCATAATTTATTTATTAAGAAAGTGATTCTTCGAGATTTGTGTTCCATTCATTACTAATAGAAGCCAATTCAGTTACAAATTCGGCATCAGTTGCCAAGACAGCAAATCTCCGCAATAAGTCATGGAAGCCGTCACCGTAAGGGTATTTACGACTTAGAATCTCTAGGGCCATTTCCCACTCTTCGTTTCTTGGTTCTTTGTTGCTCAAAATGTACGAAAAGGGAATTTTATATTGGATGAAATTACTTTCAGTTGTCGAATTTAATATTAGTTCTTCGTTCAGTTGGCTTATTGGTAAAGCGATTACTATATGTTCAGTTTCATTCAGTACTGAGTAAAAACTGGCCGAAGGTCCGGCTAATTCCCCATATGCAATGGCGTGAAATGGATAAAGCTGGAAATGATTATCATTGACATAATTTAATAACTGCATAAGTTTATTATAAGATATGTTCCATAAGAATGACACTACCTATACTTCTTAATGTTAGAGGCTTACAGCTCGAGCTAGTTCAAGAACGACAAGCGAGAATTGCAGACTACACTCGGTGGTTAATTTTTGCAGTACTTTTATCTTCCTATTTAGTCTGTACTAAGCCTTTGACAGCGCCTCACCAAGCGTCGCTTTACGAGAATCTATGGCCTACCTAGGTCACTTAATGACAAGCTCTCGGTTAATTTTGCAGGACTTTCATCTTCCTATTTAGTCTGAATTACTAAGCCTTTAACAGCGCCTCACCAGGCGTCGCTTTACCGTGAATCTATGACCTACGTCACTAATTTTATGACAAGCTCTCAGTAACGAGTGACAAACTTATGGAACATAAAAGTAATTCGGAGCTATTATTCACCTGGTTACGTTTTTCGATTTGGCGAACATTTTTCAACTTCTTTCCTACGTAAAACCATCGATGCAATTGCAGATCTTGCTGTTTTTCATCATGTGGATTGGGTGGATTCTTTATACTCCAATGAACGTAGTTTTCATTATAATAATGAAATTCATAGTTTCTATCCCCTTGCCGGCTAATGAAAGTGAAGTTTCCAGTATGCGGTGGTAATGCGTCTTCCATAGCTACAACGGGGAAGTCTATCAGATATCCAGGGTCCATAATGACGTAGCCAGGACGTTTTTCGTTCTCCAACGTGAATTTTATCACTAGGGCCGAATGGTCTTTGGCAAAAGCAGTATCCAACGGTGGACACATTTTGTACCTTAATGGCAAAAACCCCATCGTTTACAACTAACAAAGACGTAATTTACAGTTAACATTACCTGTCAGCTACTTCCGTGATTGGATATCCATTTGCCGTGACCAAATAGATGTATTTGTCGAGATCGGTGTATTCCTTCGACAAATTCTTCAACAACTCCTTTCTCAAATAAAGAGCACGTCCAACGCAGTTTTGACTATCCTTGGTGATACTTGGCTTGTGTTCCAACTCGTAAAAGTCCATTAATGGCAATTTCTGTTTCTTGTAAGCTTCGTAAAAACGCACGATTGAGGTAATAGAATTATACGGATGACGCGACACAAATTTTAACATAACGTCGTGGAGATGCGTCAGTAATTTTTGCAAAATGGATCGGTACTGAAAATGGTACACTTGAATCTCTTCTTCACTCCACATCACCGAAGAAGACATGTCTTCGTTACCCATAATGTCACGCTCCATTGTGTGACTTAATTCAAATATTTTACTCTATCTGAAATAATTATAAAGTTCTAGTGAACCTTATTAGGTAGGGCTCGGACTCCGTTATACATTATCCAAAATTATAGATATTGAGATGTATATATTATTAATAGATATAGCGGAACGAATAATGCTAATGAATTCGTTATTTACAAACAATAACATATGTATATAGAAGACCTTAGTGGATTATCAATTGACATTGTTAGTATACAACATTCGCGCTAGATATTTCTAATCGCGTATAATATTGGCAAGCTAAACGGATAACATATTTGTTCATATTGGCTCTTGTCCATAACCATTGATACAAGCTTTATTTCTAAAGGTGGTCTCTCTCGGACAATATATAGCAACGTTGCCGTTAGTAACGAATATCCATAAGATGTTTATATTTAATTCCGTGACTAAATAGTATCTGGCTTTGTTTAATATTTAAAAGTATGCTTCAGGATGACATAGTCGTTACAGCTCTTTCCGACAAAACCCTTGTTTAACTACAGAGGTGTCATCATTTTACGACTATCATTACTCTTAGCTTGATTCCCTGGTAATTCAATGTTAAACGACACCAAGACATAAATAAAAAAATGTTTTTGTATGGTATCAAAAATGATTTGAACGAGACAGCTTCTCAATAACATTTTAAACCTTCAGTTTTAGAACTTGTCAACCCGAGAGATTAAAAGAATGTCAACGGATGTTTGTGAATGACGAACGTTACAAACGCGGTGGGTAGTAACTCCGATTTGAGAAAGCGGCTAACATTTAAAGACACTTAGGTTTACTGGAAGACATCGGTGCCACATCAACAATATGTAAATCAGCCTGACGTTAATACAATAATCAACCCAACGTACAGATTACGTTTTTCCAAATACAATTTTATTTACAAAAGGCATCTAAATCTGACGCCCACCACGATTTGAGGCTCATAACGGCGGAAATGGTTTCCGGTTTCAGTGACCCGCGCTTTGGTGAGACTAGATTCGCACCCTTGGAAAAAATCCTTTCCGCAGGAACAGACGAACCTTGTATTGCCAAATAGTCTCTTGCCATTTTGGCAACATTTGGGTATTTCTGCTCATTAATCTGAAAACAAAGTGCAATTACAAAGTTTAGTGTCACATATAAAAGCTGTGCAGTACGTCTTCCGTGATACTCGTAATCCTTGTCTATTTTTCCCTGGACATTACGTCCCAGACATTCCGTACCTAATATTTGCTCACCGAGAATTAGGTCGCTAGTATATATGGTCTATTATGTTTTGACCCCACGCTTATACACTCATTAGATCATTCGCCCATGAATTACCAGTTTGAAGGCAGTTAACTAAACCTAATCTAACGTGGAATTCCACAAAGAAGATAAACAGGACTAGAAGGCTGAGAGTAGGGCCTGGCCGAGCTTGACGGTTAGACGCGCTGAAGGTTTTTCATGGTAACTAAATTTCGCAACCGCTAATGTAAATAGACTGTATATACGCTATATACCCTTTCGCTATGGACGTGGTACATTTAACGCCCAGAGATAAAACAACAATAGGTCTATATAATATTTGGTGTTTTAACAGAAACGTACCTTCCACCATTCTAAAACGTCTGTGTTCGGCGGGGCCAATTCATCCTTCAAATATAAAAGAATTTCGGATCCCTTGGCCTGTTTTCTGGGACGCTTGGGGTAAATGGCAAGCATTTGGTTTGTTAGCTCTGCACTGCAACTTCCGGATGAATAGGTTGGATAAGCCGAATGATTCGTGTTAATCTCATAATATTTATTAAAGACGTCTAGAGCGGCGGATTTGATGTTCTTTACTGTTGTTTTGTCGTAATTTTCTTTGAAAAAATCCAATTTCAGAGTTGGATCCACAACTAATAAAACATAATTTCTGTTAGTCACGAATCTTGTTATGCCAGCAATTCAGCTTTGGTATTAAATAGATATGACGAGTCGACGAATAGGCTTTAATTGATGAAGTGCAATATTATGCATTACAGTCGTTACTACGCTGTGGCTCTGATATTATTACTCATAACTGATTACTTGGCGAATTGAGATGTTAAACAAACGCATAAATCTTGCCTATAGCGATCCACTGGGCTTCTACATTCGACTCTTCCGCGTATGCTTCCAGTTTGTTTCTGGCAAGGCAACATGCTTCTTTAAGAGGACCCACTGCTGTGTCGATGACTATCTTAAGTTTATTCTGTAACCAGTGATATACAGGCATAACAATGGAAACGGTTGGATATTTAGAAACCGAGACGCGTCGAGTCGCTAATTCGAAATCCTTAAATATAGAATCGGATTATTCGCTCACACCGTAATAAATAATATGCGTACAGAGTATTTTTGAAAGCTATGGACGAAACATAAAGGGCTTCATCGGGTTGTTACGACTCCTTGAAAGTGGTATACTTAAAACAATGCAAATGATCTACATTGTGAAACAAGTTTTGTGACTCTGACCAAATAGTTTTCAAATTTATTCGTAATTTCATAATCGAGAGATAAGAGAAAGTGTATTTTAACAAGAATGAAAACCTCAATCATCTGATTAGTAAGGGTGCAACCACTAAGATCTCATGACAAGCTTAACCTAGTACAGTTCAAGTACTTCGCGCAAAAACTTTATTTCCAATGGATACGGTTACATGTTGAACATGATCGTTACTAAACGAAATAAAATTTATCATAATTTAAGACCATAGCAGTTGTACACGTCTAAACAGATTTATGCGCTTTTGCTGGTTAAACAAATCCTTTTTCTCTTAAATTTCGGTTTTAAGTTTATGCATAAAATTGAAATAAGTTCAGTGAAAGGCGCAACCCTACTTGCAAACTTTCACGTACAACGTTTAGCTAAAGTTTGCTGGGCCATTTTTACTCACTTTGACCCAAAGAACCGCGCCCCTTTCAGAAACACCCGGTATATGTAAATATGAATAAACGACTTGCTTTCAGGATATTCAAGAACTCTTTAATTAATTCCCATTCTGCGTCGGTTAAATTATATTTGTGCAACTCCTTTTCACTCCTCATAAGTGATTGTATTGACTATAGTTAAAGACATGCCCATCCTCAATGTTCATGGTAGAACAAAAACGCACAATAGCATTCACTTACCTGCTTCAATATCAGCGCTCTTCTAAGCATGTCATAAGTGGAGTTCCAGCGATGTTTGACGTCTAAAACCAGATTTAGGTCATCTATCCCAAATGTTTTGTTTAACTGGTGCAGTTTTTCCTCCTTCAGAACAGATAAACGAATTTGTACAACAACCGATCTAATCTGAAAGAACCGTAATGTATGTGACACATAATTATACTGTAAAATACTCCATAGATGTCAGTAAATAGGTTGCATAAATGTGTCATTGAATGATTGGCTAATGTAAATATTTTCGAAGTCGTCAGTGTTACGTTCAACTATCATTCGAAGTTCGTCCACCTCAAAATTTTTATGAAACACACGCATGGAAACACTACTATGGAAGTGTCACCTGCTGCCTACCCCTTAAAAGAAATCCTCAATAATTAATGTTGTACCTTGGCCACAGCTTTTCCTATAGATACGTCTTCTGGTGAATTAACGAAATCGTCTTCGTCGCTACCATATTCCTCCTCGGTTTGGTATTTTGGATTTGATTTAAGCTGGTCTAGAATTACTTTAACCCCCAAATTTAAGACATGCGCAAAGCAACGAATCCGACATTGCGTAGTGTAACGATAACCAAGAACAGCACATCTTTCTTCGAGTTCTCTTGAAAAAGTATCGTTGTTGGACGCATTATCCATAGTTAGGGCAAATACCTGAAATACAAAGTGTTTGTGCCTGCTCCACGGAATATTAATAAGATTGTTTGATTAGGCTTACATTCCTAATGTTACGGTCTTTTATTAGATCCAGGAAAACGTCACATATGTTAACCCCCGTATGTCGTCCGGAGACATGAATAAATCCAAGCGTGATAGACCTCATAACCCAATGTGTTTCAATCCAGTGAGCAGTAACTCCCATAAACGCTACGCGGTTAGTTGACGTCCAAAGGTCCATCGTAAATGCTACTTGTCCATCCATGGTCTTCGGAAATCGTGAAATGTGAATAGATAACACATTTACCGGGAATACTAGACAGACGTAATTACCTCACATAGTTTCTTAATAATCGGTAGTTGTTCTTCATAAGCTTGTAGTATATAGGTTCTAACTGTTTTGGCACTCAACATTACGCTGTTAGACACTACAGAACTATTAGGGTCAATGGAGCCTACGAAGTTTCGGAAACTTAAAGCCTCTACTTCGTCAAATGGTATATCTTTTAATACAATCCAACGAATAAGCTTGTTTCTGGCATTATCTATAGCAGATGAATATACCTAGAATGAGAAGGGGATAATAGAAGAAGGATGACACTCTGTATCTTCTTAATGCTTCAGTTATATAACATGATTCTTCCCATCATTTTTGTTTGCTTTCCTGTTCATCAAACTTCAGATGGGCAGGTGGGGTGTATTCTATAACATTTTGGTACTAAATACTTAATTAGCAATAAGCCCAGAAACCTCGTCTTGACGTGGGACAAAATTCAAAAGCGCGCCTTTCAAATAGTTAAGCGCTAATAGAGTAATTACGAGGGATCGCGTATCGTTTTTCGTAACCTTTATCCAAATGTTCTGATGTTGAAAATAATCATGTTACAATTACCTTGATTTGTGTTACACTTCTCTCGAAGCGAGCTACAATACATTAAGAACCAACCGCAACTTCATTAACGAGGCTTTTTTTGTACAATACTAAGTACTGACTGACAACGTGAATGTAAACCTAGCGTAAAATCTTTCAAGTTTGGTGTCAAAAAAAATCACGCGTGCTTTTATATTTTCATTTCAAAATAGCCACATTAGGCCTAACAACTACAAGTTTTTCGATCTGTAAACTTAATGAAATTACAGTGCGAAAAGGTTAGGGCGGGTTGGAGCTCTACACGTTTTCGAACACTTTTGTCGGTCAAGAGAGGGATTACGAGTAATGAATTCAAAATCTACATACCTTTGACCTTTCGTAATCTTCCACGTGTTCGGGATGTTTCCTTTCCACATGGTATCTCAAATTTCCCGTGGATATACTGCCATTTCGGCCTTCTGAATACGAAACACTAAATACGTAAACGTATGTTTGACACCGTTCCTATTTTTAAACATGTAATACGCAGTACATTTGGACAAGGACGCCTGTATTACACTAGATTTTGACTGTATTCTGATAAAAATGAATGACTTGTCAACCAAAGCCACTAAATCAAGTACGGTTCAAAAGGAGCAACTATTCACGCTTATTTGGCTGTATTTTTTATCGTAGAAAAATTTCAACCAAACGAACTAAACCAAGGACGCTTGGACATTGACATCTATTGACATTTGTATTTTACTGAATTCTGGGGAACTTTGAAAAAACCAAAGTCACTAAACTGAAAACGCTTGGACAGGGACACCTAATCCCACATGTATTTAATTTGTACTTTATAGCTGTCCCACATGTATTAAATTTGTACTTTATAGCTGTCCCACATGGAAACTTACTTGGCACAATATTTACATTTCGCGACAAGTTTAGTTTTCGTACCGACTGTTTCTCTTAATACATCAAAGTGATGCCAAACACCACTTCTGGTACGCGGAAGACACGATGCGTTTATATGATCCTGAGATATTGGAATCTCCGACATGATGGCAATGAAGAATGAAACGAAAATGGATCACAACTAAGCTATGAAACCATTATCGGGTAACCAAAACGTAGGATAAAAAACATGAAAACTTTAAACTGTCAATGAGGTCAGATATCACGTCTAAATATAACGTTTTGTTGATATCTAACATCTAATAGTTGAAAAAAATTCTAAAAGATGTGTAATAAGCTGCAATGTTTTTTATGGATAATAAGTATACGACGAAATTATTTTCTTTCATCTATAAAAAAAGCTATATACGAATAAACACCGATTTTTTGTTTTTGATATGCCTTGTTAATATATTGTTGGTTGTTGTCAAGTCTAACGTTACGATCACAAAACTGATAACGTATTTCGATTATTACTGTTTATGACAGTAAATTGAATAAATATATACTTCTTTCGGGTGTTTATAGATATTTGTATATAAACAACATTAATGTCTATATAAGTTATTCTCCATTACTGCTTAACGTATTATGTATAATGACATGATAGTCATCATTATTCAAAGGGCTAATATTATAGAAACTCCGAGCCCTACAAGGGGCTTGTAGTATTATTCTACTATAATTTAGTTTTTCCCCTAGAAAATAATTAGGGGAACGCTTAATTGTTATTATAGTGCATTAAATCTACTGATTTGAAAGATTAATATTAAACAAGAAATGTGAACCGGGTTATTTTCATTTTCGTATTTCGGAAGATAGCGATTGAGCTAGTGGCTACTACTCGTAAGGCCTACAATGGCAGGCTCCATCATTTTGTTTGTAACCTAAATAATTCAGATAACTCTCACGCCCATAAAAGCAATGGCTGTAAGGGGCAGTTTTTTTGTGGCAAGGGAAGCCCTTGCACTGATAAAACTCTTTGCACATACAATGACAGGAATGCTCCACTGGACTATTTCTTTTTTTTAATCTTTCGTATTCAGATGAAGTCATTCTAGGAGTCATTACTGGTACGTGCATGACGCATTCCAACTTGGTTTCCTTCGGGCATTGCATCGTCTCATTTGTACACAGTTTCCACCTATCTTCGGGACATCCTGCGTTTTGAGTAAATCAAAAAAGAAACATGTTGGGAAGGCCAAAATAATTCCTCTCCGACTCGAGACGACTGTCTCCAAAGACCTAGCCTAACCTAACGTTTCTTAACATAAAAACTATAATTATCCACCGAAGTTGTATGTTAAAATCACTAATTAAAAGATAATGTCAAGCTCTAGTAGCAAGATTAATACAAATTGCGATTAATGTGAAAATAGACAGACAGATACGTCCAGAACAATGCCTCTCCATGACGTTCGTCACTCGGAGAGCTTGTACAAAAATTTTAAATCTAAATTTCGACTACAAAATTTTTTTGTTGCCAAAATTCGTCTAACGAATTACAGTAAGATGTACTTACTGAACGGGTTTTTAGGTCTTTTACGGCAGTTACAAAGCTGGAACAGCACCAGAATGAAAATGGCATATTTGAACAGCATTTTCTATCTGAGGTAAAAGATTGAGTAGTTGTAATAAAGACTAAAAACTTGTACCAATAATCAAAGACCCTAGGAGCATTTAAGACTAAAAGGCATAAGAGGTTGTAAAGGAATGCTGGCTTAAAAGGTGGACAATTGTTCAACGATATGTCTCGAAAAGAAATATTAGCGAAACGTCCAAAACCAATAGAACTGGATATCTTTAAAGCGCTTGTCTTGAAAAGTTTTACCGATAATTCAGTAATAGCGTTGAAGATAAATAGATATTTAAAAAAGCTGTTGGTTATGGAGTTTCAAATAATTGCACATCAAACGATGTGGCTAAAAAAGAAGTCCTCTTTAAGCGAAGCCTTAGGTACTTACCAGTAAAGAGAACTTCTCTTATAGTTGTACTTACCAGCCTAGAGAAGCGATGACGATGAACAGTAGCGGCGAGAAATTGTCGTTGGTTAGTTGACTAGGAACTTGTACAGTTGGCATTGGCTTCACCTACACGCGGTTTTATATGATTCGGTTTGAAATAAATCAGGGGAGGCAATAAACATTACTAGACAAGTTCTGGTACGGTTTAAAGGAACAGTGACCAAGTTAAATATTCAAAACTAACCTAAAATTCCTCCTTAATTTATTAAATTCTATTCATAAGTAGAAATATCTTAATTTTTAAGACTGCATCCATCTTGAATAAAGGAAAACAGTCCACGAAACAGTTATCTGAAACAAAATGTTTTCCCGGAATGATGAAAGAGCGTTGAAACTCTTTCACGACGCCTTTAACGAATGTCGTAAAACATAATTTAAATAATATTTTACATCTCCTCTTTTGTTTAGGAGATAAATAATTTTTTTGTAAATGGTACTTAAATAATATTGCGAATATGACTCATGACTATCTCAAATGTCTGAAACAATGGGCTCGTTTCACATTATCGTGAACTTGGCGCTATTTAGACTGTAGTTGTCTAGCCAATGTTGCTTTTAACGTTGTGTATTACTGAACCAGTGCTTCTTATGTTTCTTCCAATCGCCCAATTTTCCCTTGACCAATCATACTCCAGAATTAAGTAACTACACTCAAGCTCATTTGTGGAATAATCATACTTGAAAATCAATTTTAATCTAAATTAGATTTATGTTCCGCATAGCGGTGACTGACATGTTCCAAGTTAATTAAATCAAATTTGGTACAGATCTCTCTCGAAGTAACCGCAATTGTTATGGCTCACATCTTCCTGTACCTCTCCAAGCGTAGTAGTAGTAGTAGTAGTAGATCAAAAATAGACCAAAAAAACTGAGCCCGACCAGCAGGGAAAGAAAAATCTTTTGTTCGATCTTTGGGGCCGACTTCTCTTAGGCACTGACGAAAAGGTAGAGCTCCGGTTTATCATATTTTCATTATTCATTTTATTTATGATAAAAATGATTCCTCGACATTTCCGCTCCATTCTTTATTAATAGAAGCCACTTGACTTACAAATTCTGAATCAGTCGCCAAGATGGCAAATCTGCGCATTAAATCATGAAATCCGTCTCTGTAGCGGTATTTTTTACTCATAATCTGCAGGGCCAAATCCCAGTCTATGTTCCTTTGTTTATCCGAGTCCTTGTTGATCAATAAATACGAAAAGGGAATTTTATATTGATGAAGTTCCTTCCCATTTCCAGTTTTTGTCTTTGTTCTTCGTTCAGCTGGCTTATTGGTATGGAGAGTAATATGTGATCTTTTTCATGAAGCATCGTGTAGAAATTTTCGCAAGGCCCAGCCAGCTCGGTAAATGCCATCGCGCGAAATTCTCGAAACTGTAAATAAGTTGTTCGGGATTACTGTTTTCAAAAGAGGGTCTGCAGTATCGTCTGCTTAAGACGGAATATCCGCGGTGGTATCAAGGGGGGTAGGATGCGAAATTTGTGAGAAATAGTTGCGCTAACTGTGGAACAGCTCAGGCCCGGTGGGACGCTAGAAATGGGGGAGGAATACTCGGGAAAATGGCGGTTGGCCTATGTCAACGAATCACGTAGACCGTCCGCCATTTTCCCGAGTATTCCTCCCCTATTTCTAACGTCCCACCGGATCTGAGCTGTTCCACAGTTAGCGTGCCTATTTCTCTCAGATTTCGTTAGTCTTCAGTTCCCCGACTTTTGAAACGGTTTTATTTATCTACTTATAAATGATGAACGAACCATGTTGCGTTTTTCGATTTGGCGAACGTTTTTCAACTTCTTTCCGACATAGAACCATCTATGCAACTGCTGATCACCTTGTTTTTCGTTTTCTTGGCTTGGTGCGTTCTTTGTACTCAAATGTACATAGTTTTCATTGAAATATGTGAATTCAAAGACTTTTTCGCCTTGACGCCTAATGAATTCGAACTTCCCAGTGTGCGGTGGTAATGCGTCTTCCATAGCCACAACGGGGAAGTCGATCAGATATCCAGGGTCTAATACGACGTAGCCAGGACGTTTTCGTTTTCCAGGGTGAATTTTATTACTAGAGCTGCGTGGTCCTTGGCAAAAATAGTATGCAAGGGCGGACACGTTTGGTACCTTTCAAGATTTTAATACGATTATATATTGTGTCGATATTTACAGCAAACATTACGTAGGCTACGATTTACCTGTCAGGTATTTCTGTAAATGTAATTTGTTTCCTGTGACCAAATAGAGGTGTTTATCGAGATCTGTATATTCCGACGACAAATACTTTAACAACTTCTTTCTTAAGTAAAGAGCACGACCAAGACAGTTTTGACTATCCTTAGTGATAGTCGCCTTGTGTTCCAATTCATAAAAGTCCATTAATGGCAATTTCTGTTTCTTGTAAGCTTCGTAAAAGCGCACTATTGAGGTAACAGAATTGTACGGATGACGCGATAGGAATTTTAACATAACGCCATGGAGATGCGTCAGTAATTTTTGCAAAATTGATCGGTACTGAAAATGGTACGCTTGAATCTCTTCTTCACTCCACATCACCGAAGATGGCATGTCTTCGTCACCCATAATGTCGCGCTCCATTGTGTAATTCAATTTATTATCCGTTCTGCACGAACTATAAGATTAAAATAAAACTATTATTGGAAGCTCATTGATTAAATATCTTTTGCTAACTAATGAGAATAACTACTTGATTTATGGGAACTGAGAACAGCTACCTAAAAAATTGGGAACAACTACCTAAAAAAAATTGGGAACAACTACCTAAAAAAATTGAGAACAACTACCTAAAGAATCGAGAACAAGTACCTAAAAAATTTGAGAATAACTACCATAAAAATGAGAATAACTGTCAAAAAAATTGAGAATAACTACCTAAAAAGTTGAGAACAACTGCCTAATAAATTGAGAACAGCTACCTAAAAAAGATTGAGAACAACTTTCTGAAAAGGATTGAGTACTACTTTCTAAAAAGGATTGAGTACTACTTCCTAAAAAGGATTGAGTACTACTTCCTAAAAAATATGAAACAACATCCTAAATAAATTAGAACAACCACCTAAAAAAAATTTTTGAGAACAACTACCATAAAAATTGAGAACAACTACCTAAA